>CM021100.1:697965250-698564166 GCA_007115665.2 Sequoiadendron giganteum | reverse complement strand
GTTCTGTTGTTGTAGTTGGTGTTTCTAAAATAAGATGATGTGATTCTAGTAATATGAGTTGTTGTGAATGCTTCTTTTGTGATTCATGATGCTTGTAGATGTTTCCATATCATGATCTATCTATGTTGTTGGTTTGTATCGATTGTTGTGCTCATGATCAGTGATTTTCTTTTCGGAGTTCATGTTTTTCATGTTCATGGCTGACAGGGTGACTATAGCATGTTGTGGATCTTCAAGGATAATTTTTATGGTGTTTCATGTTTGAGACGTTTTTTTTTGGGTCCCTACTATGTTTTGGCCAACATTGGTTTATTCGCATTGATAATTTCTTATTGATTTGGGCTGACAATTTATACACATTTCATATTTCATTGGGCCGAGATGTAGTTGATGTTATCCTAGATGTAGATATATATGATCGATTGTTTATACCATTTGAGGAAGGTGGAAGAACAATAAGGGCATAAGTGCAAGGTCTATGAGTTCTATGTGTGAATAATGTTCTAATCAATCGAAGAGTAGTTAGTAGCAGGAAGTCATGAAGCACAGTGATGAATTTTTTTGATCCAAAAAGATCACAGAGCAGAGAAATCATGGAGTAGAAGGAAAAGGTGATGGAAGAAAATTATTGTATGATTTTTTTTTAATTCCTTGGCTATGTCCTAGCATCTATAAAGCCTGAGTGGCATATGTAATGTGTTTTGAGATCATAATATAATGATGAGTAAAATTTGAAGGTTGGGTTTTTCCTTTTGAGGGTTTTCCTAGGATAATTTTGGTGTCATGTGTTCTTGCTTCTTTATGTTGATTATTTGTTATCTTTCATTGTACATATATAAGATCTGAGTGTTATTTGTTCAAGCTGTGAGGTGGGATAGTCCCTCACTAGACCCTCCTACCTTGGACTACATCAATTAGTATCAGATTTTGTTTTGAATTTATCAGAGTTGGTTTATTAGAGCAGGTTGTAGAGCAAGTTGAAGAGATGGTTGTGGATTTATTGCAAAATGGGGAAGATTGGGAAAAGGATGAAGAAGGAAGATGAAAACCTAATATGTGAAAGGGATACTTTAGAGGAATAATTATGTGAACTTAGGAAGTGTAATTCAAAATTGATGGAGAGGATGAACGGACTAGGAAAAGACAACTGTGATGCTCTTGAAAAAGAACTAGAAATTGAAAGAAGGAGAAATGAAGAACTGGAAGTAGAGCTGGATAAGTTTGAGGATATTTTTTTGAAAATTGAAGAAGGATTCAAGTTGTTTAAGAAGATGGAAAAGAGGAGAAGATATCTAGAAGAAATTCTAGAAGAATTGAAGGAAAATATAAACTTGAAGGAACATTTTAATTAGTTGGAGAAGGAAAATGAAAGATTGAGATCTAAACCTGAAGTGTGTGATGTTTCTTATGATACTGATGATTTGTGTGATGTTTTAGAAAATTCTTTAGAAAATGGGATGTAAGATGAAAGTCTGACTAAGCCTATAATTGCTAGAGATGGTATTGGTTTCAAAATCATGCAAAAAATGGGATACAAAGGAAAAGGATTGGGAAAGCATCAACAAGGAATGACATAACCCATTTTAACGGTAAGGAGATCAAGAAATGAAGGCCTTGTATGTGACATAGGTAAGGATTCTATTGAAAATTCAAGAAAATCAAATCAGGTGGGAAAAGGTATGTCTTGTTCACATTGTAATAGACATGGACATAAAAAGGAATTATTTTGGAATTTACACCCTTGTAAGTTTTATGGATTAAGGAATCATTTTGAGAAGATGTGTTGGAATAAAATGAGAGGGAGAAATCCTAGGATAGATTATATACATATGAATTATGGATGGATTGATGGATCAAAATTGAAGTATGTTGCTCATAAGTTCAAAAAAATTTACAGATTGAAGCATTCATGTGTTGAGGGAAAGGAAGGATTGAGATATTATGCGAAGCAAAATAAGAAAAAAAATTCAATCTAAAGAGGGAGAGATGAAAAGAGTCATAATTCTTATCAAAGTGAAGGATAAAAAAGATATTTTGATAGAAGAACCTATTTTCAGGTTTGGAGGAGGAAAGAACCAAGCACTAAATGTCATCAAGAACCTACTACCATAGAAACTAATGAAGGAGAAGCAGTAAATGATGCAAAAATAATTTGTGCAAATGAAGAAGAGCCTTTTGATACAAAGATGATTTATGTAGAGGAAGAGGAACCTTTTTAGACATCAACTTTGATAGTGGAACCAAAAGAAGAAGAAGAAGCAGTGATCTTAAGGAGACTTGTGAAAGTAGTTTGAGAGAAAGTTTATGTGAACTGATGTGAAGCATAACTAGAAAAGGGATTCTAAATTGAAAAGGAGGATAAAGTTTATGTACCCAAGTCAGTAAAGAGGGATAAAGAGATAGAGAATAATATAGGAATAGTATATGTAGAGAATAAAATATAAAATTTTGAGGTGAGTAAAGGGAATGCAGAGATTAGAAATTGTTGTAGAGGAAATTTAGAAATGGTATTGATGAATCAAGGAAGTCATATGATTGTTTTGGAGGATGCAAATATGTGTTAACTTTTAACTGATTGAAGCAAACAGCGATCTTGAGGAAACTTGTGGAGGGTTTGTTCAAACCATTGACCATTGAGGTTGTACAAGGCTTGCAAGTAGATCTTCGAATCCAAATGACACTTCAGGAAATTTTGCAAGATGGAATTGAACAAACTGCCGACCTTGAGGCAATTGTAAGTACTTGTGAATAGATGCGCCAAATCCAACTTACACTTGAGGTAGTTTTGTAGGATGGACTTGAACATATCGTCGACCTTGAGGAAGTTGCAAGTACCTATGGATAGATCGTCGAACCAGTTCAAATAGACAACTTTGATTTTGAAATAACTTAGCCCAAAGTGAAGAGGCTCACTTTTCAAATAACGTTGAGAGTCTGATGTAGGGGCATCGAGAAGATTCAATCAGTTGGGACAAAGAACATTTAGTTACAGAGAGTGACATTGGAGTTTATTATGTAAGATGGCTAGTTTAGTATATTAATGGTGAGAATTTGTGGATTAAAGGGTTTGTTAAAAATTATATCTAGTTTATCCACCATAAGTTTTAGAGGTTTGTGTGAATATTTGACCAAGTTATGGGTATCAGTGTTTTGATAGTTGTTTTGTTGTTGTAGTTGGTGTTTCTGAAAGAAGATGATGTGATTCTAGTAATCTGAGTTATTGTGAATGCTTATGTGGTGATTCGTGATTCTTGTGGATTTTTCCATATCGTGATCTATTTTTGTTTTCTGTTCACATTGATTGTTGTGCTCACAATTGGTGATTTTATTCTGGGAGTTCATGTTTTTCATGTTCATGGACGACAAGGTGACTCTAGCGCATTGTGGATCTTTGATGCTAATTGTTTATAGTGTTTCATGTTTGAGACATGTTGTTTTGGGTCCCTACTATGTTTTGGATAACATTGGTTGATTCACATTGATAATTTCTTATTGATTTGGGCCAACACTTTGTACACATTTCATATTTTTTTGGGTCGACATGTAGTTGATGTTATCCTAGATGCAGATATATATGATCGATTGTTTATGTAATGTATATTTTCTAGAGAATTATTCTGCATAGATTAAGATGATCAAATCTAACAAATAATCTAAATAAAAACAACAAAGAATGAGTAAATGAACATAAAACAATAAAACAAATAATTGAAAAGATCTCACCGAATATGCATCCACTTCTTCAAATTATCTTGATTGTCCTTGTCCATTTTGTTGTATCAGTATTTTCCCTCAGATTTTTAGTATTGATGCAAGCATAGCCTTGTTGAATTTCTAATAAAAATATCAAAGATTAAGTTTCTTCTCAAAAGTATTGATTTTGGGGAGGAGGGATAATGATAATGATGGGTCATTTTATAGATTTTGGGTTTTCGAACGATCGGCTCAGATTCAAAAAGAGAGATTGACAGACGAGATTGATGAATGCCATGTGATGTGAGTTATGTTTCAAATAGAACATGAGTTAGAAAAGTCTACAGGATAAATATTAAATTAGAACGATAACTTAATCTTGTGTCAAGATTGTTCAAAAATAGAAAGAACACGAGTTCTAGATTAAATAAAGAATTTAATATTCAGTTAAGAGTCTTCGAAAATAGAAGAAATAGACTTTGAATGACAAAGAAAAAGTTAGAACTCGAAGAATAAAGAGTTTGAATGCACACATGGATTAATTAATTAATTAAAGATAGTTAATTAATAAACACATTCATGCATATGAGTTAGAACTAGTTAACTTACTGGTTGTGATAGAGAGTCCTCTCGCAGAGACAATCAGATATCGAATGCGGAGATAACTAGAGGATTTAAAATAGATCTTGAGTCAGAAGGTGAGTGAATGATTAGTCAACTGAACGATAGAAGAATGTGACATAAAGAATTAATAATGAATTAAATGTTAATTTAATTCACCATTTGAAATTTTAAAGATTTAATTAAATAAATAATGTAATTTATTTAATTGACTGTTGAAAAGGATTAAATGAATAATTAAATTATAAATATTTAATTAGAGTTGAAATGTGACAAAAGGGGTAATTAAACAATAAATTATTTAATTAATAAGGAAGAATTAATTAGTTAGCCACATAATTAAATAAATATGATTTATTTAATTAATCAAGTTGAATAAATGGTCATTATGAATTAATGAATTAATTAAAAAGGGGTATTTAATTAATAGAGGAAAGATGTGTTAGAAAGATGATTAAATAATAAACAATATTTAATCATGACCATGGATAATAGAAAATTATGTCGAAAGTAGTACTCGCAGGCCTAGACCAATTTTTGGTGTCTACAGTTTGCCCCTTTTTGATACAATGTTGTTTTGGCATTGTGTCAAAGAAAATATGCCCCGATCGAGCCCCAGTATGAAATAGATTAGGGTATGCTCCCTCAGGAATATTGACAAATGTTTGAAAACTTTCAAAAAAATCAGGAAATATTCTCGATAAGTCAATTTGATTGTCATAAATGCTATGGAGTTGAGGAAATTAAATTTGGAAGTGTTATGGATGTGTAGGGGTCAATTGAAGTTGGAAGGTTAAGTGACCAATAGACAAGGTCAGAAGAAATTCCACCCAAACCCTAGGTATAAATAGAAATTAGGTTGAAAACCAATTCATTTGCACCTGGAAGAGTTGAAGAATTGAGAAATTTCCTCTGAGTATTGGACGAAGATGTCTCTAGTTCCCTATACTACGCATCACAGATATCGGATTTGGACCTTCAGATGGCCAGCTGACGTAGAACCCCCGATACGTACCCTAAAACAATCTTTTGAAATTTCATTTTACACATAGCTCTAGGCACCTAAAAATTGAATTTTCACATGCAATCTTTCGCATTCAATGCATATGCGATCATATGCAATGCATCTGCCTATGAAACGATGCATATGTCAAAAGACGTCTAGGCTAGATTCGGTCATTTTAGTTATTCAATGCAAATTTTATAAAATGCACTGCATTTGTAGGCTTGAATCACATTTGAATTTAGGTTAAATGCATGTAGGATTATGCAATGCATATGTTTTCTTGAAATGCATATGCATTTTGGTAGGCAGGTTAAATAATGCATCACATTTGTTTTTTTGCAACACATTTTATTTTGTTGGAAATGGTTGGATTTTGTGAACCGCATATGATATGTGTGATGCAAATTATTGTGATGCAATGCATTTGTATGAATGTACTGCATTCGGTATAGTGAGCTGCATTTGGCTGGTAAAATTTTTTGAAAAAAAATTCTAAGAAAAACTTGGAATTTTTTGACATCTTGGTTGAAATGTAGGTTGTTCTAGATCCTATCAATACTCAGGAGACATGTCTGGATACCTTTGAGTTGAGATCCCGGTTGGTTAGTGTGGAGACATGATTATTATGGAGACTAGGTCTATAGCATGTGCTGACTATGCTCACGATTCGGGCAAACAAAGGCATGCTAACTGCTTTGTGCGAGCGATGGCATTCTGAGACTTCATCATTTCATTTTTTGATTGGGGAGGTGACAGTCACTTTAGAGGACGTCTATAGTATTTTGAGACTTCCTATTAGAGGAGGGTGGGTTATGTATCATACCTCGTGCAGATTTACTAAGCTGGCTAGATAGTATGTGTATGACGACATTAGGAGTCTAGGGATAGAGCATTATGAGATCAAATGGCAGATGTTGGCTGACAAGTACGAAAGTATTGACTACATCCTATGTACATTGATAGGAGGTATAATTCTTTCAGATCAGTGGGGTCATGGTTTTCCTGTCGGGTGGGGAGAGATGCTAGTGGGGATGTTGGAGAGAGATTTTGTGTATGCTTGGGGTCCATGTTTGTTAGGAATGTTGTACTTCCATCTACATGATATAGTGTACACAGATGCATAGTCTATGAGCTATGGTACCACTCTTCTCATGGTTTGGGCATGGGAGTGGATAGCAGTATTTCATCCTCTTGTTATGGCAAAGTGGGAGGCTAGATCTCCTTATGTTTTCTGGTATAGGGGAAACATTACTCAGAGTCATGTTAGAGACACATGTTACTGGAGGCATGCACTAGATATATTGGATCAGTTTACTTGGAGGCCATACATGTATTGTGAGAGATGGTCAGATGAGGATGAGCATTTGAATTTATATAGGAAGACACAATACCTGATTGGTAGGATTGTTTTGAGTGTACATATTATTGAGAGACACCTACTAGATCAAGTTTTGAGACAGTTTGGGGAGGTTTAGGATGAGCCTAGAGGTAGAGCAGATTTTGCTCAATCTTCCAGAGAGGTTCCACATTGGGGGCCTATGATACTAGTATCTACTATAGAGGTAGAGATTTAGGCATTACAACCTTTACATTGGGTATGGAGAGGTGGAGTAACAAATCAAGGGACTACAACTGCTTATGACACATGGTGGGCAGAGCATTGGCATGTTCTGTATACATATCTGGACTAGCTGGCACTAGTAGAGAGATGAGGTACAGGGCTGAGAGGGAAACATAGAGGTAGAGGTGGTGGCAGAGGTGGTGGTAGGGGTGGTGGTGATGATAGCATAGGTGGTGGTGGTAGATGAGGACAAAGAGGTGGATGAGTAGGTGGAATATCACCTATTCAAGAGGTAGAGGCAGAGGATGTACCAATGTTGGACCTCAGAGGTGGAGTAGAGGCACAAGTTGGAGATGAGCATGCTGTCAAGGAGGAAGTAGCAGAGGAGCATGCAGAGGTAGAGATTGGTAGAGAGGACCTTGTAGAGGATGAGGAGGGTGATGTGGAGATTGATCCTCTTGGTATTCTATCAGGCTATGAGGAGGATGATACTGAGGAGGAGGGACCTGTTGGTTGTTTTTACTATAACTAGGTTTATCTTCTATTCTACCTATAGAATTCCCAATTCTATAGGAGGGCAGCTCAAAGGACCTGGACTAGCTGACGAGGATTTTAACAATAACTTCCTACACTTTGGGCTCTGCAAGACCTGAGAGGGTGATCACGATAATGTGTTTATAATCTCTACACTGAACATATAAACAATCATTAAAAATTAATAGATAATCCCATTTAATAGCTCAATAGAATAGGATAATACTAAAATAAATTGACTTTTCATCAGTAATAGCACTACTTGGAGCATGAGATGATTACAACAATATTTCACAACTTAAGATAGTCATTTAATTTGTAATTTGGTATCAAGCTCTAAGCATAGACAAATAGACACAAAACCTCACAAACACATATGATTTAGACCAGTGCCATATACCATTGGGGAGTCAAATTCACAAACATTTAAAATTCCATGACAGGTTCAAACACATAGCATATAAGATCTTTGACAACAATTTCCTTACAACATCATCAATTTATATCCTAACCCAATACTTCTTATCAAATCCCTTTATAAACATATCCATCTATAACTCCAATTAAGCATTTTAATTAATTCTTTGAATTAAAGCCAAGACAGAAGTCATACACACCACAATAGTGAGATGAATACAATAACCCTTGATTATATTATTCAAAATTATGATATGCTTATACAAAGGAGAGACATGAGTTTGAAATGAATCATTATAACTCAAATTCTAGTACTGTTATGAAACATCAAACCTTCATAAACCCAAAACCCAACTATAGAATGACACAAAACCTAAATTGCATTTACACTAAAATAATCAAGCTATACAATTTTCTCTACAACTATGCCTAGAATTGACCTCAAAATATCTAACTTGCCAACCCTTATTTCTGGCCTTGAAATCCTTCCTATAGAAAATGAAGGAGCAAAAAATCATCAAGAAAAAAAAAACACATGTCACCAGTCAATTGGACTGCTTTGTGACATTTCAAAAATATGATTACAATCACCAAGTCCTAGAGCATCTTCTTGTTGATCCCACTCATTAGGGGATAGCCACTGCATTGGCCAAACCTCAAAACCTATGCCTAAAAACTTTCATGGAGACAAAACCATAATGAGTTATAACCATAATCGATGAGCTATTAGTTGCTGGTAGTAGACACTTCTTTACTCCTCCTCGATTAAGTATTTGTCCACCCATTTCTGATACTCTTCATCCATTGGCCAATCAAAATTCACCACCTCATTCACCTTAATATTATAAGGTGTATACTTCACTGCAACTTAATTGGACTCTCTTTCAAAATACTCTCAGAATGTGATGGTATTAATTATTTTGTCCATACTACTTACCAACAAGTCATAATCAGAATCATCACATATCAATTTGATTTATGCATTAATAACTTCTTCCTCCCTTTCTTGCCACCGCTGCAATGTTTTAACATTTCCCTGTGCATCAGTTATGTCTAGCAAAAATGTATCACTCCAGACATCAAAGCTCTTTACCAGCTCCCTAATTCTTCTACTCAAATCATCAGGTAGGGCCTGGAATCCCTTCAATGATTTCACAAAATTTTGAGTAGGCCTTAATGACTGGGGCCTATTGTCTGCATCAAACCTGGAAGCCTTAAACATAATATCTAGATCATTGCATCTAGGGATCCACTTCTCAGCCAGAGGAAAAACTATTTCCCGGTCCCTATTTATATTTTTAATTCCATCCAAAAATAAAGAATACAAAGAATATATAGATGGTAATCTACCATCCACCCTCTCATTTAAATGCCTCAAAACTGTGTCCACCACCTCATTTTGTTTGGCAATAGCACCATTCTCACTTGCCTTCAAGGAAACCTATAATTCTATGATCCTATTCAACATTTTCTTCTTGGTGGGATCCACAGAATACTCTTCTTCTTCGACTGGCCTTGGTGTAGGACTAAGAGAAGGTGTCTAGATGGGGAACCCTGGAGTAGAAACAATTGGAGTAGTAGGGGGGACTGATCCTAAAGTAGGAGGTAATGCCCTAATAGTAGGAGCATTGGAGGATTCTCCTACCTATCCATTTTTCAATCTATCTACTTCATATTGCAGCTCAACATTCCTTTGTTGCATCCTACTATATTCCCCAATTATTATGTTGTACTTCTCCATCAGACTCTTCTTTTCAGCCTCTTCTCTTTTGGTTGTCTTCTGAGCCAATTTTTCCACATTTACCATCAAGCTTGTAGCTTTTGTTGTTGAAGTTTCAGAAGCTCTCTTGATAATTAGCCCTCCCCTTAGGTTTGGGCTAATATCAGTTTCATTTGGTTTTCTTCCCTGGGGTGCCAATGCCCATATGGCTGAAGTTTCATACTCCTCATTGAAGGCATAATCTTGCAAAGCTGCCTTAACCTCTTCTTCACTATTTTGCATAGGATGCTTGGACTATAGGATAGCACTGAATGCTACAGCATCATCTATGTCCCACTCAGGAAAAATCTGTCAGATCTGTCAGGTCTTGATTCTCTCCTTGTCTTGCACTTGTCCTTGTATTCCTCTAGTTTCATCCTCCAAATTAGTTGCAAGAAAACAAGAGTCTTCACAAAGGCATCATCATCTAAGAATCCCTTGTAGGCCTCCATCCTAGCATCTTGTACTCACTTCCTCTTGATATCCATATCAGATAACACTAGTTGTGTTGATCTAGGAGAGGGAGGGATACCAACCTACATGTCTTGATTGGTCACAATTATTTCATCCATCAGAGCCTCTTGTGATTCCTCAATATTTTTCCTTTTAGGGCTTGGCTCTGATGGTAGCATTGCAGGATCACCTCTTGGTGATGAATCAAAATCCATAATTCTTATCCCTCTAGGCACTCTAATCCTCGGGGCTGACTGTGATGATGCTTGCATTATATTTTTTCAATTCTTATCCCCCTCATCCTCTTCATTGCTATCATTCCTCTTTCTTTTGTTTAGAGGTTTGTCAACTGGAGGCTGATAGGTTGGTCTTGTTTCCTTAGGCCTCGCCTCTGGTCTCTGAATTCCAAAATCCATTTCCAAGTTGACCTTCTTGGTCCTCAAGGTACCCATGATTTCTTTAAAATTGTCCAACAAGAAATAAATTCTCTTATGGAATGGAGTAAACTCCATTAACGGATTGTATTTTGGATCCATTTTATGCACCATGGCTATCAGCTTCTCATAGGCAATCCATTTCTCCTTATTCAATTCCTGCCTATTTAAGTCAAACTCATTCCTGATTAGGTCCTCAAGAAAGTTGAATTCATGTACAAATTTTCCACCTTTAATTCATTGTCTAAACAAGGAAAATAATCCCTTTGGATCATGTTGCCTCCTAGATCCACTCTTCAAATGATAATTATAAAAAAATCTTCCAAAGTGGACCCATCCTCCCTTGGATAAGAAAAAATATGAAACAACAGTATAATCAGGGAACAAAGTCCCTTTTCCTCTCCTTGTTAGGGTGTCTTCATGAATAGAACCTAGCTGCCACATGACCTTGGAAAATACCATCCTTGATGGTACATTATATGGGAGAATGTGAGGGGCTCCTTGGAAACCAAACACCCTTAGGACAGTGCTCACGAGGTACAAGATGATATCACCCCAATTATGGCAGACCTTTAAATCAAGCTTCATCACCTTCGATCAGAGGAATTCATGCAAATCCTTAGGGACTCTTGGCACATTCACCACCAACCAAGCCCTGAGTCTGGAGGCAAAGCAGTTATCAAACTACACAAAGTGGGAAGCTCCCCTATTGTAAGACAAATTTGTACTCCACATCTGTATCGGTAACTTTTCTCCATTGACCTCTTGCCTCAACTCCATCTTCTCTGAGAGAAGTCAACATTCTTGTACAGGAACTTATGCATCGACATGGAGTACCAAAATAAAGGAGTACTAACATCCCCCACAAGTAACTTCAGCAAACCATCATGTATATTTTCTGCCAGAAAAGATGCATAGTCATAGACCATGGAGAAGTTGGGATGCTGAATTTGAGCCCCCATAAACATATATGCAATGGGAATCATTGTATTTGGGCTAAATCTTAAAATCTAGCACAATGAATAAAATGTTGCCAAAAAGTGATTGGAAAAACATCTTAGCCTGAAAGGCTCCTGGTCATTTGGGCTAATAAGAATTGTTGAACTGCTTGCCCTAGCCAAGTGAGGAGGAAGTAACTTTGACTTGAAAAGAGATCTTGACCTCGCATATTCCTGCTTCATCTCCTCAAAGTCAATTTGGACCAAGAATGAGCTAGACTCACTCAAATCAAAAACTTGTTGGATCTCAACTGCACTTATGCTCAGTAGAATCCCACCATCATTATCTCTAATTACCCTTGTGACTAGGTCATAACATGCTGCCACTGCTCTGAGTAGGTCCATGTTAGGAAACACATTCGGTACTACAAGTTTCTCCATGTCATATCTCCAACCATTTGAAAAGGGGTGGGGTAGGTTTCTTTGTCCATACCAAAGTATAAAAATTTCTAGACCTATCATTGGAACCCTAACATCTGCAATATTATAGTCTCTACATACTAGTCCCTCACCTAGGGTTTTTCTATTCATTAAAATCAAACCCCTCCTTCAGTCATTTGTCAATAATGGGAGTTGATTTAGAAATTCATCATATAAATTCCTCTACATGTAATCAATAAGGCTAGAGTGCTGCATCGGTGGTGCCATCTCAAAAAACTAGGGCTTTCTTAAAATTCAAATTCTTGAACAAACTAGGGCTACCCAGAAAGTGAAATTACAACACACTTATGTAATTTCTAACAATTAAAACAAACTAGTAACCCTATAACAATAATCAACAACCTCCCTGAATAGTACACTATAATATTTCACAAGAATCATAGTCAAATTAAACCAGTGATACTGAAAGTAACTCATGGGATTTTGTGCCTTGCAAAGAACCAAACTTTCGCTGTGATTGCTTGAAAAACTTTATCTCTGGCTCTGAACTACTTCAAAAATTCTTGAATGCTTTTGTGGTGAAGATAGGATGAAATCAAATCCTTTATGTAGATTAAAATTTTCCAGTAGACATCTCATCTGCCATTAAATCCAATTTGCATGCCACACCAACAACTCCAATCGCATTTGATGCGAATTTAAACTTTAGCTGTCAATCTTTTGTTTTTGTTAGATCATCGAATGACCACCTTCAAAAAGGATGATGTAATCTCCATGTCAGCGTCAAGGGCCCACCACAATATGCAGCTTCAAAGGGATACACATGGTGTCTGCCCGTGATATTGCAATCACTAAACACCCTACATCTTTGGATCACACGATGGCTAGCAACCGTTGATTCCCACCATCAATTATTGGGCTCACTCATAGCAGTCAGCTGCATCAAGCATAGCCATTGGGAAACTTTATCATCAAGATTAAAACATCGTCGTCGATCTTAAGCACGTGCATATTATAGCTCTTTTAGTAACCCACCTTTTAATGTATTAAAACCTGATACAAATATTAAACATTTTATTAATCCTTTTTTGGCATCGGTAGCTGAGACACATGGCGCCCGCCTGTGATATCACAATCATGTTGAAACCCAGTGGTGATGTCATTGTGAGATCATGGGGAATGGTCAAGATCAATCGTAAGAAGATCAACGGTCATTAAAATACTTTCCCTGCAAAATAAGATAATTATTCAAAGGGGAAAGGGGACATCGCCTAGGCCAATGATGAACGATGGCATAAGGTTGTTCTTAAAATCTGGGGCATGGGCCATCCTAGACTTAGTAAATTATAAAGTCAAGTAAAATACTTAACATAATTATTAAAAGGGGGCCTGACCTAGACAAGTCGATGGGGTAATAGTTATTTTAAAACCTCTCTCAAAAAGGTAATGATGGAATAGATCCAACCTAGGTTTAAGATAGGACATTAGGATTTTATGGAGGCACATATAAAACCCCAACCCTAGGTTTCTCCAGAAAACTATGACAGACTAGTAATGTGGCAGAAAATTAATGGAACTCAAAGAAAGAAAATTGAGGCTCCATCAGTACCTATGGAGGAGCGGGAGAGAGCTCCGAGATCATATTGTTGAGGGGAGATGGGATGATGAGGCTCGTAGGGACAATGACAGGGAGGCTTTAGAGGAGAGATTGAGACTAGTCACAATAGAGCAAGATGTCGTGTGGATAGAGAGAGACAATGTTCATATGGAGAGAGATAGTGCACTCATGGAGAGAGATCAAGCCATAGCCTAGAGACAGGAAATACAATAGTAGTTTATAGAGGTCATACGCCTTTGTAGTGGCACTTCATCTGATGGTATGGTTCATGAGCTAGTCAGATCAGTAGAGAGAGCTACCTATTATAGGGATATATGAGTTAGTGGTGCTAGCAGAAAGATGAGCTCCTAGCTTTTTAGAGGTTGACAACCAGTGATCACGGAGTAGGAGTCAAACCAAGACACAGAGTACAAAGGGTGTGGAAGGACCATTGAGGATAGGTCTGTATGACAAGCCTTCCACCTCATAGAGAGTACCTCTGAGGTTGTTTCCTCCACCTTCACCATGTCACTGTAGTTGTAGTGGGACACGTTGACACTTGTTATATATGTAGACACTTTACTTTTTCAGAGAGCCTGCGAACTCGTTTTTATTTATGGATACATTCTGACATTGTACTATGACACGTTATTTTGAGCAATATATATATGATTTTTGGTGGCTTCTATATGATATGTAGTTCTATTTTATGGTGATGCATTGCTTCTATATGATTATGTTTCCTAGATGATGTATGTATATTGTTGTTCTTGTTGCATAAACACCACGTTCGAAACGGGGACCCTCTCTTCTGTCTTTTTTCTTTCCAGGTCCCTTTTACTTCACCTCATTTTGCATGTCCATTTTTGCACCCCAAAAAGTCAACTCCCTTCCCAAAGGACATGTCTTAGGTTTGACCAAACTTGACCCCTTCAAAAATGTTGTCTGAATTCAGTTTGGGTTTCCCTTGTCAGAATGCCTTTTTGATGTCTATGGCCCCTTCCAGGTCCAAACCCTCAGGTTTCCCTCTTCGGATTCCCATTTTGTGTTTGCTGTTGTTGGCATTTGACACCCAACATCTTTCTAGACCCTGGACCCCGGATCTCGGGTTTCTGCGTGCAGAATTCCACCTTAACTTTGTCATTCTTCACGGCTGCAACTAGATGTCTTTCCGGCCACAGACTCTAGGTCGCCCACCGCCGCTTGTGAGATTTGAACTCACCAACCTCCTAGACTGCCGTACGAAGCATTAATTTATGGTATTAATGATAGTTTTTAGCTATTTAAGGTGGATTTATGGCTGTCATTTTCACGCGACCAAGTGATAGAGAAATTCGCAGAGCTCCCCACATCTGGCATTCTCCACCCCTGTGCCCGAGTTCTCTTCAGGCAGTTTTTCCTGCACATTCGACACCAGCCTCTTTGGGTTTTTGAGGTACATCTGCTATCTGTGCACCTCATTGTCTTCAAATTCCAAGCTAAAATGGAGTAAAATTGTAAGATAAGGGTTAAAATCTAGTAGATAAGCACCCTCCCATAAAAACCCATGTTCTAAAATGTGAAAAATCGATCGTTTAAGCATTCGAAATTCAAACTGGAGTTGGACCTCCCCGTTGCTACTCTTCAAAATAGGCGACCACCTTACCCAGGCCTAAGCATTCTTGCGGCCATCTGCACAAAACTCAAAACTTTAAAATTCATGCGGCCAAGCTCATCCCGGATCCCGACCTCCAGATTTCCCCTCGCGGGTTTCCATTGTGTCCCCACCATTCTAGTGGCCTCCCCCAAGCGTCTTTCTGACTCTTGGATCCTAGCCTTGAGAAATCCATGTCAAAATTTAGAAAATTTTGAAAAATCTACAAAGAAACAAACTATCCCTAGGATCCAACCCTCGGAGTTCCGTCCGTGGAATTTTGTGCTAGCTTCGCCATTTTGACGACCTGTCTTGAGCATCCTTCCGAACCTCAGACCTTGACCGCATAGAGTCTGATTCAAAATTCTAAGGGAGAAATCTAAATCCAAGCACACTTCAGACCCTAACCTCTAGAATTCCATCCCCGAAATTCCATGTCACTTTTGTCATTTCACACGGCCGTCCTAGGATGTCTTTTTCAGTCCTAGACCTCGATCCCCATTTCGCCTTGTGAAAATATGAATGAAAAAACCATTTCCCCAAGTATACTAGGACCCTGAACCCCAGAATTCCGCTTCTGGGATTCCATTCCACTGGCACCATTTTACATGGTGAATTTGAAATGACTTTCCGACCTCCGAGTCCCGACCCGTTGTTTGCCACCTGGCTTTCCCGACTCTTGAATTTGTCTCTAGGGATTGTCTTCTGGAATTCCCCTCCCAGATTGCCTCTTGCATTTCTCTATCTAGGATGGCTGACCCGTAACTGCTTCCCGATGATGGCAATCCGAGCTCCCGATTTTGGTGCTCGGAGTTATGTCTCCCCTGTGCCGTTTCTGATGGCCTTCCTGTAGCTGATACCCGAACTCCCAAATGAAGGCCCAAATGACTTCCAAATCCAAAATGGATTTTGACCCACTTGCTAAAATTAGGTTTTCCTTCATGCCAATCCTCAATTGAGAAAATCCAACATTGGGAAACACCTTTGGGAGTTCCATCCCCAATTTTCCCTTCCAAACGACATTCTGCCAAGGGAACTCTGACCCTGGGAACCCAAATTACCTGCCTTTCTTTCTAATGATTTTTTATCAAATGTTATGTGATTATCGAATATGAAGAATGATTGCAAGGCTAATCTTGATGTGCAAGGACTTGTCCAGGGCCATTTTTTCATGTTTGATGTTACTGATTCATGTCTTTTGTGCAAGATTTATGCAATCTGACTTAGAAACTTCTAGTGCCTCCAAAGAGAAGGGGAAAGGAATAGCCAAGGAACCCCGAGGAAAGGAGGATAAGGACTTGATGAAGTACAAGTTTCAAGGGGTCCCCTTACAATCCAAGGTCACCACTCTTTGGAGAGATGTCATGGATACCAATATCAGTTAGGTCGATGTTGATAAATTTACACAAAGAGTCAAGGTGAACCCCAAGATAGAAAATGCAAAGTTGATAAGGAGCAGTGGAATTACCAAAGCTACAGGATTCCCACTGGCCTTGGTGGCCTTGGAATTGGTAATGGCCTGTGTAGAGGCATATCAACTTGAGACCCAAACTATAGTGGACCGGGATGGAAATATCCTTGCAAATATGTCCCCTTCAGGTATAATGACAAATTTCACATTCCTACCTTTAAGAGTATGGAGACCCTCACCATGGAAGAATGCAAGGAATTATGGGAGCAAGATCTACTGAAATGTAAGAAATTAATAAATCAGTATTGGTTGAAGGACAAGTGGGATAGAGTCGGTAAGCTCCCTTAGGAGCTTTTTCATAGCAATTTCTTCGAAGATTACCACGACCTCGTGACCTTGCTAAGCTGAGTGATGGGCCTTCCTGCTATAGCCTTCTTCTAGGAATGGATGTTCTACTTTATGGAGTAGATTCTCCATGGTGATGACACTGCCTTCTATTTGAGGGAGATAATCAGTGACTGCTTCCACAAAAATTTTACAATGGTGAAGAAGACCTCCAAGTTCTACATGACATCCTACCTGATACACTCCCTCGTAGACCAGCAACACTATCATGGATTAACTATAGTACCTAGTGAGGCATTGGGGGTAGAGCTCAAGCCTATGATAAATACCCTCAACTGCAGTACCGAAACTTCAAGAAGGATTATTGCAAGGTGAATGATGCATTCATTGCCCACATCATTTGATCTCTAGGAGGCAACTTTCAAAGAAGAGTTTCCCATAGTGCTAGAGCCATCCTCAGGCAATACACCTTCCTATACATACAATTTCCAAGGTTCACTTACATTCATGCCCAAGGATTCACAAAAAGACCAAACAAGCTGCCCCGGTACCCCAACAACAGGATTATACTATTAGAGCTAACTTGGCAACTATGACACATCCATAATATCTTGAGCAGCAAGAATCTAGCAGGTAAACCTTACCCCATTAGGGTTGGCCAAGGGATGTACAAGATTCATACGTCCCAGTGTGTGGGGTATTCAGAAAGGGAGTTGGCTGAGTACCACTTTCGACAATATACAACTCATCCTTGAATGGACCCATACGGACATATCAGAAAGACACTAGGACTTGAGTATGCCCACCTACACAATGTTGAATATTTCTAGGCCAATTGTAAAGATGATCTTGCGATGCGGTTGTGACACTACATGTGCATGAATGCCCTTTACATGCGGAGAATAAATTTGTGCCCAGTTCTTGACCAGCTTGAAGAGGATGAGGACACAGTTATTGATCCAGGATATCATGTCGTCGCCAATTTTTTGCTACCTATGATTGACTAGAATGAGCGAGAGCTTGACAACCTCGACGTACTCACTAAGCCCATCGAGATTTGAAAACAAGGCATGGATCGACTAACAAGTGGTTGTATAGAAACAACAAGGAGTCAGCTTAACGTTTAAGGGACTAGAAAGTGAACCAAGTGGCTCTAATGGTGGAATGGCCGCTACAACTAGGGAAACATCCAAAAGCCCACCATTAATCAAAACCAAAAAGAGGAAAGAAGCCAGTGAGCAGTTGGCCAAACCAAAGGTTTATGCCCGCAAGGCATCAAAGGGCGAGCCGCCCAAGAAACAAAGAAAAACAACTAGGGCTGTGGAGACGATTGTGATACATAGAGGTCCGCTCCTCGGGCAAGGGGGAGAAGGATCTAACCTACCAAGGTCTTTGTCTACTACAATTGCTACTACTACTACTGTTGCGACCACCCCACATGCTTCGCTTGTTGTTTTTGCTTCCTACCTGCCTGTGGTGGACATCTTTGTCCACCTTGCTTCCACCTCTCCAATAATGCAGATTATTCACATGGATTCATCCTCTGCTACGACCTCGCGGGTCTCCTCTTCCTCTATGTCTCCCTCCCTTCCCTCCATTTTTTCTGCTACAACGCCTGCCCTTAGCCTCCTGAAATCCTTTATTAAGTACATGCAAAACATTCCATCCGAGCATTTGGGGATGCTTACTAATCTGATGGTGCAAGCTGCAATAGCTCAGGCTATAGCCCACACTCCAGCTGTCCCCACACCTTCCAAACCACCAAGAATGGAGGTAACAATGCAAATATCTGATGAAGTTGAGTGACGGCAGCTAGAGGCTGTGAAGAGGCCAGAGGATGAAGAATTTGAATACCATGAGCATCCACTGTTCGAATGTCGGGAGATAGATGAGGTAGCTTATGAATCATCCAGTGAGAGAAGCGAGGAGCTTGATGCTGAACTAATCAAGGAAATAAATGACCCTGAGCTCAATGCAAAGTGGGGTAAGCAGCTTAAGGAGATTGGGGATAAGGAGGCCAAGGATTAGCTTTCCTGTGAGGAGGAAATTTTTGCTCCAGAGACTGAAGGCAATAGGTCTCCAAATGAGGGGCATGGCCAAACCCTAGAACATGATAAGGAAGCATTGTTCCATGAAGATGAGCAAGAGGAAAAGCCCAAGGAACATTGACACAACCCAGATGAAGAAAAAAAGGGTGCTAAAATGGAGGATTCCTCTAATGAGCGGTTGCTTACCAAGTCTCCCACTAAGTATATAATGCTCAAATAGGACTCCGATGAGGAGAAGAAGGATGCAAGAATTGATAAGAGTGCTCTTGTTGTCAGAGCCATTGAACTTGAGAAGGAGGACAGCAAGAATCAAGGTGAATTACCTAGGGAAGAGCCCCAAATGCCCGATTGGCTAGAAAAATAGTTGAAACAAAATACTCCCACCTTAAAAGATCCTAAGGCAAGGCTGGAAGCCATTCTGGCCAGAGCACAAATAAGTACCAAGAAAGAGAAAAAGTTGAAGATCAGATCGAGGGTGACCATGGATGCCTCCAAATCTAGGGTGGTACAAATAGAAACACCGGTGGTTGGAGAACAAGGAATAACTTATAATGTCTCTACCATCAGCTTGGGAGTGGCCACGAGGGAGCAAAAGGTCAATCACCTCCAAGAATTGGTCACCATAGTGGTACACCTTATCCAATAGGATAAGGCTTCTAAGGAGGAACTCAAAGCATAAGTGGCTAATCTGACAACCTATATTCAATAGTGGTCATCCCTGGATGAGCAGCCCACCATGTCATCAGCCCCGCCTCAGTTGCTATCCCAAGAGAAGATCAATAAAATGGAGAAGAGAAGGAGCTTGGATAAGACTATGGAAAATTGGTTCTGGTAGGTCTTAGACATGGGAAACAAAAGTATCAACTTGGCTGTCTGGACAACAAATAAGTTCTTGGAAGTATAGAGAAATCTTTAGGGTACGAGGAAAATTTGCGAGGAGTTCCTGAGGAAATACAAAGCAGCCTACCCAAAAATTGAGGCCATACTCGCATTGCCAGGTGTGGTCTAGGATAAGGACCTCACCCTCAAAGATGATGACCACTAGTTAGTGGATGTATGGAAGTAAGATTTAGATCACCAGAAGAAAAGGC
This sequence comes from Sequoiadendron giganteum, assembly GCA_007115665.2. Taxonomy (NCBI): domain Eukaryota; kingdom Viridiplantae; phylum Streptophyta; class Pinopsida; order Cupressales; family Cupressaceae; genus Sequoiadendron; species Sequoiadendron giganteum. Next base: position 698,544,184 of record CM021100.1, on the reverse strand, counting down.
TAGAGTAGATCCTGGAATGTATAGCGTCAGATATCAAATGGGCCAAGGAGTCCAAAGAAGAGTGCACTCGGTACCTCAAGCTAATGATAGGGTACGAGCTACCTGTTGTTGAAATAAATTCAGAAAGCATTAAGCTTCACTTCTTAAAGAACATGGAATATGGGATGTCGACTGAGGTCACCATCGACTTCATGAGTTTTTCTACCCAAGCATAGTCAAAACTTTTCAGAGATAATCCTGCCAAATATGATGATGACTGGAAAAAGCTCACCAACAATTCTCAGGAATGGAGCTACCAAGTGCTATGATCGAACATCATGGAAGTAGATAAGCTCCATCCAATGATCCCGAGCTTCGTGGAATATGCAGTGTTAAAGAAATGTGAAGGCAACCCTATCATCAATGAAGAATTCCTCAAGGAATAGTTGCAGCAAAGGGCAAACAACAAAAGGATGAAATTGTTACAGTGCTACCACTAGATGACAAAATAGGGAAAAGACAAGAAATGTTTTATAAATGAAATATATTTGGGGGTAGGTGAACCCTAGTGTAAGGTGAATCTTGGCCACTCATTTTTCTTTTTGAAAACTATAAATAGGGCTCTCCTCCTTTCATTTTAAGAGAGTTGAGTTGTTGTAAAGGCATGCTGCATAAATTATAATAGAAAATACAATCATTTCCTGGTGTATTCTTTGGGTTTCTCTACATGTTTCATGATTCTTCTCCCCTTAGTTAAAAATTTACTTCAAATTACTTTACTGTTCTAGTTTCCTTTAGTTAGCTATAGTGGATTTAGTATGTTGTCTTTGGTTTTGAAGCTTCCTATTGTGTGTATGCTTTCCTTGTCCATACTTTTGGTCATTTGCTACTGGTAAATGACTATGTAAAGTTAGCCTGGACTATAATTTCATAGCTGCTCATTAAACTTTGTCTTTGTTCACATTTACATGGCAAATGAATGATGAATATCTATAGTCCTTAGAAGATAGCATAGATTTCATGACATTGTGAGAATTCAGATTAAGTGAAATTCTATTTAAGGAAACTATCCATAGTAGGAACCTCCATGATCACTGTTCATCGGTAGTTGCAAGTCTAGGAACCATCCTTCTTCCTCACCCTTTTTCCTTTTTTTTAGAAACAATTTGTGCTAAGGTTCATTGCACATTTTAATGCCAAATTTGACAAAACGATGGAGTCCAAGACTACTTTCCAAGCCTACAACGAAATGCAGTAATTTTATACCCGAAGAACTCCATTCATTGACCCAATTCTCCTACAACTTTAAACCATGTAAGACCACCTTGTGATTCCAAAAAAATCACATCAAACAACTAATAAATTCCAAGCATCATCAAGACCTAACATCTGATAGACCTTGGGATAGTGTTCTGCAATTTGATTGTGGAAGATTGTCTTTCAAGAGAGGTAATGTACCTACGTATTACCTATGTTGTGAAGTGCATAAAAACACCATCAACATATATGTGTTATGAATGAATGTTTCTACATGTGATGAGTTTATGCAGTTTATGATGTTATGATGATTCTATATGATGTTATTTTATATGTGATGCTTATATGCATGTAATGTTTCCATTATGTACCTTATGATGATGGAATGCCTATTATGCCATGATTTCATAAATATGCAACGAAGATGTTAATGCAATGTAACTATATGAAATGCTTATAGAATGTATGCCTATGGAGATTATCTAATGTTTTTGTTGTGTCATAGGACTTTATCATTATGTCTAAAAAATAAATGTTAGCACGAATGAATTCAAAATGTTAGTAAGAAATAATGAAGGAGGTTGATTGAAAAACATACGATCTTCGATATTTTACCAGATATGCTATGCTTGCTTCTTTTTTTATCATCATTGGGTGGAACATGACACAAATGGATAGTACACACCATGATATGAGATAGACTGCAGTGTACAAAGTCATCCATCTGTGCAAAAGAAATAGTCGTAGACAAGGAGTGTCTTAACTCATACTAAGGACAAGATTGCCCTAGTCATTTTGTCTTGACAAACCACAGACAACAAACAAATAAAAGACGGGTCATGAGACATCATTGCTCCTCTATATCCTTGATAGGACATCCTTGAGAAAACTAGTAACATGACTCAAAAACCAAAGTTAAAAAGACACTTGACAGACAATAGCCAAAGAAAAAGAGTCTTGAGACATCCTTGCTTCTCTAAATCCTTCAAGGGACATCCTTGAGAAAGCTAGTAACCAGACTTATTCACAAATCTATAGAAAGATAAGACAAAATAAGATATAAAGTCATAAATCCAAATAAAAATATTCACCGAAACTTGATCTTTTGGGATTGTTTGATTGTTTGATGTTTGACATAGCGTAATGTGATGGATGACACATACCGCAATAAGACGTTGATTATGGTTTTGACTTGGTGACTATCTGTGTAAGACATGAAAAAGCCTGGTTTCAGAAAGATATGTGTTGTATAAGACATTGGAGCCTGATGACGTTGATGCAACAGGCTACATGAGGCTATGACAATTTGACGATGTCCATTGACAAGAAATTCATATCTTGCTAAGACATAAGTTGATCATTTTGACAATGTGTTTGATATTGACTTGATGACTATTTGAGATGTTTTCCTTGTTGGTGCATGACTTGTTTTGATTCCTTGATTAAATTGATTGTGTGTGTGTGTATTGACCATATATGACCTGAGATGATAGACCCTAAAGGAATAACCTAATGCGGCCTTGGGGGCTCATCAATTGATTAGCCTTGCCTATGTTGCACATGCAAAGAACTTGTAGTTCAACCAAAATTTAATTGACATAACTGACTAAAGATATACACGTAAGTTAATGATATGAAATGTGTGTGATAGTGAATGTGATAAACCCTATTGGACTGGCCTAGTGCGGTCTTGGGAGCTCATCAATTGATTAGAATTGCCTACGTTGTACATGTAGAGACCTCATAGTTTGACATGACCAATGACTTTGAATGTACAAAGAGTCATGATTTTAATGTATGTGATACATGAAAAACCTAGATAGACATACCTAATGCCTCAGGGGAACATCGACTGATGGCCTTACCTATGTCTAGTCATAGAGGAAACATAGTTCGACTATGTCTATGACTGACTTAACATGACTGACTCTGACTCTATGTTTGGGATTTTCTGACATGTTTTGATTTTTTTTTGTTTTTGAAGTTTTCTAATGTTTTTGGATTTTTTCAAGACATTTTCATATGGTGTAATGTTATGTACAAGGTCCTCATGGCATGAAATAAGGATTTTCCCCTAGTTGGGAATAAGACATGCGAGATGGAGTAGGGAATGTGACAGAAATGGACTTGATGTCAATCGTTCCAAGCAATGGATAGGGAAACCATTTATTATGAGGGATGGTGAAAAAGTCTAATTGGAATGATGGTAGATGAAAGAGTGAGTTTGACTACACATGGTGGTTGTTTGCCGGGTTTTCACCATTGTACTTATCCATAGCGCCATCAAAGTGGTTCTCACTATTGGATGAATTATTTGTCTTTACTATTTTGTTGTTTTTTCAAAAAAAAAATTTGATGTTACAAAGATGCTTGTTTACTAGGTTTTCATTAAGGTAACCATTTTTTTGTTTTTTCATTTTTTTGTATTTCCTCAATTAAGACAAAGACTCTCAGAGGCTATGCATAGAACCTCTTTAGATGAAGGTTGTTGATTGGTGAAAAAAGTGGCTCTCCTTCAGGGGTAGAGAGTTGGTACACTCCTATCCAAATGCTTATGTGACATTATAAGGCCCTAACTAGTTAGGTTCAAACTTACTTGGCTTTTCTCATTCAACTTCATTCTTGGGATTCTCCATTAAAACCAAGTCACCAATGTAAAAGTGTCTATTTATAACTTTCCTATTATAGCTATGACGAAGATGATTTTGATATGCTTGCAAATGATCTAGTGCTTTTTGTTTTCATTCATCCAGTAATTCTAGCTCTTGTAATTTGGATACACGGTATTCTTCATCGTCAATGTGACCTTTCAAGGATACCCTCAGGGAAGAAATTTCAACCTCAATAGGTAAGATAGCTTCAAATCCAAATACGAGGGAGTATGGAGTGGCACCAGTGGGAGTACATATGCTTATGTAGTAAGCCCACAAGGCAGGATTTAGCTGTAGGTTCCAGTCATGACCAACGTCATTGATAGTCTTCTTTAGGATTCTAACAATGGTTTTATTACATACCTCAGCTTGGCCATTACCTTATGGGTAATATGGTGTGGAAAAATGATGTTTGATATGGAACTCTTCACATAGATCATGTGCTTCTTGGTTTTTGAATGGGTAGCCATTGTCTGTGATAATGGATTGGTGTACACCATACCAAAAAATGATATAGTTTAGGATAAACTTGGATATTTGTGTGTCACTGATGTAGGTCATGGGAATAGCTTCGATCCATTTGGTGAAGTATTCGGTGGTGGTTATGATGAATTTATGGCCATTGGATGATGGAGGGTGTATCTTACCTATGAGGTCAAGTTCCCATTGGGAAAAGGGCCCTGGTGATGTAAACGGACAAAGCTCCTGTGTTGGTGTTCTTATCAAATCTTCATGTATCTGACACTGTCTACATTTCTTTACAAAGATATACGAGTATTTTTTGATTGTAGGCCAATAATAACCTAATCTCATAATCTTATGGGCTAAAGTAGGACCACTCAAATTGGATCTGCATATACCCTCGTGCACCACTTGCAAAGTTGTTTTTACTTCTTCAGCATTGAGAAATTTCATTAGGGTGTTATCTAAGGTACGTCTATATAGGGTATCTTTGATGATGGTTTATTTAGCTGACTTATGGATAAAGGTTCTGCATTGGTTATTTGAAAGGTCTAGAGGTAAGGTTTGGTCATTTAGATAGTCAAATACATCTTTGTACCAAGGGTAAGTAGGACCAACAATCATACACACCATCACAAAATTAGGGACATCATAGACAAGGACCAACAATTGTTCAACCAAAAACTCAGACTTAGGCACGTTGCTCAAAATATCCAATAAGGATCCCATGGTTTCCATAGCATTTGTAGCCCTATTCTGAATATGTGGTATTTGTTAAAAGGTAATGTCATCAAAGTACTTATTGAAAATTTCATCCATGCACTTGTAGGGGCAAGTTTCTCATCCTTAGTCTCATTAATCATTTACTTGCTGGACTACTAGCTGAGAATCACCAAAAACATGTAGACTCTTAATCTTCCACTAGGCTGCCATTCTTAATCTTGGCACTAAGGCTTCATACTCTGCTATGTTGTTGGTGCAAGGGAAAGAAATCCTGAATGATTTAGGAATGGTATCACCTTGAGGTGTAACAAATAGGATACCTTCTCCTGAACCATGATTTGTATGTGACCCATCAAAGTATAATTTTCATTTGGTTCTAGTGTCAACTATGAAGATAAATTCATCAGGAAAATCTACCACTAAAGGATGGTATGCCTTCATGGGTGCATCTGCTAATTGATCTGCAATCACTTATCCTTTTAAAGCCTTCCTCTCCACATATTGGATGTCATACTCGCTAAGTATCATAACCCATTTAGCCAATCGACCTGTTAATGTTTGTTTACTTAGGAGATATTTGAGGGGATCAATCTTTGTGACCAACATTGTTTGGCGATTTAGCATATAGTGCTGAAGTTTTTGAGTAGCGAAGACTACTGCAAGATAGGCACATTCTATGTTGTAATTTAATTCATATCCCACCAAGGTACGACTGATGTAATACACTGCTCATTCATGACCTTGATCATCGTTTTGTGCAAGAAGAGATCCTAATGCTGACTCAGTTGCTAATATGTATAGTATCAATGATTTTCCATCTATAGGTGGAATTAAGATAGGTGGAGTGAGCAAATAATCCTTGATTTGTTGGAAAGCTTCCTAACATTTAGGTTTCCACACAAATGGTACTCCTTTCTTGAGTAAATGTTGAAATGGGTGTATTTTGTGTGCCAGTTGTATAATGAAATGCCTGATGGACTGTAATCTTCCCTGTAGTGTTCTTAGTTGACCAATGTTGACTAGAGGAGGCATTTCTATGATAGATCTTACTTTCTCTGGATCTACTTCAATGCCTCTTCTAGAAATGATATACCCTAGAAGTTTCCATGATTTCACTCCAAAGACACATTTCTTTGGATTTAGCCTGACATTGTAATTCTCTAGCCTCTAGAATATCTTGTCTAGAACCTTCCAATGATCTACCCTTGTTTATGATTTAGCTATAATTTCATCTACATAATCTTCCATGAGAGTATGTACAAAGTCATGGAAAATCATAGTCATTTCCCATTGATAGGTAGCTCCTGCATTCTTAAGCCCAAAAGGCATAACATTCCAATAGTATGTGCCCCATTGACACATGAAAGCCGTCTTGTGTTGGTCTTCAGCTGCAATTTTGATTTGGTTATATCTAGAGAAACCATCCATGAGGGATAGCATCTTGTATCCTGATGTAAGATCTACTGTCATGTCTATGTTCGACAAAGGGAAGTCATCCTTAGGAAATGCCTTGTTGATGTCTCTAAAGTCTGTGCAAATGCAGATACCCCTAGTTGGTTTAGTCACTCGCACAAGATTTGAAATCCAGTCTGCATAGTCTATGGTTTTCATGAATCTGACATCCAAGAGTTTCTTAAGTTCTACCTTGACCAGTAGAGCAATCTATGGATGCATTTTCCTTAATTTATGTTTGACTGGCTTAATACTTGGTTGTAATGGTAGATGGTGCAATATTAGGTCTAGATCCAGCCCAAGCATGTCAGTGTATGACCATGCAAATTTTATCTATCTCTTTGTGAAGAAGTCCTAAAACTCCTATTTTTTTGTCCCTGTCAATGATGCTGCAAAGTATATGTTCCGAGGGTTTTCTTTTGTATTTATGTTGACTTCAATAGACTCTTCTACTAGCATTGGTGAATTTTCCTATTTAATGGGGAGAATATTTAAACCTCCATCCTTGGGTGCCTTAGAGAGGTTTTCACCCTCGGATACATCCTTTATTTTGACTGTTTCTTCGTCCAAAGGCACCTTTCAGTTTTCACCTAGGGACTCGTCATTTTTATCATTTTCATCATTTTTATTTTTATTTTCATTTTTGCGACTAGAGGTGTAAATAGACTCCCCAAAATATGCTTTTTCATCCAATTCTATGGTAAAACCAGCTTTATGATCCCCTCTTGGTATGCCTTCTCGAAGTCCCATGAGTTCATCTATTGCTTCGTCATTCTTGAATGTGTCTAAGATGGGTGTACCTTGTTGATCCTAGTCGATAAGTTTGGGATATATTAGAGGCATGTCATCATCAGAGTTATCAAAGGTGGAAGCTGACAAGGTGAATATAGAGTGGTTGACATGGTTACAAAAATTTAGGACTAACTCCTTGTTCTTTTTCCTATGGGTAGGTAAACTTTGATGTGGGACTATTGTAAGGGCTAAGTCGTTAGAAGATGGTTTGGCAGGTGCCCAAGATGCATGATCAAGGGTTTCCAAATAATAGTGCTTAAGCCATTCTTCTTTGGACAAGGACTTCCTATGATGGGGAATAGATGGCTTTGGTACGGGTTTTATCATTAGGTCAAGTTCTCCAGATAAATTATATAGGTTCATGGTACTGGTAGAGGAAAGGGAGTTCCATTCATAATCGCTTGAGTTAGGGGATTCATCATAAACTGGGGGAAGTGGTTTGTGAGATATCTCAATGTTTTCATAAGCACTCACTTCCTCTTGAAATGGTGATGAAGTACTGGGAAACCCAATTCTAAGTGGTTGAAACCCTAGACCTAGGTATTTCGATCGTGGTGAGATAGTGATCAGTTTTGTCCTTCCATTTTGATGTAATCCTAACCCACTATGCCCGTCATAGCCTTTGCTTTGCATTATCTTAAATCCTTTTCCATATTGATCCTTAGCTATTTGAATAGATGACGATGGGTATTCATTGTCTTCTTGGTACAACCAGGAGCTAATATCACCTTGATCCACAATTTCTTCACTTAACTCTCCCCATTTGGTCAATGTCATTGTAGGGGGAACATGAAATGTGACTATTGATTGTCTTCTATCCGGCATGGGTAGACCATATGCCTTAGGTGGAACCAATTGACTAACATAATAGGACGACTTCATGTAATATTCTCCATAGCCCTTGTCTTGGATCTAGACCTTAGGAGTGGATGATGGTGGTTTAAATGAAATGGACTTGGTAAGATGTGATGGATCAATGTATAGGGATAAAGTGGATGATGAAGCTTCTTGGTTAATGGGTACCTTTCATCGTGGAATTTCTCTTAGGCTTGTACAATATTGAATAGGATTTGGATCACTGTCAATTGTGATCTTGGTGCCATTATATGGGAATTTAAGACATTGGTGATATGTGGAAGGTATGGCTTTCATTGCATGTATCCAAGGTCTACCTAACAACAGGTTATATGGAAGGGTGAGATCCAAGACTTGGAAGCTGGTGTTCATAATTGTTGGGCCAATTCTGATAGGGAGTGTGACAACTCCTTTGGATGATCTTTCCTCATCATCGTAAGCCTTGGTGACTATACTCTTAGAGGTTTCTATGCATTCTTCTGAGAATCATAATGCCTTAACCATATTTAGGGTACATAGGTTCAAACCTTCTCCTCCATCTACCAAGAATCATCTAACTTTGGTTTGATGGACTATGACTTCAAGATGTAATGGGTCATTATGATCAGTCTTTTCAATTGGGTAATCTTGTTGGGAAAATTTGGCATGATGTGAGTTGGTTAAATATCCCACCATTTCTTTAAAATGATTGACATCTAAGTCTATAAGAACAATCGTGTTTTGTAAATATTTATCAATAATGGCTTGATGCTCAGGTGATAAATTCAATAGTTCCAAAATGGATATTTGTGAGGGGATTTACTCAATTGATCAAGGAGGCTGTACTTAAACTTGGAGGACTATGTAGGTGGCTCAAAAAGACCTAGAAGAATTATCTTAGTTCTACGCATGTTTGTAGCACATTCTGGATGTTTCTTAATGATGATGGTGTGGATGTTTTCATTTTCAGCTCGGAGGTGATTTATGATATTTCCTTTACCATAGTCATACTTGGTATTGGCATAATTGGTTGATGGAGTATTCTTCGTTCCCAAAATGGAGACCTTTCCTTGTGTGTGGTCATGTTATGGGTCTATGAAGACCTTATGATCACTGTTCTTGGTATTTTTCTACCCATTGACCTCTATGGTTCCGTTTGCAACAAAGTCTTGTATAATATTCTTCAGTTGTCAAAATTTTTGTAGGTTGTGTCGTTTTGTTTGATGATAGTCACAATAGGCATTATAGTCCCAACATGAAGGTTTAAACTATCCAGGATCATACTCTCTTGGTTCAAAAGGTTTAATGAGATCATGTTTAATCAACTCTTTAAAAATTGTCTCGATCGGTTGCCCCAAAGGGGTAAATTCACATGTAGGAGATCTCCTTTGTGGTCATTGTTGTGAATTTTGGACAAAATTGGTTGTTTGATCTAGACTATTCATCATGTCTTGATTGGGGTTGTAACCTCTAATTGCGATAACTGGTCCCATATGTATGGTTTAAGCATCAACAATTCCTTCATTTGTAACATTTTTGTTTCTAGACTAGAATTTGTTTCTATCATTGGGTGTGTTTTGATGTTGAACAACGAGGTTTCTGCCTAGTACTTTTATTTCTCCTTTGTCAATAAGGCTTTTTTCAAGGATGATGCCCTTTTGTACCAAGTCTAGGAATGAAGTAGAATAATGTACCCTTAAATCACCTCTCAATTTTGGATTGATGTTTTCAAGGAATATCGCGACCTTCTATTTTTTTGGTATTTCAACTAGACATCTGCTAGCTAGACTTCTCCATCTCTAGAAGAAAGTGGTGAAAGTTTCACCATCTTCTTTTGTTGTGTGGCACAAGGTAGCTATTTTTACTTCATTGTCTATGTTAAAGGCAAAGTGTTTAACAAACTTCTCATCTAATTCACCCTAGGATCATATGCCATATGGTAGTTTAGAAAACCATTCCAGTGTTATCCCGATAAGGGTTCACGGAAATAGTCTCATCAAGTATGTGGGGTCATATGTGTAGACACATAAAAATGAGCTAGGCTTGCAAGCTCTATTTCTAATCTCTTTCTTCCTAGCATAATTAAGACATTTTAATTATGTCCTTGGTCCACATTTGACTATTAATTAAATAATTCATGATTATTTAATTAATTCATATCTTTTTTATTCTTCATGATTATTAAATAAATAAATTTTATTTATTTATTTAATTACGTCACTAATTGTCTAATGTCTTTCTATAATTAAATAAATTTCCTAATTTATTTAATTATCCTTGTCCATTATGTCTTCTTGATTATTAAATAAATAACTTTATTTATTTAATATGTCTCTAATTTAAAGTCCTCTTGTAATTAAATAAATTCTTTTATTTATTTAATTATGGCCATCTTCACATTCTCCTCATTTTAAATAAAATCTTATTTATTTAAAATAAGTCCCACCACCTAAATTAAATAATTTTATTATTTAATTTCTCCTCTTTTATTGTGCTCATTTTAAATAAATCTTATTTATTTAAAATAAGTCCCTCTTTAAAAATCCCTTCTTTTGTAAATAATTTAATTTAAATTATTTATTGTCACATGACCCCACCCTTTTTGAATTAAAATAGTTTTTAATTTAAAAAGTCAACAACCCCTCTTGAATTAAATAATTTTAAATTATTATTTGATTCTCCAACAATTTCGGTTTGTGTGCCTTGTCACATGCATTGTCAACCCTTGATTTGATTTTTCTTAAAATCAATCTTGTCCATTCATTTCGAATTTGACCTAATGTTGCCCTAACCCTAATTGTGGGTTGTCATATTGAATCTTGTCCATAGATTCTAGGTCATTTATCAGTCTTTAATCTCACCCGTCCATACAAAATTGCATTTTCTATAAAATGTCAATTTTGTCTCATATCTATCACAGGCTATCCATTATTATCTCTTGTCATTTTCACATATTTCATCTCTTACATCTCTTGTCCTTTGCATTTTTATATAATCTTGCATTTTCATATTTTATCATCTAACATTGTCTTTTGCAGACTTATTTACTTTGCATGTAGATTTATTCTCTTGCATTTTAGATTAAATCCTTCAACACTTGCTAGGTCATGTCATAAACTTATTTTGCTCACACAAAGGCTGAGGGCATCCATCATATTGCAGCAAGTAGAGGAGGTTCAATAGAAGTGAGCCATGGAGGAGAGAAATGGGTGAGACTGTTCTAGTCTCATTCTTTTTCTCTTCATTCCTCCTTTGCATTTTATTGACTATGATTTGATATCATTTTAGATCATTACATTGGTGAACCTAACCTATTTTGACATATTTTGAAAAATTTTAGAGTTGGATCTTTCTTGTTGCAGGTGTTTTTGGCTTTTTGTTGCAGGTTTTAGCACCATTTTGCAGGTTTTCAAAGATTAAACCATATCTTTCAAACGGCTGAATATTTTCAGACAAATTTTTTTTTGTAGGTTGCAGACATTATCATGAGCCTCCCGTCCAAAAACCAGATTTTTTCAATCTGGTTTCAATTTTTAATAAATTTTTTGGTTATTTTCATGAAAAATCAATTGTGAGAGCATATTAGCGAATTGTTTGGATTTCTTTACATTTTTGGAAAGCTCATTTAATTTCAATAGGGGTCTATTTTTTATATTTTTAATTTTCCTGCAAAATAATTCAACAAAAAACAGATCTTTAAAAATTAGGGTTTTGCAAAGATTTACTTATATCTCACACAATTTTGTAGATCTGTTCACAAAACTTTTTTTGCAGGTTTAGAATAATGTCAGGCACTTTCAGTTAAAAAATCAGAGTTTTCGAAGCTGTTTTGGAATTTTAATAATTTTTTTATGATTTTTCATAAAAACTTAAATTTGGATGCAAAACAGCAAATTTTTCAGATTTTTTTACATTTCTGGAAAGCTCTCTAAATTTCACTAAAATTCTATTTTCTATGTTTTTACTTTTGATGCAAAAATTAATTCCAAAAATCAGATTTACTTTGACTAGCTAACCCTAGTGATCAATAATAGAAGTATCCTCTCCCCTTGCACACTTGTGTGATCTTGGGTGTAAGAGAAACTGTTATTGACTCTAGGAATTGGGCATGCACTAAGTCAAATAGGGTTAGGGCAACACTCTTTCTCTATTTAGTAGCTTAAATATTTTGGGTTACTAATTTTTTGTTTGCAGCTTGTGGCAAGGAGTCTAACGATTTTTTCTTGTTTATTTCACAAATCTTAGACAAATTTGCATTTTACATTCATGGGTTAAAATGAACATGCATGCATACTCATTGGGCTAAAAAGAACACAACTTATATTACAACTCATTGGTTTAAAATGAATTTGCATTTTCATAGCATTGGGTTAAAATGAACTCTTAGTTAGCTCACACTACAAACAGTTAAAATGAACCCCATGTTTTGACAAATACTACAAACGGTTAAAATGAACTCCATGTTTTTTTTATGTTTGTCAACACATTTTGATTTGGGCTTAAAATGAACACCATGCGAGTGTGAGTTAGGATATTCATGTTTTCACTTCTTGTTTATAAACAAGGATCGATTGAACTATGAATATTCTAATTTGCTTTTGTTGAACTTTAGAAAATTGGGCCTGCTTTGGTGGGAAAAAGTACTCACCCCAAAGTGACTCAAACCGGCAACGAAGCTTTTTAGCCAAGCTACTTCCGACCGGTATATAAATGTGAATCTTAAGGGAAAGCCTAAGATTACGAGTGTAGATATGTTATACGGACCAAGTAGTACTTCCCAAAACCCTGTTGAGCTTAACCTCTTCAGGCTGGAGTGCCTCCATAATGGAGCTTAATCTTGGCCCCATGTATAACCACTCGAACGGATGCCTGAATTAAATCCCTTGTTTTAGAAAGCCAAAAACCTTCTATTCTTTGGTACAACAACGGTCGTTGTGATGACACCCACACCTGCGCAGTTCTTAGTAGAGATGATCAATCTGCCATGGGAGTTTCATGGAGGTTGGAAGCTTGGTTGCCCTGAGAAGTGAGTGCACTGTAAGGGGGAGCCTGTGGGGCCAAGCTTCTGAATTCATCCGCTAAGGATATGCGGTTAGTGGGATCCAAAAGAATATTGTCCTTGCAGCCATAAGATTTTGTAAAATGACTTCTATGTGGTTGATTTTTAACACCATGTGTTTGCCAACTATTTTCAGACAATTCCAACAAATAAACATCAAACTTGCCAAAATCTGAAACAACTTTTCCAAACTAAAACAAATCTTTGCAATCAACCTAAAATTTTGTCAAATCACTTTTTGCAACGAATTTTCCATCATGAACCACATTTGTCAAATCAAGTCCTCAATTTTGCACACTTTGGGATAGGAAAACTTTCCTTTCTTTGCCAAACCTTTGTCTTAAAATACATTGTCATTGGACCAAGTCAAATAAATCAATCCTTAGTCATTGTCCTTTGGTGAGCTGCTTCCAACTCATAAGTCTAGTGTGGAAATGTCACCTTGTCATTTTATCATCTTGTCCTTCAAATCAGTCCTTTGACAATCCAAATCAAGACATTGGTCAAACTTTGAGTGGTTAGAAAACCTTTCCTAAAGATCATTTGGCATAAGGAATCCCCTTTTATCACTTTGCATTGTCACCTTGCATAAAGCATAGTCTCATTTCATCCACCATCATGTCTTCAAATCACTATGACATGCTTGCTAGTCAAATTGAATGTCAATTCAATAGTAAGGGTCAAGCACAACTTGCTAGGGAATTCAAAATACTATACCTTCAATCCAAGTCCAAATTTACAACCCCTAGCCCTCCATCCATCTATCCATCTTGCCAACAATCCATGAGTCCTAGTCCTCTATCCATCTACTATCAAGAGTCCCCTAACACCATCCATGGCACTCAGTCACAACAAACTTCCATTAGTCAAACCTACCCTAACTTTGACAAGGGAAATCAACCATCCATCAATCCAAACCAACTATCCATGTCATATCCTAATCCTCCATCCACATCACATCCTAATCCTTTATCCATGTCATATCCTTGTCATGAAGTCATGTCCTATTCTAATCCTAGTTCTTCATCCCTCAACCAAGTCCAAACTTCCATGTCATATCCTAGTCCAACATGCACCAATCCATTTCAAGACACTCCATTGGGTCATGAAAACACATCTAGTCATGGTCTCCAAAGTCCCATCTCCTTGCATACACTTGAGGATACATGTCAAGAGGCAAGTCCAAAGCACAACGTCATAACATCACCATCATGTCAAGATCAAAGTAGTCCATTCCATGACCCCATCTTTACATCCATTCAAGAAGTCCTCCTAGACCATCATGGCATACCAAATACACCTATCCTTGGTCAAGAGTCCATCCAAAACCATTTCATTCAAGATGAACCTATCATTGGTCAAGAGTCCATCCAAAACCATGTCATTCAAGATGAACCTATCCTTGGTCAAGAGTCCATCCAAAACCATGTCATTCAAGACGAACCTATCCTTGGTCAAGACCCTATTTTCGATCATGTCATTTCAACTGAGCCCATATTTGATCAAGACACTACTTTTGAAGAAGTCCAAAATGATCCACTCCTTGACCTATATGCCATTCATGATGAAACACTTGAAGATGACCCTTTCCAAGCTTCCAACATTGACACTTTCCACAATGAAACACTTGCCTCCATGGAACACATAGATGATCTTCCCCTAGAACAAGAGTCTCCTAGCATGGACATATTTGCAAATGATCAAGCTATAACTGAATTCAGTGGGCTCTATGACAATGACCATGAAGACGGTTTTGACATAGACTTGGAAGCACCAACAGAATCATCAGAATTTGATATGACAGGAAATCAAATCGAAGATGTCAGTCAAAAATCTGTCCAATATGTTAATGAAGCTACAACATCCTATCAATTAGGATCAGCTATCTTTGTCAGAGCAAGCTTTCTCACAGATGAGAAGATTTCAAGCAATCATTTCCACAATAAAGATGGGTTAGCATCTTGCTTCCACAATAACAAGTATCCCATCGCCAACAAAATCTGTCAAAACATGCATTATCAAGGCAAAGGATTAGGCCTACATGAACAAGGCATTATTGAACCTATACAAGTTCAAGCAAATTACAAACATCAAGGTCTTGGTTATTCATCAGTCAAAAAATCTAATGATGTTAATGATACCTCCTCGATATTGGGGGCAACTTTATCTAATACAAACATCAAAATGGACGTCATGAGTAGTCCTTGTCATAAGGTTGTTGCCAACACTCCTTCCATCCATACCATACACTGTCATTCCAACAAGAATAATCCTTCCATTTGGAACCAACAAAAGCAAAATTATTACAAGTCTAAAGTCCAAAATCAAATGTCAAAGGCCATCAAATCAGACAAAAAGTCAAGTGGACGAATGAAGCTAAAATGGATCCCAAAACAAAGTGAGTCAAGTCAAGAAAAGAATAAATCAGGCAACGAAAAGATTCCCAATCCAAAAGTCAAGAAAAATGTGGAGCCACAGCATAAGAGGACTCCCACATATAATCAATGTCAACCTCCTTCAAAATGGCCATCAAGCAAGACATATAAAAGTGTTGGTTCCAAATGCTATCAAAGATCCAACCTCCATCATCAATTAACCCAAGTTTGGAGAATAAAAATGGCTACATCCAAACATCCCACCAACCCATCCATGTCCACCGTCATCTATCATAATCCTACATCATCTTTAAAGACTAAACATCCCATGTCAAAAATCCGTCACATCTTGGCAGCAATGCTTTATCATAAGGACTCTCATGACACTCTATCACGATGTGCGTATTTTGATAAGGCCAACTCTAGTATGAAAAAGGATCACAATGGCATCAATCAGCTGTATGCAAGCGCTATCATCCTGACAAGGCAACTACTTCAGAAAGGTCATTATTGGCATCTCATGGCACCAGTCTCTACATCAGCACTGTCAAAGGCTTCAACACAGTCAGAGGTCATGTAAAGCATCAAGGCTATTCGGCAAAAAATTGAAAATACAAAAAAATTGATAAAGACAAAAAAAGACAAATAATTTCATCCAACGGTGAAAACCTGGCAAACAGGCGCTCTGGATAAGTACCATGATGAAAACCTGACAAACAGGCATCACGTGTAGAATAAATCATCTATGTGGACCATTACACTTGGGGGCAAGTTGTCTCATCTCCCATGCATTTCCTATGACATTTTCCATTCACCCATCTAAACCTTATCGCGTCCATCCATTTTTCCCACCTACTTTGATCTTGACAAAGACTGGGGCAAAAATACAAATCATGCTTTGGAAAACTTTTTGACATGTCTATCTTTTGGTCATACACTAGTCACAAAGTATCATGTCATTACCTTCATAGCCTCTGTTTCACTATGCTACATCATCCTTGGAGACCATATGATAATTCTCCTAGTCCAAGTCATCAGTCTCTCTTGCTTTATACCTATCACCCATCTTGGTTTCCCTTGTCAATGGTTTATAGATCCTCTGTCATCCCATTTAGTCCTCACTTAAGTCATTCAAAATGCAACAATATGGAAAACCTGGCGCATTATCCAAAACATTCCTTGGCTTTGTCCCTAGACCTGCTGTAGACTTTTATACTCTTGTCAAATAATATCATTGTCATCTTCACGTTGTTTCGGGATGTGTCCTTCCCACGTCAAACAACATTTGTCATTTTCAATTTGTTTCGGGATGTGTCCTTCCCACGTCAAACAACGTTGTCATCATCATCATCACCTGTCCGTCGGTATTTAGCTTGGCTAGCAGCAAAATCATGGTTGTCCTTGGATTCATGCGCGTCGGCATCATTCACATGCATTTGTCATAATTTTCGTAAAACATCAAAAAAATCATAAAAATCTGAAAAAGTCCTAAAAAAATCATAAAAATCTGAAAAAGTCCTAAAAAAATCATAAAAATCTGAAAAAGTCCTAAAAAAATCCTAAAAATTGTATAAAGTCCTGAAAAAAGACCTAAAAATTGAAAAATGTCCTGAGAAAATACAAAAACATCCAAATCAATGTCAAAATCCCAAAAACAAAGTCAAAGTCAATCTGATCAATTCAATCAATCACATCAGTCAATCTTTTGTCCATGTCCGAACTACGTTGTCTCTGTGCATTTGCTACGTAGGCAAGATTCATCTTTGAATCCCCGAGACATTAGGTCAGTCCTTTTAGGTTTGTCAAAATAAAATCATAAGTCAAACATGGTTGCGTCAGTCAAATAAAGTGGACATAGTCACACTTGACACAAGACAGTCATTCAAAACGTCACTGTCAAAATTGGTCAAAATTAGACAACATAAGCCACTCAATCATACAGTCAAAATCAGTCAGCTTGCCAAAGCATTAGTCAAAATATCAATCTCGTCACCTTTTTGGTCCTCTTCAAGATGTGTCCTTCTTGGATTTGGACCTCGTCAAAATGTCATTTGCCTTTTCAGGATGTGTCCTTCCTGACCTTAGGCACCATCAAACCGTCAAACTGTCAAAACTGTCAAACTATCAAAACAATTAATCTTCGGCAAACAAACATTGGCAATACAATTAAATGGCTGTTAATTTTTTGGCTATTTTGTCTTATCTTTTTATTGACTTGTCTTTTGGTCATGTTACTAGCTACCTCAAGGATGTCCCCTGAAGGATTTAGAGGTGCGATGACGTCTCATTGACCTATTTTATTTTTCTTCGACTATTGTCTGTGGATTGTCTTGACAAAAGGACTGGGGCAATTGGGCGTCTAGTATGAGTTAGGACATTCCTTGTCTATGACTGTCTGTTTTGGAAGTGGATGACCTTGCACACCTTGGTCTATGTCATACCATGGTGTTTGTTGTCCATTTGTGTCATTTTTTTACCGCCCAATGATGATTCGAGCAATTAGTACTCTGGCAAACGTTGAAGGATTTGATTTAGGAACTAACATGCATCTCATCTTGGCATTGCATTCATATCATCAACCATATCTTTTTCACTAATATTTATTTTTCTCTGTATTCTATTCTTCTCATTCCTTTTCGAGAGCACACTTGTGTTCTTGAAACCCAACTATCCTCTCGAGGGGGCATACCGCAACCCTCCTCGTCATTCTTCCTCATCTTATCTTGCACTAGGGCATATTTTTGACTTATTTTCTTTGCCACAATGCGACAGGCTGCATTATGACAAAGAGGGGCAAATGTAGACACATAAAAATGAGCTAGGCTTGCAAGCTCTATTTCTAATCTCTTTCTTCCTAGCATAATTAAGACATTTTAATTATGTCCTTGGTCCACATTCGACTATTAATTAAATAATTCATGATTATTTAATTAATTCATATCTTTTTTATTCTTCATGATTATTAAATAAATAAATTTTATTTATTTATTTAATTACGTCACTAATTGTCTAATGTCTTTCTATAATTAAATAAATTTCCTAATTTATTTAATTATCCTTGTCCATTATGTCTTCTTGATTATTAAATAAATAACTTTATTTATTTAATATGTCTCTAATTTAAAGTCCTCTTGTAATTAAATAAATTCTTTTATTTATTTAATTATGGCCATCTTCACATTCTCCTCATTTTAAATAAAATCTTATTTATTTAAAATAAGTCCCACCACCTAAATTAAATAATTTTATTATTTAATTTCTCCTCTTTTATTGTGCTCATTTTAAATAAATCTTATTTATTTAAAATAAGTCCCTCTTTAAAAATCCCTTCTTATGTAAATAATTTAATTTAAATTATTTACTGTCACATGACCCCACCCTTTTTGAATTAAAATAGTTTTTAATTTAAAAAGTCAACAACCCCTCTTGAATTAAATAATTTTAAATTATTATTTGATTCTCCAACAATTTCGGTTTGTGTGCCTTGTCACATGCATTGTCAACCCTTGATTTGATTTTTCTTAAAATCAATCTTGTCCATTCATTTCGAATTTGACCTAATGTTGCCCTAACCCTAATTGTGGGTTGTCATATTGAATCTTGTCCATAGATTCTAGGTCATTTATCAGTCTTTAATCTCACCCGTCCATACAAAATTGCATTTTCTATAAAATGTCAATTTTGTCTCATATCTATCATGGGCTATCCATTATTATCTCTTGTCATTTTCACATATTTCATCTCTTACATCTCTTGTCCTTTGCATTTTTATATAATCTTGCATTTTCATATTTTATCATCTAACATTGTCTTTTGCAGACTTATTTACTTTGCATGTAGATTTATTCTCTTGCATTTTAGATTAAATCCTTCAACACTTGCTAGGTCATGTCATAAACTTATTTTGCTCACACAAAGGCTGAGGGCATCCATCATATTGCAGCAAGTAGAGGAGGTTCAATAGAAGTGAGCCATGGAGGAGAGAAATGGGTGAGACTGTTCTAGTCTCATTCCTTTTCTCTTCATTCCTCCTTTGCATTTTATTGACTATGATTTGATATCATTTTAGATCATTACAATATGATATGTCCATGCATGTCATTGAGAATTCTCTAATGTGTTCCAAAGGATTCATCCTCCCATTATACTTAGGCGAATTCGATATGATGTATCCATGGGGGAAAGGTGTCATATAAAGCGCTTTGTCAAATGGACATGGACATAGATTTTGCACTGAGATAGTTCATTTTCCTGATGTAGACATGTTGTCCATCTATTATTAAAGCATTTGCATTTGGTTTTGGAGAAAATCTACTTGTGTCAAGGACATGTTTGCATTGTTTGGATCAATGTAGGTGTTCTGAAATGTTGTGTTCTATGATGGGTTATGATTTGGCAAGGGAATATATCCCATTAGAATGTTCTGATTCAGTATGGGGATATTTCCTATCTGAATGTTTTGATTTGGTATAGGAATTTTTCTTGTGTGAATGTTTTGATTTGGTATACGAATATTTCCTGTTAGATTGTTCTAATTTGGTATAGGAATATTCATGCCAACTTTGGATCTCTTACCAACAGTGTTGGTGCCAAAGGGGTTCGATGAAATTGCTCCTATAGTAAATTGTAAACCTTGTGTTATGTTGAAAGGGGTTGTGTTTACAATTGATGATGTTTGAGTTGGTATGCTAGTTGGTATTGCTGTGGTGATTTGGGGAATAGAAACACTTGACATTACACATTCATCCATAAAGAATACACATTCAGGATCTTGTATTGCAGTGTCTATGTCTTCAACATAAATTTGTCCATGTGTGTCTCTAGTGATGTTTTTTTCAAGCAAAGGTTTGTGTGGTCTTTCTTTTCCTAAAGGTTGATTTGCAAAAGGATTGAAAAATTCATTAGGGTCCGAAATTGCTTTATATTTCTTTTGAGACCTTGTTTTGACCATGAAAAGTTGCTCAAAATTGGGTAATGCAAACTATGTCTAAAAACTAGTATGTCCTATTTCTATGTTTTTTGGATTTTCTGTCAATAAAGGATGTTGCTAAAGATTCTTAAAATGATGTATACTAAGATGACATATGGTAGGATGAACAATATGCAAAATATCGAGTAGAATATGATGGTAAATGATTCTAAAATGGGTATAACCTACCACCTATGGAATAAATGCATGCAATGATTTGAGTTTGACCAAGGAACCTGATTGTAGGACAAAGACAGTTGACAAGGTGAATTTCCCAAACTAGACTGTTGAGCTAGAAAGATTCACAAATAGGATAATAGTGACTAGGTTCAATGATAAGGACAAATCAGAACATGAATGTATCCAATGACGAGGAAAGTTATCTATTCTACGATATGAAATTTCCTAGGAAGTATCTAAATGCATGCAACTTAGGATGACTATGACTAGGATGTATATGACACCTAATAATGCAAGGTTTTGAGCAAATTTTTTCTAGTTTCTATCCAAGGTTGATCTTAAGAAACAAATCCCAAAATGGCAGTTATGCTTTTAGACTCGGTTTCATAGTATTCTTAGTTTTTTGTTAATAGTCAAATGCGGTTCACCTATCAAATGCGGTTCTACATTTGAAAAATGCTTTTCAGTTTTTCGATGCGGTGATTTGACTAAAAACAAGTTTTGAATGTTGACAAGCAATTTTGACTTGTGATAGATGCGGTTTAGTTTTTGACAGATATGACTCACAGTAACAGTTGTGACTCGGAATATGGATTTTATAAACCTAAACTTGTTGACAGACAGTTGTGGTTTTCCTATTGAAAGATGCGGCCTGAAAATACACATGCATCTTATGATTTGATAGTTGCGGGGCAGTATCTAAACTTTGTGAAACTAGACTTTGTGCGGTGACTAAAATGATATTTGCGACTCTCTAGGATAGATGCGGTTCTAAAAAATGATAGTTGCGACTTTTGTTGATAGTTGCGGTTTTTCTGTTGATTCTATTTTGATTGACTTTGTTTGATTGATCAAGTTTTATTGACGAATACAGCAAAAAAAGCACAAAATACAAGTGTTTTCAGTTTGTGGTTATCGATCTATTAAAATCAGAAAAAATTTACAACCTAAGCTTTGTTGGACAATACTTGCCGAGTTCTTACTTGGATAAATCTAGCTATGCATATTCAAAGTGGATGACTACTAGCTTGACCCTACTGGCTCCCCTCCATGGAACTGACTTATACGAGGCAGCCAAGCTACTGTACCCATGAAACTCCCATGATATACATCTCATCTCCACGCATGAATTGTAAGAATGTAAGATGGCTTCATAGGTCTGAACCTGCTGCACCAGCAAATAGATAGGATTTTGGAAAAACTGCAACATGGTTTTTAGTAAGGGCATTCCATTCATGGGGCACCATCCAGTATGGTGAGAGACCATTTCTTCCCTTCTCATCGAAACAGTGAGCATGATTTCTGGGTTTCCCCCAAAAATCTATTTTTATATATCGGGTGGAAGTCGCTTGCTAAAACGTGTTACCGGTCTGAGTCGTCTTGGGATGAGTACTTTTTCCCACCAAGATAGGCCCAAGTTTTAGAGTCGATAACCATTTCTCTTACACCTAGGATCACATCACTGTGCAAGGGGAGAGGATACTTTGATATACTGAATCGTAAAGGGTTACAAAATGTGCTTTCGTACCAAACAAAGCAAAAATTGATTCTTTTTAATCCAAATGACAATTATTTATCGACCAAACATAAACCTTTCCAAATAAAATTAACAAAGTCATTAGGTCCTACATGCAAATTGATTATTAGTTCATTTTGTGTCTTCGGCTTTCATCCTGTAGAAAATATGTTTTTGGTTTTTATTTGGTCTTCTATGCTTTGTCCTGCAAAAACTAAGTTAATCCTCTAAACACAACTGCAAACAAACATTAGCAAAAAAATGAAATAACACAAAAAATGAAAAAGAAAACGTGAATGTATGGATATTAATAAAAAAATGAAAAATCTATTACCAGGAAGATGCGGCTTTTCAAGCCACAGATGTGGCATGATGTTGACAGGTGGATGTGGTTCATGTTGACCATCGGACGCGGTGTGAAATGTTGACAGTCAGATGTGGTGAAAAGTGTCACAGATGCATCGCGAAATTTAGTAGATGTGGCTCATGAATACGGATGCATCATTTATTTGAGTGGATGTGGTGTGTCGTATGATAACCTACAAAATAAAAGTTGAAAAAAAAAAAGTATTGCGCGAATTTGAAGCGTGCTTCACGTCGGGTTCACGAAATGTAACGTAGATTTTCTAGAGAATTCAGCTGCATAGATTAAGATGATCAAATCTAACAAATAATCTAAATAAAAATAACAAAGAACGAGTAAATGAACATAAAACAATAAAACAAATAACTGAAAATATCTCACCGAATATGCGTCCACTTCTTTGAATTATCTTGATTGTCCTTGTCCGTTTTGTTGTATCAGTATTCTTGCCCTCATATTTTCAGTATTGATGCAAGCATAGCCTTGTTGAATGTCTAAGCAAAATATCAAAGATTAAGTTTCTTCTCAAAAGTATTGATTTCAGGGAGGAGGAATAATGATAATGACAGGTCATTTTATAGATTTTGGGTTTTCGAATGATCGACTCAGATTCAAAAGAGAGATCGACGGACGATATTGATGAATGTCATGTGATGTGAGGTATGTGTCAGATAGAACGTGAGTTAGAAAAGTCTGTAGGATAAAGATTAAATTAGAATGATAACTTAATCTTGTGTCAAGACTATTTGAAAATAGAAAGAACACGAGTTCCAGATTAAATAAACAATTTAATTTTTAGTTAAGAGTCTTCAAAAATAGAAGAAATAGACTTTGAATGAAAAAGACAAAGTTAGAACTTGAAGAATAAAGAGTTTGAATGCACACATGAATTAATTAATTAAATAAAGATAGTTAATTAATAAACACATTCATGCATATGAGTTAGAACTAGTTAACTTACTGGTTGTGATAGAGAGTCCTCTCGTAGAGACAATCAGATATCAAATCCAAAGATAACTGGCAGATTTAAAATAGATCTTGAGTCATAAGGTGAGTGAATGATTAGTCAATTGAATGACAGAAGAATGTGACATAAATAATTAATAATGAATTAAATGTTCATTTAATTCAACATTCGAAGTTTGAAAGATTTAATTAAATAAATAATGTAATTTATTTAATTGACTATTGAAAAGGATTAAATGAATAATTAAATAATAAATATTTAATTATAGTTGAAATGTGACAAAAGGGGTAATTAAATAATAAATTATTTAATTAAGAAGGAAGAACTAATTAGTTAGCGACATAAATATATAAATAATCAAGTTGAATAAAGGGTCATTATGAATTAATGAATTAATTAAAAAGGGGTATTTAATTAATAGAGGAAAGATGTGTTAGAAAGATAATTAAATAATAAAAATTATTTAATCATGACCATGGATAATAGAAAATTATGTCGAAAGTAGTACTCGCAGGCTTAGACCAATATTCAGTGTCTACAGTTTATACCATTTGAGGAAGGTGGAAGAATAAAAAGGAGGAAAGTGTGAGGTGTGCGAGTTTTGTGTGAGAATAATGTTCTAATCAATTGAAGAGAAGTCAATAAAAGGAGGTCATGAAGCACGGTGATGAAATGTTTTAATTCAAAAAGATCACAAAGAAGAGAAATCATGGAGCAGAAGGAAGAAGTGATGGAAGAAAATTATTGTATGAATAGTTTGTAATCCCTAGGTTGCAACCTAGCATTTGTAAATCCTGAGTTGCATATGCAATGTGTTTTGAGATCATAATATAATGAGGAGTGAACTTTGAAGGCTAGGTTTTTCCCTTTGAGGGTTTTCCCAAGATAATTCATGTGTCATGTGTTCTTGCTTCTTTATGTTGATTATTTGTTAGCTTCTGTTGTACATCTATAAGATCTAAATGTTAGTTGTTCAAGCTGCAAGGTGGGACAATACCTCACCAAACCCTCCTACCTTAGACTACATCAGTTGGTTTGTTATACCAGAATCAAAAAGTCCAGATGAATCAACATGTGTTGATATATTTTGTGAAAGACTTGAGCCTGGTATGAGTACAATGCCACAAAGATGGAATCCTTCAGGAGTTTGAGACACTGATGGTTGTCTTTCAATAGTGGATAGAGAGGCATGGAAATCAATTCCTATGTAGATTATGTGATGGTACTTATTCTAGGTGTTTGGATGGTATAGATAAGAACAATGGTGAATCTTGTAGTGGCGAAGATTATGCTTTTGAGCAACCCACAAAAGAAATTTGTGCAGCTGTACCTCTTGTTGATGTTGGAATAATGGAGATAGAGAGTTTTATCTCTATATAAGATGAATGTGACAACATGTGTGGTGAATTTCAACTAGAAGAAAGTAGCAATAATGAGTCTAGTGATGATTTCCAATTTGATGACGTGGGATGACTCTACTAGTTTTTATAGAAGCAATGAAGAAGAAGATATGCCTACAGTAAGTAATGGACAAGTGACAACATCCTTTTCAAATTTGTAACCTTATTTTGTCCCTAGTTTTCATCTTGAACTTGCCACTAAGTGTGTGCATGAGGATAGCATAGATGTAGTTGTGGGTGACAATGAAAGTCAAGAAATAAATCTTGCTATAACAACTGAAGATGTTTTTCATAAAGAGTTTACACTTGAGGAGTATGATTGTATGGATCATATGGATGCATATGAATATTTTTTCAGGGATTGGAGCTTATAGTATTTCTCATGAGTAGTGGACTTGAAGTTTGTCATGGTAGAGTGATGTTGCTGAGGTAAGTTCTATTGATGTGTCACATAATTCAATTATTTATTATACATATGCCTCAGTAGATTGTGAAGAGGATAAAAATGAGAGGCAATAAAAAGATTATAAATCTTCACATAAAGTGCCTCATGATTTGAATGGATGTTTTGATGAGGTCTGCATCAACATTAAGAACCTCAAGCATGCTACTTGCACTTCTGAGGAGCAAAAATAAGGTAATTTTTTGGCTACTCACGTCCCTTGTGTGCCTAATTTTCAAAGTTTTCAATTTGAATTTTCTAAGGATTATTTTCCCTCCCCATGTCAACAAGATGAGATGACACATTTTTCTATTCCATGTGAATTTGAGGCTTTTTCTTTTGGCATTGATTCATGTGAAGTGATCACTGGGTGTGAAGAGATAAAGGTTTTTTATGGTGCTAATCAGTGTTCTCAATTTTTGTCACCAGATATAGAATCAAAAAATGAAATAGGTGGTAGTGGGGTGGCCTATATGACATGGTTACCATGTAACAACAAAGCAAAACATGAAGCAAGTTCTCACTTTTTCAAGGGTAATCATTTGTTTTTTTTTGTAGGAAAGAGCCTACTTGTGTTGCTATGGTGTGACAAAAATAATTATTAGTTAAGGGAGATCAACTCCTTTAATAGATTAGTGTTTGAAAAAGGGTAGGTGTTGACCTTCCCTTTTTATTTGGTGGCCTAGGGCTACCAAATGAGGTGTTTTGTATTGGGTTGACTCTATTTCCCAATGGTTGCTTGGTCTAATTCTCTAGAGATTTGAATTCTTTCTCTACTTTGTCAAGTAGATGTCCCCAACTCAATCCACTAGTGGTACTTGAAAAATCCATGAACATTTCCATATTTTTTTCACCTTGAGCCCTTGAGTCCCCCCCATTTTATCTAATTAGGGTTCAAAAATTGCATGAAGAGCTAAAACCCTTATATCCTAAAACCCTAAACCCTTGGTGTGCACTTTTGTTATAAATTCATGTTGACCTCTATGCCCAGTTCCCGATCATTCAAGCTATAACTCATGTCTAGGTGGTTTTGTGTTCATCAACCCCTTTACCTTGTCTTTCCGGTCATCGGCCCTTTTGAAATTATTTGACCTTTTCCCTAAGTCGCGAGTCTAAATATTTTTCATGACTTAAGTTTTAAGTCTTTCATCTCATGGATCATGTTCCCATCAACCTAGGCAGCCCCCTTTAAGTTATCACTTATATGCATGTTCATATTATTTATTTAAGTGTGTAGGTAGGCCCATGATCTAATTATAGATATCAAAGTTGAGATGTTGACTTCATCCTAGTCGCTCCCCATGCACTCTGCTCAAATAAAAAATTGTTTTCCAAAACATCGTGGGGTCAGCGGGCTTCCCCCATATGGCATTTGTGCAGTGTGGGACCCGGTCTCCTCTTACATGCCTAGCATTAGGAGTTTTTCATTGATGGTGGAGATGTGTTGGTGAGGTTTGATCTCAGTCATTCTCCATACACCCCATGCAAATATTTTTTTTGAAATCTATCAAGGTTATCCGATTGTTGAAACATGTCTTAGGTGGGATTGTGATGTGGTGGTGAGCAATGTAGTGGGTTCCAAGATGTCCCCAAGTGGTTTTCTCTATTTATGAAATTGGATGAGTCAAACCATTGTTGCAAGTCATGAGATGATGTTATAATGGTAATGATCATGTGGCCCTAATATAAGGTGATTAAATTTGATGGCCGGGTTTTAAATTTTTGTACGATGAGCGTTAACCATTAGATCTTGGAATGATTGGGATTGATCAATGACTTCTTAAAGTTTGGTTTTCCCAACAATTAGCTATGTTCGTTCACGAGTAATGAATATACAGTAATGGTACAACTACAACCAACTACCAAGATCGATCTAGGACAAATTACAAATCAAATTATTACTTCTCCCAAGTAAAAAATATTATTGAGTAGCTCCATTGATGTCCTAATGTGTTGCAGAGAATGAAATCAATGTCAAGGTATGTTCTTCCTAACTATGATTATGGATTTCCTGAGGGTTCCATGCTTATTTTCATAAAAACCTCTGTTGGAGTTAGCTTGAGGTGTGAGGAGCATTCAAGTCTCGTAGTTGCATCACTTTGGGTGGAATTCTTGATGGAATATGGTTTAACCTAGGTGGTTTGGTCTAAAAACCTAATTTGGTTAGGGTTAGTGATGAGGCCCAGTAAAGACCTCATAATTACTAAGTTTATACATTTTTAACACTTTATATTTTTTCTTTAGAACTCATGATATTTACTTTTATGTATACATTTATGAATTTGATGAGGTATAAATACTTAGAATATGAATGGTCAATTTGAATTCTTATTTATGTTAAATGCATGATTAATGTGGTGATTAACCTATGAATGTTTCATGATAAGTGCACCTTTATTATGCAACTGGACTGATACTTATTTCTCAACCGACTGCTAATCGATTTTTGTTGAAAATTGATGAATGGCTAAATTATTTGTGACTTATCCTTAAATGAGTTGTTTTTCCATTGATCTCCTTTTGACTCATCATTTTGAATGAAGGATCTACCTACCACAACCATAGTTCCAATAGAGCACATCTAGTTTATAAATCTAGAATTCAATGCCAACTAAAGATAGTGACAAAGATCCACACCAATTATGTTCTTGCACACTAGGATATCTTTTATGCTAGGATTAGATTAGTTTCCTACTTATCTTTTATTTTAAAATAAGGAGGATATTTATATCCATCCCCAACACAGTTGTATGTTAGATTGTAACAATTTTCTGAAACTTTCTTATGTAATTTTTTTCTATTTTAAGTTAGAATCATTTTCTTTGTACTTCATCCCTATTTGGGCATATTCTATAGAAATAAAATGAATTTTATCTCAACTCTACACTTATTTTTTCCATAAGTAGAACAATCCACTTTCGAAAGGAACGTGATCCTTTAGTTTTTAATTTCATTTTTTATTGCTATGCTTTATTTTCTATTCCATCTTAAGATTAGAATCATTTTATTTGTTGTATGTTGGCAAGAATCTTAGATTAAAGTTACATTTTACTGTTTAATGTTTTGTATGGTTTACTTCTTAGTTAAGAGTCATTTTCAGATCTGAAATAGTCTAAATCATCATTTTAATGAATTTTGTGCAAAGAGGAATAATTACTTGTCAATTTAGTGAAGTGACAAGTGGAATAGTTTATTTCTAAATTAATTAGTTAAGTTTTAAATACATCATAAAATTCAGTAAGGTAGACAAAGTTAATCTTCCATTCTTTCATAATCTAAATTTCCCTAAAACGAAACCTCTTTGTTTAAATTCCATTTTAAAGGTTATTTAGAGTAGATCAGAGAATAGAAGGATAGTATAAGAAATACTTCCAATTAAATAGGTATAGCATATAAATGCTCTTGATAGAGAAAAAATAACTCCAAAACTCTCCTAATCAAGCCAAAACCAACAAAATCCCCCCCAAAACCAATCCAACTCTTTCCGTAAATAGCTTCAGACACTCTTGGGTTGACATTAAAGAAATTAAATGAGTATGAATTGTGACATAAATGACTTCCTACCATCATTTTTGGTTTTTTTGCTAGGGAAACATCTGACTTGAAAAGAAAATCTAAGCCTTAAGTGTTGGTAAGAATCTCTCTGTCAGTTAATGAACAAGCAAAGAGATCAGTTTGGAAAATTTGTAAGAGGAGATTTAGAAATTCCTTAGAAAGGATCCTATTTGAGTACTACGAGTTCACCCTTTGCTAGGATAGTTTCCACCCAGTTAGAAAATATGAGAGATAGAGAAGAGGAAGAGGAGGTTCCTAACATAAATTTTTCTTTTCCCATTGCTTTAAATGTCAAAGCAAATGAATCACCAATGAAAAATATCTCACCCTCTATTTCACCTACTTTTCGTGGAAAAAATTTGGAAGATATTGATCAGTTTTTGTTCGAGTTCAATGTGTTGTGTCAAACTTATGATTATACATCTGACAATCAAACATTGAAGGTATTTCCATCCACTCTTAAGGAATCAACTTTACGATAGTTTATGGGACTGAATGAAAATACAATAAACACTTGGGATGAAATGGAAATAGTTTTCGTAGATAACTATCAAGATTATTGTAGAGTTAGGGATAGGAAAGAAGAACTATTTAAAATGAGGCAGTTGGAAGATGAGATTCTACAGGACTATGTAGACAAATATCAATTTTTTCTGCAAAGGTGTGGAAATGGATTAGATCGAGAAATCAGTAAATCTATCTTCCTAGAAGGCATTGATGATGATTGCAAAGATGCCTTGAATTTGATAGGAAAAGGAGATATTAATAAACAAACCCTCGAGGAAATCATTGAGATATGTAGGAATTACTCTAGAAGAAGACTAGGTTATAGGAGAAGGGACAAGGATTCCTCAGCTGATGTCTCCAAAGTTATGGAAGAACTGGAAAACTTAAAAAAAAACATTCTCCTTCACCTTAGTTCTCAACCAAATAAAAGAACAGTTGAACCTTTGTGCATTTATTTTCATAGATGTAGGGATAAACATCCACTAAGATAATTTCCTCTTAATCAATTAGATCTATATGAGATATGTGAAAAGAAACATTCTACTAGTAAATATAGTCTCCTCCTAAAAATTAGGAACCAGTTGAAAAAACCAGCACTAGTAGAGGAGGAATTGAATTTTGTAGCACAAAGATAATTCAATCTTTCCTTTGGTCAACCTAGTAATAATCCTAATTGGGGTTCAAATAAATGGATTAACCAATGGAATTCTCCTAGCCAATGGAACCCCCAGTCACAGTGGAATCCTCAGCAAATGAAAATTCCACCTCCACCCATGAAAAACCCTTGGGTACCATCATGGTGACAATATGAATATCCACAATGGAACCAACCTCAGTGGCATCCAAACCAACCTCAATGGCAGCATAATCAGACCCAATGGTAGCCTAGCCAATGGTAGCCTAATCAATTAAATAATCAATGGCTGAATTAGGGGCCAAAGAGACCTTGGAATCAAAGTGAGATAACTTGATCAAACCAACCTTCAAGCTCTGAACCATTTAATCAGCCTCAAATACCTACTCATCCAGTTCCTAATCCTAAGAATGTTAAACCTCAACAACCTTCCTATAATGTTGACCCTAACATAGTTAATTTGAATAACATTGAAATAGGGGATATTCATTTAAGAAATAGAGTTTTACCATCAAAACCCAATGAAACTAAGGAAGATCAACAAAAAGATTTAGTGAAGGAGATAGAACAAGGAATTAAGGATGATCATTTTAAACAAGCACCATTTCCTTCATGATTTCATAAAGAACTAGTGGTTGAAAAAGTTGATAAAACTAATGATCTGAAATTCCCCTTTTGAGGGCTATTCATGATATACCTAAAATCAACCAAATAATCAAATCTCTATGTGTTAAGAAACCAGGGAGGAAAAATAAATTACCCCCTACAATTCAAGTTAGACAGAAGTTGTCTGATGTTTTATCAAGAAAGTTAATTCCACATAAGTATGGTGATCTAGGAAGTCTTGTAGTTACCCTTTGCATTAATGGTGTTGAAATTCAGAATGTTCTTATTGATTTGGGAGCCACCATTAATGTTATTACTACTGAAACAACTAAAAAGATAGGAGTTATGAATGTTAATCCAACAACTACAGTTCTATAATTAGATGATCAATCAATTGAAAAACCTGAAGGAATTCTTGAGGATGTCATTATCACTATTGACACTTGGGATTATCCTATTGATATCCTCATTTTGCAAACTAAACAGAGAAAGATAGGTTATCCTATTATTTTAGGGAGACCCTAGTTAGCAATAGTTGTAGCACTTATTGATTGTAGATCTGGTAGTATGACTATTTCTAATGGGATTAGACAGAAGGAATTAACTTTGTATCCACTAGCAAAACCTTCTCTAACATTTGATAATCAAATCTAGATTGATGATCCTAATTCTAAAGATGAGGAAATAAGGAGCCTTGTAATGATGACCTTGGTAGAGCATGCTGAGGAATATCAGGATTCTGTAGACATAAAAGAGGAAGATTTGGGAGAATGTAGTAATTTTGAAACTCTACCATGTTTTCCTTTTGCTAATATCACAAAATTTGATGAGATTCAATTACTTCATCAAATTCTATCGCATCCTTATCCTTTGAACACTTTAATTGGTGACCCCTCAAATCTTTAGGAAAAGACAAAACAAATTCTAGTACAAGTGGATAAACCTCTACTTATCAACAGTTCCTTAATAATAAAATAAGAGAAAGGTTTAAAAGGAATTTTGGAGAAAAATACAAAAGCCTTCACTTGGGACTATAAGGATATGAGAGGAATCCATCCAGACATATGTACACACCACATCTATAATGAGGATGGAAAACCCATAAGATAACCTCAGAGAAGAATCAACCCTGCACTAAGAGATTTTGTGAAATTAGAGATAGAAAAATTACTCAAGGTAGGATTTATTTATCCTATTTCGGATAGCAAATGGGTTTCTCCATTAGTCATTGTACCTAATAAAAATGGTAAATGGAGGGTTTTTGTGGACTATAGAGAACTAAATAAGGCTACAAAAAAGGTTTATTTTCCATTACCCTTCATAGATCAAGTATTGGATAATTTATTTGGAAGTAGTTATTTTTCCTTACTTGATGGGTTTAGTGGCTACAACTAGATTCAAGTAACTTTAGAGGATCAAGATAAAATCACATTTACATGTCCATGGGGTACCTTTGCTTATATGGTTTTACCTTTTGGATTATGTAATTCTCCTGCAACCTTTCAACGTGTTGTCCTTGCTATCTTTGTAGACTTAACAGCATGTGTGGAAGTTTATATGGATGATTTCACGGTCCATGCAAAAACCTATGAGGAGTCTTTGGAAAGTATGGATGAAGTTTTAAATAGATGTAAAGAACATAGGATTTATTTAAACCATGAGAATATTTTTCTAATGATGATGGAAGGTATTGTCTTGGGTCATCACGTATCAAAAGAAGGAATTAAAGTAGACCCAAAGAAAGTTGAAATAATTTTGCAAATACCCATACCTCAAAGTCAAACAGATGTAAGGAGTGTTTTAGGAGACTAGTTATTACAGAAGGTTTATTGAGGGATTTAGTTAAATTGTAGTTCCACTCTTTACTTTGTTGAAGAAAGACTATTTTTTTGTGGACTTCATCATGTCAGGATTGATTTGATCAAATCAAACAAGCTTTAAGAACTTCACTCGTTATTGATGGTCCAGTTTGGGGTGAACCATTTCTCATTAATACGAATTCCTCCAATTTTATAATCGGAGAAATTATTGGGAAGAAGGATGAATCTGGAGTGATGCATGCTATATATTATGTAAGAAAAAGCCTCAATCCAATAGAACTAAATTACAATACTATCGAGAAAGAGCTCTTAGCGGTTGTATTTTCTATAAATAAATTTTGACATTATATCACTGGATATAAGAATTTTTTGCATACTAACCATGTAGCTATTCGTTATCTTATGAATAAAGCTATTATGGGAGGACGTATAATTAGATGGTTATTATTACTACAAGATTTTGATATAACCATCATTGATAATCTAGGTAGAGATAATGTTGTAGCTGAATTTCTATCAAGAATGGTTTTGCAGGGTAATAATGAACCTGTGGAAGATGCATTCCCTAATGAACATCTATTTGCAATATCTATTCAATCACCATGGTTTGCTGATATTGAAAATTACTTAGTAACTGGGAAATGTCCTTATTTTTCAGCAAAATAGAAGAAAGGTTCATTACAGAAAGTTCTTGGTTTGAATGGATTAGTGGTTGTTTGTTTAAAATGTGCCCAAATCATGTAATTTGGAGATGTGTGTAGGAAACTAATGTATATGATATATTAAGATCATGTCATGATGAACCAGGAGTAGGACATTATTCCACCATAAGAATAGTGCATAAAATCTTGGGAGTAGGCTATTTTTGGCCTACTATGACCAAGGATACATCTCATTATATCAGACATTGTGATCAGTGTCAAAGAATGGGGAGACCTACAAGATCAACAGAGATTCCACTAAAGACACAAGTGTCACTTGAGCCATTTGAAAAATGGGGTATTGATTTTGTTGGCCCAATAGATCCTCCATCAAAGGGAAATCAATACATACCTGTATGTAATGATTATGTTACAAAATGAGCGGAAGTCAAAGCATTGAAAGTTGTAATAGACAAGAACATTCTACAATGATATGGAGCACCTAAAGCACTTGTGTCAGATCAAGTGCAACAATTCATGTCTTTTATGCTTCAAGCATTTCTAGCTAGATATCAAGTTCAACACAAGAAATTATCACCCAACCATCCCCAAGAAAATGGACAGGTAGAGCTGACTAATAGAGAATTAAAAAATATTCTCACAAAAATAGTCTCATCTAGAAAGAATGACTGGTCTAATAGGTTAATTGAAGCTATATGGTAATATAATACAACATGAAAAAAAACTACTATATTTTCACCATATGAGTTGGTTTATGGAAAACTCTTATATATCCTATTGAGTTTGAGTTAGAAACACTTAGAACAGTTGTAAATGTGGGGATAGATCTTACTAAAGAACAAAAGAATAGGATAATGCAGCTGAATAAGTTGGATGAAATGAGAACTGAAGCTTTGAAATGAACCAAAATCATTCAAAGCCAAAGGAAGCAATGGCATGATGAAAATATCCATAGTAAGCAATTTATTGCAAGTGATTGGGCTTTGTTGTTTGACTCAAGGTTTCAGGAATTTAGAGGGAAACTACACACTGGATGGCTTTGGCCATATGATATTGTTCAAGTATTTGACAATGGAGTTGTTCAGTTAATACCTATAGATGGAGAGAGAAAAAAATTATGGTAAATAAGTATAGCTCAAGCTCTATCATAAACCAACATTGAAGGAGGAATTTTTCATAGAGCTTCAAGCAAGAATTGAGCATTTTACTAAGGGATATTTTTCTTCTTTAGGTGAAATGGTCAATCCTTAGATCCATTATAGATGGCCAAAAATAAATAAAGTAAATTGAAAACCAAAAATGGTGGTTTACTTTGCAAAAGAAAAAGAGGAGAAAAATCCTCTTAGGAATAAATATGAATAATTCTGATAGATCCTGATTAGGCATGATAGCTCATAATAGCTCCTGGTCATACTTGATTAGAATGAAAATAAAGAATTTGTTCTCGATAGTTCATAAATAGCTAGTGATCATGCCTGATCAGAAGGAAGTTCCAATGGTTGAAGTTTTCATAATAACACCTGATCGCTCCTGATCTCTTCTGATCAGTTGTTCTTGATGAATCAGGGAAGAAATTTTTCAAATAATGACTAGGATAATTCATGACAATCAGGAGCATGAAGAAATGATCATATGTTGTTAGAAGCTTTCAGCTTCATTTATTACTAATTTGTTCGTGTAAATGTGCAAGTACATGGCTAGTTAAAAAATTCAAAATTAATGACATAAACACGTGGAAACAAGTGGGCTCCCACAAGGGTTGAGCTCAGCATGTCTTGCATTAATTAATGTGGATTTTATTAAGATAAAGTTTTGTTACGGATCACAGGGATTAAGTGGCCACATGTACTATCATTATTCACCATCATTTCAATTTGTCATCATTGATAGGTAAGCATTTATATCGCCAAGCATTTTTTGAAGTCTGAAGTACATTAATTATAGTTTATAAATTTTGCTTAAGGGATTAAATTATGATTGTTTTATAAACCAAATATAATTTGTTTTGAATGTACAAATGGATGCATCATTACTTAATTAAGTAATAAATGTGACAAGATGGTTTTTAAGGTGAAGTGATATGCAATAAGGTTGAGACGTACATGAAACGCTTGTGTCAGTACATTGACGAGACATAATAGGCATGCAAGTACATGCAGTTAATATTGCTTTCATTTGGAAGGGAATTTAATGCCACCATTTCAAAAACAAAAGGGAATTGCTATTTCTAGAAATTGAGTGTAGACATTGTTGGTGAATCTCTGAGTTTTCTAAAGGTTTCATCATGGGGTACAAGAGAATGGCAGAACCGAAGGGAATCACCTTGGATTCTGAGTCAAAGAAATATTTATAGCAGACAGGATGGTTTGATTTCATCCTTGAGTATGAGGGATACAAATGGGATATAGTGTTGGAGTTTATCAAAAAAATTCATATAAATTTCATTATGGTCAGAGGAGAATCCTTTGAAGTATCTACCACTGTAATCAGTGCTTTGTCTAGGATTCCAATAGAAGGTGATATTATTCAACCTTGGCTTTCTAATTTATAGGAGTTGCTAGAAATCTTCCATGTTCCACCTGAACCTTTGCCAGTATTTCATATACACAAAGGAAAGAATAAGGGCATTGAGTGGGGAAATTTACAAGAGCCTTGGGCATCAATTCCACTTTGTATTATGAAGTTTTTCACCTGCGAAGGTCAATTTTCCACCATTTTAGGGCTTTCACTCAAGTTGTTAAATCATGTTTCACATGGTGTGACTAAACCAAAAGTAAGGTTTAATCTACCTGCTTTCCTTTTCTCTCAACTTACAAAAATGGCTGTAAAATGCAAAGAAAAATAAAATAGAGTAACTCATCATGGAATAATTCATTTAATAGTTAAACATAATTTCATGCAAAAAACTAACTCGGAAGAAGAATGGAGAAAATTCTTGTTAAATATTGAGAAGAAAGAGTAAAAACCTAAAAAAATTGAGAGAATAACACTTAAGATAGAGAAAACAGAGGTTTTGATGAAAAACTTAGTTAAACCAGTAGGAAGACCTAAAAAGAAAAAAAGAAAAAGTTTTGCTCCGGTGAAGAAAAGAAAAACAAAGGTTTTGACATAAAACCTGGTTACACCAATAGGGAGAACTAGGAGGCAAAAATCAGAAAAAACTATTTCAGTAAAGAAAAGAAAAGAAAAGCAAAGGAAAAGAAAACCTCAGAGGGTTTTGATACTAAAAGAAAAAGTTTCAAAAAGAATAAAAACTGCAAAGATTGAAAGACCTAAAAGAAAAAAAAGGTCAGAAACAAAAAGGATTGAGCAAGAAAAGGTAGAATCTGAAAATACCCCTCCCACCATCAATCTTGATGAATCTGGGGGAGAAGAATTTGAAAAAGAAGAACATGAAAAATATGAGAATGAAAAAGAAGATCCTGGAAAGGAGGTATTGAAAGAAAAGGAAAATGAAAAGGAGGAGTCAGAAAAGGAAGGAGGATCACAACCTCCAATGAAAAGCATAGAATTTAATTCTCCAGAACAAAATCTATCTGCTCCTAGTTCCCCTTTTCAAGAAGTTAAAATGCCAAATATGGAAGTTGACCAGGAATTTGATATGCCAAATATGGAAGTTGAAATGCCAGATATGGAAGTTTTTCAAGAAGTTGAAATGCAAACTATAGAAGTTCAATAGGAAGATATAACTCAACATAGTGAAGATACATTCATCCATCGTGAAGGGAAAAAACCATAGAAGAGGAAGAGACACCACCAGATAATGAAAATTTAGAAGAAAAAGAGGAAGAACAGATTCAGGTTGCACTTAGGATATCTAAGTTAGAGAAAGAATTGGAGGAGTTTAGAATACAAAATCTAATGTTAGAGGAGAAATTATATCAAAGAGATGAGGAAGCATTGAAATCTTAGATAGAAACAAATGAGTTAAAAGAATGGTTTGAGAGGAGAATTAGTCAGTTGTCCTCACAATTGGAGGAAACAGAAGAAAATTTGACTAAAGCAGCTATTCAAAATGAACAAAAGGATAGGTAGATTCAAAGGTTAAAGATAGAACTAGAAAAGGCTGAGACAGAAGAAAAATTACAACCACAAGCACTTAATAACATGTTACTACTTCTGCCCCACCTAAGGAGGAACATAAAGAACAACCCATAGGGCCTAGATACCTTTCTTTGACAGCTATGAAGTACAAATAGCTTAATAAATAACTTCAAGAAAAAATGGATAAAATCACAAAAGAAAATGAAGAAGCAAAGGAAAGGATAACCATGGCAGTGGATATAGAATTTGCATTAGTTTGCACCAGGAAACCTTCAGGGGTATATGGATTATTTCTTAGAGAATTGTTTCTAAAATGGAAATTGAATCAAATTGTATTGAAAAGATCTACTAATTTCTAGTCTAATTATGACTTCATGGATTATTACTTTAATAGTTACCTAGACATCCAGAATCAAATGTGTGATTTTTTCTAGCATGAATTTCTCATGGGTAATAATGATGATTCATTGCTTAATGTCTACATTGGTGAACTCCAGATCAAATCATTTATGTCATTATTGAAAAACATGTTGAATGGTTAGCTAGGATGGAAGAATACATGAAAATACAACAAACAAATGGATTACCAATGAGGCCAGAATATCCAGAGTCAATATATTGCATCAAGAGATTTAGATCCGTTGCAAGACTCAATGAGGTAACCCCTATCTATGTTACCAATCTATTGAATAGTATAAAAACTTACCAGGATGTTGAAGGATATCTTCCTCCCTTAGCTCTTCAAGCATGTGAAGAAACATTCAGATCACTTTTGGGACCATTGAAAATAAGGGAGCCAATAACACCAAACAATATCAGATGGAGCCTAGTACGGGTAAGACATGTGATCAATTTGATTCATTAGCAACAAGAATTATGGATTGGGATGAGATTCAAAATTCCTACGATAATCATGCCTACACCAAAGATAAATGCATCTACATAGATACCATTTGAAGTCATAAAAACCTGGTATGATAAGCTAGAAAAGAATAATGGGTCTTATTTGTCTACAAGAACTGCTATGGAGTATAAAGGAGGTGTTTTTGACTATGCTCTCCGGATGGAAGCACTCAACATGGGTATTCCTACTCCATCTAATTGGTAACCATGAGGACATGGTTAAAACTAGGAGGAGGAGAATGATGAGGTCCAGTAAAGACCTCATAATTACTAAGTTTATACCTTTTTAATACTTTATATTTTGGCTTTATAATTCATGATATTTTGCTTTATGTATACATTTATGAACCTGATGAGGTATAAAGACTTAGAATATGATTGGTCAATGTGAATACTTATTTCTCAGTTGAATGCTAATCTATTTCTATTTAAAAGTGATGAATGTTTGGATTGTTTGTGACTCATCATTAAATGAGTTGTTTATCTGCTGATCTCCTTTTGACTCATAATTTCGAATGAAGGATCTACCTACCACAACCATAGTTCTAGCAGGGCACATCCAGTTCAGAAATCTAGAACTCAATGCCAACTAAAGATAGTGACAAGGATCCACACCAATTATGTTCTTGCGTGCTAGGAATCTTTTAGACTAGGATAAGATTAGTTTCCCACTTATCTTTTATTTCTTAAATAAGCATGATATTTATATCCATCCCCAACACAATTGGATGTTAGATTGTATCAAGTTTTTGAAACTTTCTCATGTAATTTATTTTTCTATTTTAAGTTAAAATAATTTTCTTTGTACTTCATCCCTATCTAGGCATATTCTATGGAAATAAAAAGAAGTTGATCTTAACTCTGCACTTAATTTTTCCAGAAGTAGAACAGTCCACTTTCGAAAGGAAGGTGATCCTTTAGTTGTTAAGTTCATTTGTTATTGCTATGTTCTATTTTCTATTCCATCTTAAGATTAGAATAATTTTATTTGGTTTATATTGGAAAGAATCTTAGATTAAAGTTACATTTTATTGTTTAATGTTTTGTATGGTTTAATTCTTAGTTAAGAGTCATTTGCAGATTTGAAATAGTCTAAATAATAATTTTAATGGATTCTATGCAAAGAGGAATAATTACTTGTCAATTTAGTGAAGTGAGGAATGGAATAGTTTATTTCTAAAGCAATTAGTTAAGTTTTAAATAGATCTTAAAATTCAGTAAGGTAGACAAAGTTAATCTTCCATTCTTTCATAATATAAATTGCCTTGAAATGAAACCTCTCTGTTTAAATTCCATTTTAAAGGTTATTTATAGTAGATCAGAGAATACAAGGATAGTATAATAATTACTTCTGATTAAATAGGTATAGCACAGAAATGATCCCTATAGAGAAAAATAACTCCAAAATGCTCCTAATCGAGATGAAACCAAACCACCCCCCCAAAAAAAAAATTGATCCAACTCTTGCCACTAATAGCTTCAGAAACCCCTAGGTTGACATTAAAGAAATTAAATGAGTAGGAATTGTTACAACAATGACATCCTACCATCAGTTAGTATTGGAAAATGTGCCTCAAACTTACTGACATGAAACTCCTGAAAGAGAAAAATTGGTGAGACATATGGACTATCTTGTCAATGAGAAGCTTGGTCCTAAAGGTTCAAAATGATCACATTGGTGTGACTAATGGTCAGTCTTGTTGACAAGATCCATCGGTATGACCTGAACGGTCGACGAAAGTTCTCTATCTCTTGGCGAAGGTAGGACTCTAACCGACGGGTGATGATCAACATGAGTCCTACCGATGGTTCTTCATCGATGGGGCATATGACTTAGGCCTAGCTTTGAGATCTTCATCTGATGGTTGATGTCCGATTGATGGGGTGTGATCCACATGAGTATAGCCGATGGTTCTTCATTGGTGGGAAACATTCTTCGGTCTAGCTTCAAGATCCTCTTCCGATGGTTAATGTCTGGCTGAGGATTACAATCAGGGTGAGTCTTGCCGATGAGATGAACAAGTAGGAACTTCATTGGTAGAACATGAATTATTGGATGACCTTTTGGAATCTTTTACTGAGGTGTGTACTCAACTTAATGGTCTTTGGTTAGGGAGATCTCACCAATGTCTAAGCGATGGACTATTTAGAAACTGTAGTGTGTGATTTTCAAATGGATGGTTTTGGCATCGGTGGGACATGATCTGGTGTCTCATCGATGTGCGATGCAGTTGAATTGGAAGATGAACCAAACTACTGCTTGAAAGAACGAATCGACCATGGTTGTGGGATAAATTGTAGGGTGTGCAACTAATCAAGGGTTTGAATTGTTATTATTTTGAACTATATGTTGTATGAGCACTGGAATAGTAAGACATAATGCAGAGTGTGAATTTCATTGTATTATTTTGGAGAGCATTGTAACAGTGTTGTTCTATACAAGGTTGTTGTTGTACAATTGACATTTGAAATGAGATTTTGTAACTTGTATATAATTCAATTATTGTAATACAAGTGATCTTTCTTTGGTGTGGTGGGTTTTTCTCTTGTAAGGGTTTTCCCACATAAATCTGGTGCCCAATTTGTGTATGTGTTTATTTCTCTATTTTTTATTCCTTTCATGTGCATCTTAGTGGATTATAATTGTAAAATTTAAAGACGTATCTACATTCTTCTTTGATTTTTGACATTAGGAGAGTTAGTTTCGAACCTTTAATTTTCCAAACAAGTGGTATTAGAGCCTAGCTAGTTGTGTTATCCTTATGGGTAGGTTGAGTTTTTTGTGTCAATTCTATTTAGTGGGAGTTTTGTAGAAGTTTGGTAATTGTCAAATTATAGATTGAGATGGAAATGGAAAGTACATCAAGAAAGATTGAAATTGAGAAATTCAATGGAAGCAATTTTGAGTTGTGGAAACTCAAAATGGAAGATCTATTGGTTGATCATGATCTATGGGTTGTTGTGTCTAGAATGAAACCACAAGCTATGAAGCAAGAAGAATGGGAACTGATAGATCAAAAATTAAAGGGGATGATAAGGATTTGTCTGGTAAACTTTATTCTTCTAAATTTTCATGAAGAGAAGACTACATCTTCTTTATGGAAAATACTAGGATATATTTATCAAGGAAATTCCTTGGTGAATAAGTTGTTCTTAAGGAAGAAGTTGTACTCTTTGAAAATATAGGAAGGAGCATTTGTTTCTGATCACTTGCATTCTTTTAACATGTTTATTGCTTAGTTAGCATCTGTGGGTGTGAATATTGATGATGAAGATAATTGTATGCTATTGTTATGTTCTTTGCTAGATTCTTGGGATCATTTGGTGATGGCGATTGGGAGCATGAAAACCACTTTCAAGATGGAAGATGTGGTTGCTTCTTTCTTATCGGAAGAGATAAGAAGGAAATCTTTTGAGATGGCAAAGGAGTCTCTTGTTGTTTGAGGCATATCAAAATAAAAAGGCAAGAAGAAGGACAAGAGGTCCAAATTGAAATCAGAAGGGAGATCAAAGTCTCCTGGCAAGAAGTCCAAGGTGAAGTGCTAGAATTGTGGGCTTCTTGGTCATGTCTGAAAGGATTGCAAAGAGGAGAAAAATAAGAAGAAGAAGAAGAACTCTTCTGATAATGATTCTTCTCATAGTGATGTGGATGCCTTCATTGCAACCTTGGAAATTCAGGCATCAGATGATGTCTGCCTGATTGATTCTGGAGCATCTTTCCACATGAAATCTCATAGAGACTGTTAGAGTAAAGGTTTTAACTTAATTGTGTTGATTAAGTTACCTTTATTCCCTTCTTAAGATTTCACTTTTTTTTGCATAAAGTGACATTTAATAATTATATTAATTATTAAATGTTTTCCTATTAGGGTTTCTTTTAAGGTTTGCATGATCTCCTTATTAAGGATTGATCTCATTGTATATTCATAATTCCTTTTTGTTCTGATAAGATAATTTCTCCATTTTTTAGAGCTTCAAACCCTTGTTTGTTTTCTCCATCCATTCTCTTCCTTGTGAAAGGTATCCATTTGCATGCAGGTGTTCTTAGAGTCTAAAGTTGGTTTTGACAACTTCTACATGGTATCAGAGCTTTCCTGCTACATGCCTATTCTTGTTTGAAGAATTTGGAGCTATTTGGACCTACAAGGGTTGGATCAGGCATTCACAATTTTTTGGTTTGTTTTTTTTGATCTAGGGAATCACCTACAATTTCAAAGCATTTTGAGTCCAAACAGACCTCACTGTTGGATCCGCAGTGGTCCAAAACCCCTAAATCAACTATTCATTCGTCCATTTTGGACAAAGTTGATTTGAGGGGTAATTTTTTTACCCATATGACCGTCCGTACGACAGTCCATCTTCCTGAGGCCATAAATTAGGCATACGATATCATTTTTTGGAAAACAAGATATTGTCGGAAAGCTGGTTCTGTCAACTTTCTAGTGGTGTGGGTCTCATTGCTTCATTTTTCTGTTGGTGCATTCTATAGCTAGTTGAAGTCAAAGGAGCTGCT
Source organism: Sequoiadendron giganteum (assembly GCA_007115665.2). Lineage (NCBI taxonomy): Eukaryota > Viridiplantae > Streptophyta > Pinopsida > Cupressales > Cupressaceae > Sequoiadendron > Sequoiadendron giganteum. Next base: position 698,501,518 of record CM021100.1, on the reverse strand, counting down.
TTCAGTCTCAAGCTCGTAACTTTTGACTTGTTTCTCCATTTTTTGCGATCTCAATGGTGTTGGAACCATATTTCAGAGCTCTTTACTTCCATGCAATTTTTCTAGATTTCACTCCAGGTATATTTTATTCAATTTTTTATTTTTTCACACTCTTGTGAATTACCTGGACATATTTTCTCTTCGAAACTTCTCGTTTGCATGGGATGCTTCATTTTGGCTATTCTTCATGTATTTCCAATTTTTTGTCCTTTGTGGGCATTTTGAGCATCATTTTTAAGCAATATTTTATGTAAATGCACTGAGATAAAGTGCCACACTATTGTACATGCATTTTTGGGGATTTTGCATATAAGGTTGTGCCATATTTTGTACTCGCACTGTATTATAAAGTGCCATGGGGGGTTGTGTAGTTCCTTTGTTTTACAATCACACCTTTGTCCAGTGAGTGTCCCTCCATGATGATAGTGGATCCATATGATTCTAGCCTCATGCATGTGTGCTTTGTTTTGCACACCACTTTTTCAGTTGCAGGTGCTTTCTTGGGCACTTTCAGATGTTGTTTTTTCTCCTTCATGCACTATAGTGTATTACACACCATTTTAGTGGATCTTTTAGGCTCTCCCAGTTCAGCATTATGGGGGGGTATTATATTTTTCATGCTAATGCTTCCTTGGTTTCACCTTGGAAGGAATTTTCCATTCTCAGTTGATTAGTGTTTTTTAAACTATTGGTACTTGTGTCATCTTTATCTTTGTTCTAGGTGTTTTCCTTTATTTGCCATCTGATTTGAGTAGTGTCATTTGGGGCACTCATATAGATTGTTGTCTTCTTGATCCTAATCATCTTATCTTCAAAGGAGGTTCTTCAGCACCATAGCAGTCATCTTTTGACAGCTGTTTGCAACTTCTTCTGCTTCAGTGATGTTCTTCATGGATTTCAACATCTCTTTTTGGAGTAGAGTTTTTCCCATGTGGTTTTTCTCTATTTCTCCAATTTACAGAGATTTGGTTGTATTTGGGTACCTAATCTGGCCTAGTTGTCGGGACCCATGTTTACTTTCCTACATTGTAGTTACCTTTTCTTTCTTGCATTTGTTTGTAGCTGCATTGTTGCTCATCTTAAGGGGGGGTGTTAGAGTAAAGGTTTTAACTTAATTGTGTTGATTAAGTTACTTTTATTCCCTTCTTAAGATTTCACTTTAGTTTGCATAAAGTGACATTTAATAATTATATTAATTATTAAATGTTTTCCTATTAGGGTTTCTTTTAGGGTTTGCATGATCTCCTTCTTAAGGATTGATCTCATTGTATATTCATAATTAATTTTTTGTTCTGATAAGATAATTTCTCCATCCATTCTCTTCCTTGTGACAGGTATCCATTTGCATGCAGGTGTTCTTGGAGTCTGAAGTTGGTTTTGACAACTTCTATAGAGACTGGTTCACAAAGTATGAAGAATATGATGGTGGAAAGGTTTATTTGGCAAGCGATTCATATCTAGAAATTTTTGGTTGTGAAAGAGTCTGAATTTAGTTTCCTGATGGAAGAATTAAGGGAATTGATGGTGTAATGCATATACCACATCTGGCTCAGAATTTATGTTTTGTAAGAAATCTAAATGAAGTTGGAGTGCAAGTCTCATTCTCAAGAAATGGTTACAAAATTACTAGAATCTCGATGGTTTTGGCTAGGGGTGCTCGAATTGGTGTTCTATACAAGATGGGTGCACTGGCAATTCAATCTAATAGTGTTTCAACAAAGTCACAAAAGGTTGTTCGTAAAGAGAAGAAAGAAAATGTTCCTATTGGGGAAAAATCCTTGGAAGTTAAAATTCAAGCATAGAATACTATGCTCTAGCATCAAAGGCTCAATCACATTGGTGAAAAAGGTTTGAAAACCTTCAAAAATAAAAACTTGGTTGAGGGGCTTGATGATTGTAACCTAGAATTTGAATTTTCTGAACATTGTATATATGGAAAAAATCGTTGTGTTTCATTTTATTCTAGTCCTCATAAATCTTCTAGTATAATTGATTACATTCATTCTAATGTGTGTGGTCTAGTGAATGTTCCTTTGTTATCAAAATCTAAATATTATGTTTCTTTTATTGATGACTATTCGAGAAGGGAATTTGTGTATTTTAAAAAAACTCAAAAGTGTTCAGTCATTTTAAGGAATTTAAAAACCTTGTGGAAAATTAGACTAGAAGAAAAATAAAGTGTTTAAGGACAGAAAATGGCAGTGAGTTTTGTTCTAATGAGTTTGAAAGGTATTGCAAAGACCATGGGATTAAAAGGCATAAAACTACACCTTACACTTCGTAGCAAAAAGGAGTTGCTGAAAGGTTGAACGGGACATTGATGGAGAAGGAAAGAAGTATGTTGAGAAATGCTAGTCTGGAGTAGAAGTCTTGAGTTGAGGTTGTGGTTACAACATTTAAATTTTTAAATCGGTCTCCTTTGTCAACACTTTTTGATAAAATGCCTATGGAAGCTTGTTCTGGTAAGAAGCCCTCTCTGAGACATATTCGTTTCTTTGGTTGCGAAGTATATTTTATGTGTCGGATGAGAAGAGATATAAATTGGAGAATAAATTTGTTAAGTTTATCTTGATTGGCTATGAAATTGGTGTGAAAGGATACAAGCTTTGGAATCTTGTGACTGAGAAGGTATTGTACAACAAAAGTGTAATCTTTTGTGAGCTAAAACCTTCTACGTTGGATCTTCAGTCAAAGATGAAAGAACAAGAGGAAAAAATGATGTTGTTGAAATACCTCTAACTCTAGAAAAAGAGGAACAACACATTGATAGTGCACTTGAAACATAGGAGAGTTCGAGCAGCTCTGAGATTTATGAACAACAAGAAGAATTGCAACCTTAGCCTTAGCCTCTAAGGAGGTCTACACATGAGAAGAAGCAACCTGATAGGTATGTATTCTCTATGTTGGATTCTAGTTGTGCCTATGCTTTGATTACTAACACTGATGAACCTAGGACTGTAAATGAGGCAACTGAAATGTTTGATTTAGATTCCTAGTTGGAAGCCATAAATGAAAAAATGGCATCATTGAAGAAAAATGATACTTGGGATCTAGTTCCATTTCCTGAAGGTAGAAATCCTATGGGCTGCAAATGGGTGTTTAAAAAGAAAATTGGTCTAGATGGTTGTGTTGAAAAATATAAAATGAGGTTGGTTGCAAAGGGATATTCCCAGGTAGAGGGAATTGATTATGGGGAAATTTTTTCTCTAGTAGGAGAGCTGACATCTATCAGTTTTTTTTAATCACTTTTAGTACCATATGACAGGGAGATTGAGCAGATGGATGTGAAGACACTATTTCTTCATGGTGATCTTGAAGAAGAAATTAATATGTCCCAACTAGATCACTTTGTGAAAAAAGGTAAATAAAATCTGGTTTGCAAGTTGAAAAAATCTATGTATGGATTAAAACAGTCTCCTAGAATGTGGTACCAAAAGTTTGACACATTTTTTTTTCATTGGGATTTGTAAGATCAAAATTTGATCATTGTGTGTATTACAAAGCTAAGAATGATCATATTTTAATTATTTCCCTATATGTGGATGATATGTTATTCATTAGGAAGAGTAAGCTTACGATTTATGATCTAAAATATTAGTTTTCTAGAAAATTAAAAATGAAAGATCTGGGTGCAGCGAGGTATATTCTGGGGATGGAAATAATCAAGGACCAAAAGAGTAGAAAACTTTGTCTCAGCTAGAGTAAGTATATTAACACTGTTCTGGAGAGATTTTTTATGACTGATTGCAAGAAGCTAGTTGTTCCAATTTTGCAAGGAACAAAGCTATCTATTGAAGATTTTCCAAAATATCCTACTGATATGGAGGACATGACCAAGGTACCTTATGCAAGTGTAGTTGGAAGTTTAATGTATGCAATGTTCTGTACAAGTCCAGACATTTCCCAAGCAGTGGGAGACTTAGTCGTTTTATGGCGAATCTAGGAAGGACACATTGGGATTCTGTGAAAAGAGTGTTTAAATATTTGAAGGGCACTTCATAATATTCTTTGTGTTATCATGGTAACTCTTCTAAATCACATAGATCTATCAGAATTTGTGGGTATGTAGATTCTCATTGGGTAGGGGACATTGATAGTAGAAGATCCACCAATGGATATATTTTCATGGTGAATGGTGGTGCAGTTAGTTGGATGAGAAAGTGGTAGGTTGTAGTCGCTTTTTCCACTACAGAGGCAGAATACATGGTAGCTACTCATGCTTGTAAAGAAGCAATCTAGTTAAAACATTTATGTTCTAACATTGGGATTGATGCAGGGAAGATTATAATTTAGTGTGATAGTCAGAGTGCTATTTATCTGGTGAAAAATCCTACTTTCCATGCCAGGATGAAACATATTGATGTGCAGTATCACTTTTTATGAGATATGGTGGAGGATGGAAAGGTCTGTTCAGAAAAAGTGGATACTCTAGAAAATTTTGCAGATGCATTGATGAAACCAATGAGCACAGACAAGTACAAGTGGCATGCTAGTTCAATGGGTCTTGGTGCCCATGAATCTTAGTAGTTCCTGAATGCTTTGGAGGTGTCAGTAAGATCTTCATCAAGTGGGAGATTATTGGAAAATGTTCCTCAAACTTACTAACATGAAACTCCTAGAAGAGAAAAATTGATGAGACATCTAGATTGTCTTTTCAACAAGCAGCTTGGTCTTGAAGGTTCAAAATGCTCACGTCAGTGTGACTAATGGTCGGTCTTGCCGACGGGATCCATTGGTTGACCTGAACAGTCTGTGGAATTTCTCCATCTCTTGGCGAAGGTAGGAGTCTGACCAATGGGTGATGATTGACATGAGTCCTAGTGATGGTTCTTCATTGGTGGGACATATGACTTCATCCTAGCTTTGAGATCTTCATTCGATGGTTGATGTTCGACCAATGGGGTGTGATGGGTGTGATTCTGGCCGATGGTTCTTCATCGGTGGGAAACATGAATTTGGTCTAGCTTCAACATCCTCTTCTGATGGTTAATGTCTAATTGAGGATTGTGATTGAAGTGAGTCTTGCTGATGAGATGAACAAGAAATAACTTCATCGGTAGAACATGAACTGTCAGATAACCTTTTGGAATCTTCCACCGAGGTGTGTACTTAGCCCAATCGTCTTTGGTCAAGGAGACGTCACCAATGTCTAAGTGATGGACTATCTGGAGACTCCAGTGTACGATTTTCAAATAGATGGTTTTGGCATCGGTGGGACATGGTCTGGTGTCTCATCGATATGTGAGGCAGTTGAACTAGAAGATGAAGTGAACTATTGGTTGAAAGAATGAATTGAACATGGTTATGGAATAAATTATAGGGTGTGCAACTAATCAAGGGTTTGAATTGTTATTGTTTTGAGCTATATGTTGTATGAGCATTGGAATAGTAAGACATAACGAAGTGTGTGAATTTCATTGTATTCTTTTGGAGAGCATTATAATAGTGTTGTCTTGTACAAGGTTGATAAGGGAAATGTTTCTACTATAAAATTGACATCTAAAAGGAGAGTCTATAACTTGTATGTAATTCAATTACTATAATACAAGTGATCTTTCTTTGGTGTGGTGGATTTTCTCTTATAAGGGTTCTCCCACATAAATCTAGTGTCTAATTGTGAATGTTTTTATTTTTCTATTTTTTTATTCCTTTCATGTGCATCTTAGTGCACTGTAATTGTAAAATTCAAAAACGTATCTGCATTCTTCTTTGAGTTTTGACATGAGGAGAGTTAGTTTCGCACCTTTAATTTTCCTAACAGATAGAAATTTCAAATTTGAATCTGAGTTATGCCTTCACTATAAAGGAAAAATTTTGACATTTTGTTGGGTTCTCATCCTCTTTGAACTTTTGTAAGTATTTTTCTTAGTCTAGACCCACCCTGTATTCTTATAAATTTATTTCTTACAACAAGAAATCAACAAAATAATAGAACTATCAAACTTCTTTGAAATCCTTATTGCATCATCACAACTTAACATATGAACTAAAAGAAATTACTTTGATCCTTGAACAAAAACTAACAAACCATACATTCATGGTTAGCAAATGTGATATGAGAATAAATACAACCTTGATTATATTGATTCAAATATTGTGAGTACAATAGGGGAGAGATATATATAACTAATACTAACATAAAGTGCAAATTGAAATGAAAATTTAGGTTATCTATTCTTATTTTAGAGAAAAAGTTACAACATATCCTTCCTAAGTGTAGAAATCACTATTGTAGGAGTGTTACTTTATTTCTAGACTCCGTGTGGATAAGGCACTGGTTAGTCTATTTTCATAAGCCTAGGTCTGAGGTGGATCCAATTTCAAATAAAAATAACTTTTTAATTTACTGTATTTTATTTTATCTTTGTTTCCATACTACCATAAGATATTGAAGACAAGGGAAAGTTGTGTAGATGATTTAGCCCATTGAAGGCCTTCTACTATTGTAGTATGATGATCTTAGTTAGTGTATAGGGATACCCACCTTGGTCCTATAGAGCCTAAAGTGTACAGGAGAGGCTTTCCAATCAATCATCTCCTATTCATTGGCCATTGACCTAGGGTCTTTGAATATAAGGAGTAGCCACCCTTTAGGAGATTTTAGACCATCAATTGGAAACACCAATAGAAATAATGTGGAAAAAATTTCTTTGTTGTTTCATTTTGTTGTCCATAGTTTAGCCAACATTATTTCTTGGTCAATGTTATATGAAAAGTGTGCTAGAAAACACTTAGCCAGGTCTGTAAAGGACTTAATGGACCACTGGGGTAATTGTGTAAACCATTCTAAGGCCATACACATAAGTCTCTTAGGGAATAATCTCATGAGATATATATTATTGTAGGCCACTTCTTTGAATTGGAATTAGTTTAAGTGTTTGATGGGGTTACTCTTCCATTTATACTTGTCAAACTTTGGGATCTCATAATCTTGAGGGAAGGGGATGGCTAATATAGATTGGTCAAATGGATAAGGACATATGTCTTCCTACCTAAAGGTTCTCTTAGCTTGACCACTTTAGATTCCTTGAATCATGTCTTTCATTTTTTGCGACTCTTAAGCAAGGTATTAATCTTGTGAGGGTGACTAGCTATATGTGTATTGATATGAAGGTGTTGATGGAGGGTTTGTTATCAACTAGGATTACACCCTAGCTAAGCCTAGAATCAACTAATTCTATTGAAACATTTGAATATCTTCAGGTTGTTGGTACCCTATATTGAAGATAGACCTCCATATTATGGGTTGGTTCCCCTTTTTATTTTCCAAGGAACTAATGATTATGTAGGAAAAGGGATAGAATGCTTTCAAATGAATGGTAAAAACCAAACTTAAAAGGATGGTGATGCACCTAAATGAAGATGAAATTGCAATTTGATTCAAAAGGACCTCTCATTATATCTATTTTGCACAACCTGATTTGAATAGCTAAAACACATAATTGATTCACACAAAGTCTTGAAAAATTTATCCTCCTTGAAAGAAAAGCAATGTTTTCAGAACTAGAAAGATAAAAAAAATGATCTTTTGCACAATATATGAATTGTAAGATTGAACTGACATAAACTTATGAATGAGATAGAAAAATAAAGGTTTTAGATCTGAACACAATAAATTTCTATCAATTATGCATAAATGATGAGACCCAAAATATGAAAGGAAAATACTTGATCTTTTATTGAAAGGTGAAAGGAAACTTCTACAAATACAGAAAAATAATACTGGAAACAAATTTTTTTTATATAAAATTTGAAGTTGAGCTACAAAACATTCTAAATCTCTACAATGTATGAGAGAGTAGGAAGAAAGAACTAAGGAAAAATGACTAAGTATTTTCCTTTGTATACAAGAATAGCATCAAAGTTTCAAGAGGTGGCACTTGTAGTTAATTGCAACTAAAATATCTTCCTTTAAGTGATTTATGAGCAAAGAAGAAAAGGCCTGAAAAGGGGACCCACAACTGATGTAAACTGAGCTCAAACAACTCCAAAATCCCCCTCTCAATCAATTTGACCATAGTTGACTCAAAACCAACTCTAGTTGACTGAAAATCAAGGTCAAATACTCCAGTTTCACTCCTCTCTTGATTTTGCATGATTTTTGGGACAATGATAAACTTTGAAGGAAATATTAAAGTTATTCAGTTATGACTTACTTCAGTATTTTTCATGTGAGTATTTATCTATTGCATCAATATGGAAATTATTAAGGTAATTTATAAAATATAAACCTTAATATTTGCTTACAATCTCTATTTTTGTTGCTTAGTCATGCAAAATAGAATGGCTAAAAATATCAAACATATTCCCTAAAAGGGACCTAAAGGAAAAAGCTAAAAGGAAGGGAAGATATAAGTCTTGACCCTTATACAATTAATTACATCCCTTTATTCTAAAAATAAATTGAAATTTTTTTCTACTTGGCAGCCAAGATAAGGTTTCCTATGAAACACGAAAAAAAAAAATCTCTCAAAGGCATTTCATACATTCACTTTGCATGCTCATTTCTTTCTACCACCAATTTTTTCTCTGCTAGGGTTTCATGTCATGGTTAGGGAACACTAGAACTAGACTTTCATTGGGTATTGAGCTTGAAACTTGGAGTTAAAATTCATCTTAGGCTATATTGGACTAGTAATTTCCATCCTTCTACACAAAAATATTGATATTCTTTGTGCTCTCGAAATGACAACGAGCTCTTTGTTTGTGCATAGAATCTCTCTAGGGTTTCATCGAAATAAAGTATTTTATCTCTATGAGGGTTTGAAAGATGATGAATAATTTACTTCTCATTTCAAAAGGGTCTTCTAGAAATGAAGCTTTTATACCTTGTTCTTTGCTTGACACTTGATGAAATACAATGCCCTTTTTATGTATTTGGAGAAAAATTATTTACATTGCTTAGTAAAATGAGAAAGAAACTATATTTTTGTATCTTTCTTTGTTCTTTCATGGATTTTGTCTCCAAGTAGAAGTGTTTATGCTTTGATTACTACCCGAAACTAAATGAGAAACTATCTTTTCTTTGATCTTTGAATGAACCCTCTATTCTAGAAATGAAAATATTGCCTTAGGATTGGTGAAAAGTTCTTGAAAATGATAAATTGGGTTGGCAAAAAATTTAAAGGGTTTTTTGCCTTATTATTTTCTATTTTTTGTATAAAAATCCCAAAAACTCAGATTGTAGTTTTTGATATGTGCTTGAAACACGTGACTACTATCCTTGGAGTGCAAGGCCTTAAAATGGTTACTCTTTTGTTCATATTGACTGTACCTTCATGATAGTAATCTATTGGCATTAAGACTTAACTATCATTTGGCACTCTTGGGTCATCATTGGATCTATCTCTATCTATGAAAACTCATTTTGTCTCCATTCCATTATTTTATACTATCAAATGGTACACCTCTTAAGTATTGATTTTGCACATATATGGTTCTTTTATCATTGATATGACCTCTTGATAGTAGATAACCCTTGTCATCTAGTGGATTTAACATTAAGGTGTTGTTACAAACCTTACTTTGATGGTTATTATCATGTATCTTTGTTCTTTATCATATCCCCTATATTCTTCTTAGTTTGGAACAATGCTCACTTTTTCATTATCCTTTGTATGGATTTGATAATCCTGCCTACCGTCATTATTGTAAGGACTATCTTGTAGCTACCTTATTGATGATGATTGAGGTTGTCCTACTCATTGCTCCTCTTAATGGTAGAGTTTCATATATCTCTTGTGATGACCTATGAAGCATTTAGAGAAATATTTTCTTGAATTCACATACTATATCTCCATTATGCATGGTGAACTTATACTGAATTTAACATGTATCCTCTATTATTTTCAAGACTATAATGGTTTTCATCCATGCATTAGTTGTCCTATGTGTTTGAAATAATGTTCATAGTATCTATGCATCGTGCTATCCCATAACAATGATAATAGAAAGAACTGATTGAATCTTGGAATTTATGTTTATGTTGCCTCCATTGATGATATGCTACTTTTTGAGCATAATGTATTCATTGATAGATGATATTCCTTTTTAGAAACTTGTAGTGAATACCATGATTGAGGTCACTTCCATTGATTAAAATATACTTCATATCCCCTATAAAAATCCAAAAGAGTGACATGATGGGCTCAACCCTTGTGGGAGCCCATTTTTCTCCACATACTATGATATCAAACCATGAAAATCTAGAATATCAAATGAACCTATACCTACATAGTGAACAAACAAGTTAGAAAAACAATGAAGCTGAAAGCTTCCAATGATGCATTAATTCTTATGCTCTTGAATGTTTATGAAATCTACAGATCTAATCAAATGATTTATAGGAGTAGATTATATATCTATTGATGTATACATATGAAGAGAAAATTGCTTTCGAGCTCTAAAACAATACATTCATCCCTTGTAGGTATTTCTAGAGTGAAAATGGAAGGAGTTGGAGCTAGAGCAACTAAAAATAAAGACACAAATAACAACTTTGTGATTTTTCATTCAAGCAATGACAAATAAAATTTCCTTTCATGTTCATTACTTCTTTAGTTGTATATTTTACTCTTTATGTTTCATTTCATCATGTATTTCTTAGTTACTCCCATAGCTTGTGTGGGATATCATATTTTGTACAATGAATAAAACAAAATTTCCTTTATGCAAATTGTGTAATCTTTTTTTTTGTAAAACATTTGCATAATACTTCATTTGAAAACATCTTTTGTGCAATGAAAAAACATTAGTATAAATTTGTATGTACCTTTTTCCTTCTAGTTACAATTAATTTCTCTAGCTTTACCTAATTGAGTTGTAAGCTAAAATTAGGTAATAGGGTTATTGATATATTGTTGATGATTTGGGGGAGGCAGAGGTGGAGGATTATTATTTTGGGTATGAATGGTGGTAGTGTTTATTTGGGGGTTATAAGTGGATGTATTATATGGAGGTAAGGATTGATTATTGATGATTTTTGGTTGACGAATAAGATTGTTAGGGGGTGGGGTAAGTAATGTGTTATTAAGGGGTTGGGATACATTTTGTGGGGATATATATTTGGAATGAATAGATGAGGTGGGGTGAGGTTGTGGGGTTATAGTTGGGTTGGTGGGGGAATAAGTGACGTTAACATTGGGGGGAATAATGAACCTTAGGTGTGATGAAAGTGGGGGTAAGTTATTGAGGGTTTGTGTTGTGTTTGTGGAAATAGGAACATTTGTGTTTATGATGAGGGGTATTGTTGTATTTGAGGAAAATGGTTGGTTAACATTGGATGAGATTGTTTTTAGGGAAGAGGTTGTGTTTAGGGGGATATTGGATTGATTTATGTTGGTGGAAGAGGGGATATTGGTGTTAAGTTTATACCCAACAAGGTAATCGAAGAAGTTAGTGGATGATGAAGGGTTGTTTGAAGGATCACTATTCCTTGCTTGTAGGATTTTGTCCATGGAAGGTATTTTAGCCCCTTGTGCTAGAAGGCTAAGGACAAGATGATATTTGTTAAGGAGACTAAGTATTTCCATAATTTTTTGGTTATAGGGGACTCTTCGGGAGCATCTACCATTTCTTCATGAGGAGTGGATGCTTGAGATGAGGTGGTATTGAAAAAGGCCTCTCTATGAGAATCCATTAATTTATTTTCTTGTGATCTAGTGATTGACATGAAATGAAGGGATTCTTTAAGAGATTAAAGAGGTGGATTTTGGATTAGATTTGGACTTAGGTTTTTGATAAAAATGATAGGGTTTGGGTGAGTTACGATGACCTTAGGATTGATTTGGGATAATTGATTTTGATGATGTGATTAATGATGTTGTGTTTAGGATGATAAGATAAGGTAGGGCCATTGGATTGATTTGATGTCAAAGGTTGTGATCTAGATCCATACGATGGATGATTTATGATTTTCTTACTTAGGGTAGAAAAATTCCCAGGCAAGGCTAAATGAGGGATGATTTTGAAAAAAATAGAAAAAAGGGGTCATTCCTTAGACTAAATTATCCAAAAAAGGATGAGTTTACTAATGAGGCTCTACATTGACCTCATAATCATTAAGTTTTAACCTTTTAAATACTTTATGTTTGGCTTTGAAAACTCATAATTCTCTCTTTTATGTATGTTTTATGAACTAATGAAAGTATTAAAACTTAGAATGTGTATGGTTTAATATAAATTATTATTCCTTGTTTATGCATGATTAAAATGTGGTGATTAAAATAATAATGCTTTATTATACGTGTACATGTACCTTGAGTTAATATTTAATGTTCAACCATATGATAACTAATTATGTTTCAAAGTAAGGGATGTCAAAATTGTTTGTGACTCATCTTCAAATAATTTATGATGCCGATCTTATAACTCATCATGCTGGATAAAGATATCACCTACTACAACTCAAGCTCATAAATCTGGAAATCAATACAACTAAGGATAGTTACAAGAATCAATGTCAACTTATTCTTGCATGCCAGGATATATTTTCAATTGGAAGAAGACTAAAATTCCCGCTTTTCTGATCTTTTCAAAATAATATTGGATATTTATATCCATAGACAACACAGTTGGATGTTAGATCGTATCAAGTTTTTGATCTTTCTCATGCAATTTCCTTTCTGTTATTAGGATTAGAATCTTTTATGTAACTCGACCCTATTTTGGGCACATTACTTGGAAATAAGAAGGAATTTGATCTCAACACTGTGTTCAAGGATTCTTTCGACTTGCTTTCTAAATGAGGTGACCCTATCAGTTGTTCAGATTTGACTATTTGATTAATACTGCTATGTTTCATTTTACTATTAGCTTAAGCTGAAATGATTTCATTTTCATAAGTTGAAGGTAACTTAGATCAAAGTTTTGTTGCATCATTGTTTTTTCTTTTTTCTTTTTATCAAGTTATGTAGTTTTTTTTTAGTTCAAAAGTCATACATATAATTGAAATAATCTGTGATACCATGTTGATGAATTTTGTGCAAAGGAAAATAGTTACTTTTCAATTTAGTAAGTGAGGAATGAAATAGTTTATTTTCAAGTAGTTACTCAAGTTTTAATTGGATTTCAAGTTCTTCAAATTAGATTAAATTAATTCTCCATTCCTTCATGAACTATTTGTCTTGAACCAAAATTTCTCTGTCCAGAATCCATTTCTAAGTCATTTCGGATAAATCAGGAATAGAATGTTAGTTCAAAAAAACTCATAAAAAATGGAATAAAAAAAATAGGGAAATAGCTTTGAATCATTCCTAACTGAGCCAAAATTACCAAAAAGAACCCCCCGATCGATCCAACTCTTACCGTAAATAGCTTTAGACACCCCCTAGGTTGACATTAAAATTAAATGAGTGGGAATTGTGACAACAAAGAATTCCTACCATCATTTTTGGTACCATTGCCAGGGATCTCAATTTGGCTTTAAAAAGTAAAATCAAAGCCTTAGGTGTTGGTAAAATTAGTTAATTAATGTTTTTAGAGATCATTATGGAAGCCTTATAAGAGGATATCTAGAGAATCATATCGGAGATTTCCAGGCTAGTGCTACAAGTTCACCCTTAGATAGGTTAGTATCTACCTAGTCAGAAAGTATGGGAGACAGAGATCAAGAGGAGGAGGTTCCCAACAAATTTTTTTCCTTTCCCATTTCCATAAATGTCTGGGCTAATGAACCACCAATGAAAAATATCTCACCTTCTAATTTTCCCACATTTAGGGGAAAAACTTTGGAAGATCCGGATCAATTTTTGTTTGAGTTCAAAATATTATGCCAAACTTATGATTATACATCTGATAATCAAAAGTTGAAATTATTTTCATCAACTCTTAAAGAATTGGCCTTCCGTTGGTTTATGGGGTTAATTGCAAATTCAATAAATACATGGGATGAAATGGAAACAATATTCCTAAATAAATATCAAGATTATTGTAGAGTAAAGGATAGGAAAGAGGAAATCTTTAAAATGAAGCAATTGGAAGATGGAAGTTTAGAATATTATGTGGATAGGTATCAATTTGTTTTGAAGAGATGTGGAAATGGATTAGATCAAGAAATCAGTAAGTCCATCTTTTTAAAAGGCATTGATGATGATTCCAGGGATGCCTTGAATTTAATAGGTAAAGGTGATGTTAATAAACAATCATTTGAAGAGATCATTGAAATCTGTAGAAATTATTCCAGGACAAGACTAGGCTATAGGAAGAAGAATAAAGGTTCTTCCTGTGATGTCTCTAAAGTCAGGGAAGAAATTGAAAATTTAAAAATAGACATTCTCCTTCATCTCAGTTCTTAGCTTGATAGAAGAATAGTGGAAACTTTAGCTATTTACTGTCCTAAATGTACGGATAAGCATCCATTGAGGGAATTTCCTCTCAATCATATTGATTTATGTGACATATGTGAAAAATGACATGCTACTAGAAAGTGTAGCCTTGTCCTTGAGATTAGGAATCAATTGAAGAAACCAGTAGAGGAAGAATTAAATTTTGTTGGACAAAGACAGTTCAACCCTACCTTTGGTCAACCTAAAAACAATTCTAATTGGGGGTCAAATTAGTGGAATTCTATTGGTCAATGGAATCCTCAATAAATACAAAATCCACTTCCACCCATGAAAAATCCCTAGGTACCATCATGGGGACAAAATAAATATCCATAGTGGAGCCAGCCTCAATGGAAATCAAACACACCTCGGTGGAAACCAAATAAGAACCAATGGTAGCCTAACCAATGGCAGCCTAACCAAGGAAATAATCAATGGAAAAATTAGGGGCCAAAGAGACCCTAGAATCAAAATCAGTTCATTGGGAAAAATCAACAATCAACCTCTGAAGTAGTCAACCAACCTTAGATACCTTCTCAGGCAGTTCTGAATCCTAAAAAAGTTAAGACTCAACAACCTGTCTATAATACTGATCCTAGTATAGTCAAGTATAGTCAATTTTGAATAACATTGAGATTAAAGACATTCATTTGAGGAATAGGGTTATACCAACAAAAACTGAAGAGACTAAGGAAGATCAACAAAGAGACTTAGAAAAGGAATTAGAGAAAGAGATCAATGAAGATCATGCTAAACAAGCACCATTTCCTTCATGTCTCCATCAAGAACCATTGATTGAGCAAGTTGATAAAAAAAATGATCTGGTTGATCCACAGATTATTGATGAGCTTAGGAAGATAAAAATTGAAATTCCCCTATTAAGGGCTATTCGTGATATTCCAAAGATCAACCATGTGGTTAAATATTTTTGTATTAAGACACCTGGGAGGAAAAAGAAGTTTCCCCCTACCATTCAAGTAGGAGGAAATTTATCGGATGTCCTCTCAGGAAAATTAATTCCACAAAAATATGGTGACCTAAGAAGTCCTATGATTACTCTTAACATTAATGGTATTGAAATTTAGAATTTTCTTATTGATCTAAGAGCAGCCATTAATGTTATTACAATAGAAACAACTGAAACAATTGGGATAATGAATGTTAAACCTACAACTACAGTTCTTCAGTTAGCTGACCTATCAATAGAAAAACCTGAGGGGATTTTAGAGGATGTCATTATTACTATTGACACATGGGATTATCTTGTTGATCTCCTTGTGTTAAAACCTAAACAAAGGAAGAGGGGTTATCCTATTATTTTAGGAGGACCTTGGATAGAAACTACTGTTGCACTCATTAACTATACGTCAGGTAGTATGACTATTTCAAATGGAATAAAACAAAAAGAAGTGATGTTGTATCCGCCAACCAAACCATCTTTAGAATTTGAGAATCAAATCTGGATTGATGATCTTGACTCTGAGGATGAAGAAATAAAAGGCCTTGCAATGATGACCTCGGTGGAACATGCTGAGGAATATCAGAATTATGTGAACTTAAGAGAAGAGGATCTAGGAGAATGTAGTAAATCTGAAACCTCATCTTGTTGTCCTTTTGCAAACATCACAAAACAATATAAGAATGGATTACTTCATCAAGTTCTCCCACATCTTTCCCATTAAACACATTAATTGGTGACCCATTAAATCTTTAAGAAAAGATGAAACAAATCCTTATTCAAGCAGACAAACCCTTACTTATCAATAGTGCATTAACAACAAAAAAAGAAGAAGGGCTAAAAGGGATTTTAAAGAAAAATACATGAGCCTTCACTTGGGATTATAAGGATATGAGAGGAATCCATCCAGACATTTGTACACACCAGATTTATACAGAGGATGTTAAACCTGTCAGACAACCCCAGAGAAGAATTAACCCTGCTCTAAGAGATTTTGTCAAATTGGAAATAGAGAAATTGCTCCAAGTAGGATTTATTTATCCTATTTTAGATAGCAAATGGGTTTCTCCACTGGTAATTGTACCTAGGAAAAATAGAAAATGGAGGGTGTGTGTAGATTATAGAGAACTGAATAAAGCTAAAAAAAGAGACTATTTTCCATTACCTTTCATAGACCAAGTGTTGGATAACTTATCTGGAAGTAGCTATTTTTCTTTCCTTGATGGATTTAGCGGATGCAACCAAATATAGGTGGCCTTAGAGGATCAAGACAAAACTATGTTTACATGTGCATGGGGTACCTTTGCTTATAGGGTTTTACCTTTTCAGTTGTGTAATGATCCTAGTACTTTTCAACGTGTTGTTCTTTCCATTTTCTCAGATTTAACAACAACATGTGTTGAGGTTTATATGGATGACTTCACAATCCATGGTAAAACTTATGATGAATCCTTGGGAAGTCTGGATAGAGTCCTAAACATATGCAGTGAACATAGAATTTCATTAAATCATGAGAAGAGTTTATTAATGATGGCAGAAGGAATTGTTCTAGGGCATCATGTGTCAAAAGAAGGAATCAAGGTAGACCCAAAGAAAATTGAAATCATTTTGCAAATACCTGCTCCTAGGAACCAAACTAATGTAAGAAGTTTTCTAGGACACTCCAGCTATTATAGAATATTTATTGAGGGATTCAATATAATTGTAGGTCCACTCTTCACTTTATTAAAAAAAAACTCTGAATTTCTATGGACTTCATCTTGTCAGGAGTCATTTGATCAAATTAAGAAGGCACTAACAACGTCACATGTTATAGCTGGTCCTATTTGGGGTGAACCATTTCATATTAATACTGATGCCTCTAATTTTGCATTTAGAGCAATCCTTGGGAAAAAGAATGAATCTGGTGCAATGCACACCATATATTATGTAAGCAAAAACCTCAATCCAACATAACTGAATCACACCACTACTGAGAAGGAATTCCTAGCAGTTGTGTTTTCTATAAACAAATTTTGACATTATATTACTAGATATAAAAAATTTGTACATATTGACCATGCAACTATTTGTTATCTTGAATAAAGTTGTTGTGGGAGGATGTATAATTAGATGGTTATTGTTTCTCTAGGAGTTTGATATAACTATCATTGATAAACCAAGTAAAGATAATGTTGTAGCTAATTTCTTATCGACAATAGTTCTGCAAGGTAATGATGAACCTGTGGAAGATGTATTTACTGATGAACACTTATTTTCAATATCAATCCAATCACCATGGTTTGATGATATTCAAAATTACTTAGTAAATGGGAAATATCCTTCTAGTTTTTTATCAAAATAGAAAAAGAAATTAATTATGGAAAGCTCTCATTTTGAATGGATTAATGGTTTTTTGTTTAAATTGTGCCTAGATCATATAATGAGAAGATGCATACAAGAAACTGAGGTATATGATATATTGATGGCTTGTCATGATGAACCAGGGGCAGGACATTACTCTACCATAAGAATAGTTCATAAAATTTTAGGTGCAGGCTACTTCTGGCCTACTATGACTAAGGATACATCTCAATACATCAAACATTATGATCAATGTAAAAGAATGGGGAGACCTACAAGATCAACAAATATTCCATTACAAAAAAAATTATCCCTTGAACCATTTGAAAAATGGGGTATTGACTTTGTTGGACCAATAGATCCTCCATCCAAGGGAGATAATTATATACTGGTATGTATTGATTATGTTACAAAATTGGCAGAAGTCGAGACATTGCCAGCTACAAAAGAGGAAAAGGCTACAGACTTCATATACAAGAATATCCTACAAAGATATGGAGCACCTAAATAACTTGTGTTAGATCAGGGACCCCATTTCATGTCTTTAATTCTTCAAGTGTTTCTTGAGAAATATCAAATTCAACATAGGAAGTCATCACCTTACCACCCCCAAGCCAATGGGTGGGTTGAGGTAACCAATAGAGAATTGGTATAAAAACAATTTCATCTAAGAATAATGATTGGTCAGATAGGTTAACTAAAGCTATATGGGCATACAATACAACGTGGAAGACAACTACTGGATTTTCACCTTATGAGCTAGTTTATGGTAAGACTCCTATTTTTCCCATATAGTTTGAATGTGAAACACTTAGAACAACTGTCAATGTGGGGATAGATATTATTGAAGCACAAAAAAATAGAATAATGCAACTAAACAAGATGGATGAGATGAGAACTGAAGCTTTGCACCAAATTGAAGTCATTCAAGGATAGAGGAAACTATGGCATGATAAAAATATACGCAGTAAGAAATTTACTGTAGGTGATTCGATCTTATTATTTGATTCTAGGTTTCAAGATTTTAAAGGGAAGCTACACACAAGATGGCTTGGCCCATATGAAAATTAACAAGTGTTTGATAATGGTGTTTTTTGGTTAATACCAACTAATGGAGAAAGGAAAACAATGTTGGTAAATGGACATAGCTTAAAACTTTGTCACAAGCCATCATCAAAAGAGGAATTTATGTAAAAACTTCAAGCAAGAGTTGAGCATTTTACTAAGGAAGATTTTTCTTCTTTAGGAGAAATTATCAATCCTTAAATCCATGATTGATGGGTATAAATAAACAGAGTAAATTAAAAACCAAAAATGGTGGTTTACTTTGCAAAAAAGAGAAAAATAAAAAATAAAGAAGGAAAAGAAGCGCTTGATCATGTTTGATCAATTAAAATTGAATTAATTCAAGTGTAAAATTACTCTTGATCACGCTTGATTTGATGGATCGGATTTGAGATATTTCAAATAATAAATTCAATGTGCATAAAGAGGTTTTGTACAAGTGAAGCCTTCTAAGCTTCATTCATTTCTAATAAGTTTGTGTGATGTGCAGGTATAGGGTTAATTTGAGGAAATTTTAGAAGTACTGATTGACACATGGAAATAAGTGGGCTCCCACAAGGTTTGAGCTCAGCATTTTTTCATTGATGATGTTACAAAGGCCGAATCTTGGTTGTTGATTGTGTGAATTAAGAATTGACGCTAATCACCATCAATCGCCATCATTTGAAATATCCATCATTAATAGGTAAGCATTTATATCTCTAGGAATTTTTTGAAGTTTGAAGTACAATCATTATAGCTTTTAAATTTTACTCAAAATATTTAATTATGATTGTTTGAAAAGCCACATATAATTTGTTAAAAATAATAAATGAATATTTCATTTCCTAATTGGGCAATAAATATGGGAGAGAATTTTGAGGTGATATGATGGTCAATTAGATTATGATGTACGAGACGCGTTGTTGTTAGCACATCGATGAGAAATTTTAGGCATGCAAATACATGCAGTTAATACTGCATTCATTCATATATCATATCACCTCTTTTCAAAAATAAAAATAAAAATTATCAACGCCACCATCTAGTTCATAAGATTGATATTTCTGGAAATTTCTGGTGAAACTCTGAGCTTGAAGAATTTCAGTCTCATAAAAATGGGGTATAAAAGGATGGCAAAGCCAAAAGGAGTAATTTTAGATGAAGAATCTAGAAGGTGTTTACAGCAAGCTGGATGGTTGGATTTCTTACTCAAATATGAAGGATATGAGTGGGAAATAGTATTGGAATTTATCAAAAATTTCCATATCAACTTTACAGTAGTCAGAGGAGAACCTATTGAAGTATATGTAGCTGTGATAAGTGCATTATTAGGAATTCCTACGGAAGGTGACTGTACTCAACGTAGGCTTTCAAATTTGCAGGAGCTTCTTGAAACATTTCATGTTCCTGGTGAGCCCTTACCTATTTTTCACATACATAAAGGTAAAAACAAGGGTATATAGCGAGGGAGTTTGCAAGAACCTTGGGTGTCAATTGCACTCTATAATGAAACTCTTCACCTGCGAGAGTCAATTTGCAACAGTTCTAGGGCCAACCCTCAAGTGATTGAATCATGTTAGACATGGAGCAACAAGACCTGATGTAAGAATTAATTTACCTGCTTTTCTATTTTCTCAGCTTACTGAAATGACTATTAGGTGTAAAGAAAAGGAATAGGGTAACACATCATGGTTTAATACATTTAATAGTTAAACACCATTTCATGCGGAAACCTAATGGAGAAGAGGAATGGACGAAATTTCTTTTGAATTCAGATAAAGGAAAAGGAAAACCTAAGATTATTGAAGACAAAACAATAAAGATTAGTAAAACTAGGGTTTTAACTAAAAACCTAGTTAAGCCTATTGGTAGGCCAAGGAAAGAAAATCCAGAGAACCCTTCTTCTACAAAGAAAATAAAAATAGAGAGTTCAGAGGAAAACCTTGCTCAAACAATTAGGTAGAACAAGAAACAAAAACCAAAGAGCTTTGTTTCTCTGAGCAAGAGGAAAAATGAAGGGAAGAAAACCACAGAGAATTCTAAGTCTGGAAAAAAGAATTCTAAAAATAAGAAAAGAGCTATGAAAGTCGAAAGAACTAAAAGAAAAACTAGGTCAGAGACACAAAGAGAAGAACAAGATAAATGTGAATCTAGGAAACCTATTGCTACCATCCATTTAGATGACTCTAATGACCTTGATAAAGAAGAAGTTGAAAAAGGAGAGCTTGAAGAGGAGGTATTGCGAGAAGTAGAGCCAAAAGAAGAAGGGATAGAAAAAGAATGTTCAACATTCAAAGAAAGTTTGTTACCTCATCATTCCCCTATTCAGGATATTAGTTTTTCAGAACACAATTCTTTGTTCCACAATATTAATATATCAAATATGGAAACTGAGGTTGATATACTTGATGTAGGAACTTTTCTTCCCGGTAAAATTACAAATGTTGAAATTGAATGTGGAGAGGTAGTTGTACATCAAGATAAAAAGCAACCAATAGGAGATGAAGAAATAGATTCTAATAATGAAAATTTGAATGAGAGAGAAGAGGATCAAATTCAAACAGCTCTTAAGATATCTAGGTTGGAAAAGAAATTAGGAGAATTCAGGATTCAGAATATGATACTTAAAGAGAAACTGAAATAAAAAGATGATGAATTATTAAAGTTTCATGGGGAAACAAGCCAGTTGAAAGAATAGTTTGAGGAACAAACTAGTCAATTGTTTTCACAATTGAAAGAAGAAGAAGAAAAATTGACTCAGAGAATTATGCAAAATTAGAAGAAGAATAAATAAATTTATTAATTAAAAGAAAAATTGAAAATAAAAGAAAGCACATAAGAGCCTAGATACCTTTCCTTAACTTCTATGAGATATAAGCAACTTAACAAGGAACTTCAAAAACAGTTAGATAAGGAAATCGCATAAAAAGAAGAAGCAGAGGAGAGAGTTATCCAGACTGTGGATATTGCATTTTCTTTAGTTTGTACAAGAAAACCTTCTGTTGTTTATGGTTTATTTCTTAGGGAGTTGTTTCTAAAATGGAAGCTAAATCAAATTGTGTTAAAAAGACCTGTTGATTTCTTGGCGGATTATGATTTTATGGAATCTTATTCTAGTAGTTGTCTAGATGTCCAGAATCAAATGTGTGAATTCTTTCAACATGGATTTCTTATGGGAGACTCTTACTACTCAATGCTCAATATTTATGTAGGATAACTTCAAATCAAATCTTTTGTTTCAATATTGAAAAATAATTTTGAATGGTCGACCTAAATGGAAGAATACAGGATCATGCAACAGACATATGGATTGCTGATGAGAAATGAGTACCCAACAACAACCCACTATATTGAAAGATTCAGGTCTATATCTAGGTTAAATGATGTCACTCTGGTTTATACAAGGAATTTGTTGCAAATCATTGCAACATTTCAAAATATTGAGGGATTTCTTCCTCCTCTATCCATTCAATCACGTGAAGAAATATTTAGGTTACTTCCTGATGCAATAAAGAGGAGAGAACCAATATCACCCAATAACCTCAGATGGAGCTTAACACGTGTCAGGAAGGCAATCATTTTAATTCATGAACAACAAGAATTTTGGATTGGTATGAGGTTCAAATGGCCTATAATTCTTATGCCTGAACCAAAAGTTAATGCACCTGCACAAATACCAGTAGAGGTTCTTAGAACATTGTACAAGAAACTAGAGAATAAAAATGGGTTTGTAGTATCAACAAGAACTATAGTTGCATACAGAGGATGAGTCTTTGACTGTGCTCTTTGGATGGAATCCATCAACAAGGGAATTCATATTCCACCTAGATAAAATATGAGGACATGGTTAACTGCAAGAGGAGGAGAATGATGAGGCTTTGCATTGACCTCATAATCATTAAGTTTAACCTTTTAAATACTTTATGTTTGGCTTTGAAAACTCATAATTCTCTCTTTTATGTATGTTTTATGAACTTATGAAAGTATAAAATCTTAGAATGTGTATGGTTAATATAAATGCTTATTCTTTGTTTATGCATGATTAAAATGTGGTGATTAAACTAATAATGCTTTATGATACGTGTACATGTATCTTGAGTTAATATTTACTGTTCAACCATATGATAAATGATTATGTTTCAAAGTAAGGGATGGAAAAATTGTTTGTGAATCATCTTGAAATAATTTATGATGCCAATCTTATAACTCATCATGCTAGATAAAGATATCACCTACTACAACTCAAGCTCCAACATTTTACACAAGTTCATAAATCTAGAAATCAATGCAACTAAGGATAGTTACAAGAATCAACGCCAAATTATTCCTACGCACTAGGATATATTTTGGATTGGAAGAAGATTAAAATTCTCTCTTTTTTTATGTTTTCAAAATAATAATGGATATTTATATCCATAGCCAATGCAATTGGATGTTAGATCATATCAAGTTTTTGATCTTTCTCATGTAATTTCCTTTCTGTTATTAGGATTAGAATATTTGATGTAACTCGACCATATTTTGGGCACATTACTTGGAAATAAGAAGGAAGTTGATGTCAACACTGTGTTTAAGGATTATTTCAACTTGCTTTCTGAATGAGGTGACCCTATTAGTTGTTCAAATTTGACTATTTGATGAATATTGCTATGTTTCGTTTTACTATTAGCTTAAGCTGAAATCATTTCATTTTCATAAGTTGAAGGTAACTTAGATCGAAGTTTTGTTGCATCATTGTTTTTTATTTGTTCTTTTTATCAATTTTGTAGTTTGTTTTTAGTTCAGAATTCATTCATATAACTGAAATAATCTGTGATACCATGTTGATGAATTTTGTGCAAAGGAAAATAGTTACTTTTCAATTTAGTAAGTGAGGAATGGAATATTTTATTTTCAAGTAGTTACTAAATTTTTAATTGGATTTCAAGTTCTACAAATTATATTAGTTTAATTCTCCATTCCTTCACAAACTATTTGTCTTGAAATGAAATTTCTTTGCCCAAAATCCATTTCTAAGTCATTTAGGATAAATTAGGAATAGAATGTTAGTTTAGAAAAACTCTTTAAAAAAGGAATTTAAAAAATAGGGAAATAGCTCTGAATCATTCCTAACTGAGCCAAAATTACCAAAAACACCCCCCCAAGACCGATCCAACTCTTATCGCAGATAGCTTTAGACATCCCCTGGGTTGACATTAAAATTAAATGAGTGGGAATTATCACAACAATGACTTCCTACCATCATTTACTAGATATGTAACATAAGATAGGAAGATTATTAAGTTTCCCTTAGATAAGAAAGGATGATGGGGGATCTAAATTGACAAATTTGGTTTGAAATGAATGAGGATGAGTGATGAGTTTTGAAGATATAGAAAATGTATCCTAGGGTTGGATTTGGGTAATGATGAATAAGAGGATGAAGAGGATGATGGTATCAAATCTAAGGTATGAGGATGATGGGTGACTCTAAAGTTTTTCTAAGTCCAAAGGGGTAGATTTAGATGATGGGTAGGGTGGGTGCTCGATAATGGAAAGTTTTAGGTATGATGATGATGTAATCAATGATTAAAAGATGGAAGAGTTGAAACTTTATGTCAAACTAAACCAAGGATCCCTAAGAGGCCACATTAAGGGACTCAAATTTTATGACAAGATAGAGACACAATTTTAGGAAAATGCACAAAATCTTAGGTGCAACAATGTCTGATGGAGGCACACTAGGTTTTTCCTTAGGCATAGTTATATATTCTGAGTCATTTTGGTAAGAGATTTTAAGAAACAATAAAACACATTGGCTAGATTTAAATTTTTTTGATGTTTTACGAGGATATAGCCAAATCTTCAGCCCTTTGGTTGATTCATCTTCATCGGTTTTACACAAAAAGACACTCCAAGAAATTGATTACAATCCCTAATCTCAAGTAGGTTAATAGATTAATGTAGGATCACTACCCAAGAAATCTTGGGTTAATACTCATTGATACTTGGGTGGTTTTGTAGGGCACCCTTTCTCACAAAGGTAGATAGCTAAAGGTCTAGTGGGACAGGTTTATCAACAGATGCCATGAGCTAACCTTTTCTCTCTCCTTGGGAACTATCAAATTTCTACACAAGGATTTCTATCTCCACCTAAGGGAATACATGATGAGTAACTTTAGGGTATGATTCACATCCCTTGCACTGCACTAACCTACGTTTGTTGGCTTTTGTAGGTTTACAATGTATTTCTGGGGAGTCCTCCATATATGCAAGGTATGTGAGGCCCAAACCGTGAACACAATTCCATCACAAGCATGGATCAGGAGCTCCAGTGAGGTATTGAGATCTCAGACCAACCCTTCACTCCTATCCTAGAATCACCCTAGATAATTAAAGCTCCACCAATTATGATGCAACTAGATTGGGGTACAACTTTGGTTCTCACCCTTTTATATACCTTGCCGATATGCATGGTTGCGATCTCCCCCTAGGGTGATGAAATACATAGGTAGGTCCCCTGAAAGGAAAGGCACACTAGGTTTTTTTGATCCCCAAGATCACATGAGGCACGAGGGGAAAAAATACACACAAACTACTAACCTTTTGTTTACCTAAAACACTGATCTAAACAAAATGAAGAGATGTAAATATTTTTGATCCCCAAGATCACACTAGGTGTGAGGTGAGAACATATATCTATTACACCCTTCCAAACATGGAAAACAAGTTAATTTCCCACTACTCTAATTTAGTGGATAAATTAGTCAAAAAATTAAATATCTTGGTCAAATGTCTTGCAAAACCACAAGTTAGTAGTTTATGATATAAACCTTTGACAATCGAATAACTACACCACATGTTAGTTCACATGCTAGCCCAAAATATTCAAACTAGAATGTGGGAATAATTTTATAGATAAGAAGAATGAAGCCACAATTTTACAAATAAGTATAACATACGCACCAAAAGACAAAATTTTAAAATTTGTAAAAAAAATGAAAGCGCAAAAACATGAACAAACGATGCTTGCAAAAAACTAAGTGCAATAATAATTCTAAATATTAGATATTGATGATGTGAGCTATTTTATTCTACCTACTGATATATTCCCTAATGATCAATTTCTAGAAATGAAAAAATGCATCAAAATATGCCAAAAAAATATTAAACTAATTATTCTAAATAAAAGCACTATTCCACAACCAGAATGACGCTTGTGCTTAGAGGTTGGATTAGCTTAATTTTATGTTTAAAACCATAAAACACTACTTTAACCTAACCAATAAGATGCAAATGTTTAATATTTTTTCAAGTAAATATTGAGATTAATCAACAAAATTGATTGAACATTGATTGACTTGTCCTATTTCAATTGAGAACAGAGGTGTTGTTCCTATGAAGAGAAGCACTGAAAGTTGTTGCATAGGCATTGTGATAGAGGTGCTATAGGTCACAACACAGGCACAACAATTTTCAATGGAGGCACGAAAAAACTAGCCATGGCTCAGTTAGCATGAAATTTAACCAAAAATATGAGTTATTTTGCCTTTAGGTTAATTTTAGGAGCCCAAAATGAAATGTGAGGTGATGTCTAGATATATTGATTAGCCTAGGTAGATTTTAGATTAGTTTTAAGTAGTTTTCCTTTTTATCTTTTCCTTTTAATGTGGGATTTGTAGCTGTAGAAAAGTAAAAAAAAGAACAAACTACATATTAGTGAATGATATTAGGTATAGTAAACTAAGAATATTGATAAAACATTGAGCACCACCCTAAATAGCAAAGGAAGCCTACAAAAAACCAAAAGGTGATTAGCACAAGAGTGAGTGAAACAACTAAAGATGCGGGTGCCGAAATTGTGGATGTAGGCATTGTAGGTCACTATAGAGGTGTCAAAAGATGTGACATTGGTGTAATGAACTAAGACACAAGTGCCACAAGTCATGACAAAAGCGTCAAAAGTCAGAACAAAAGTGCAATAGAACAGTGGCCAAACTTGCAAAAACTTGCAAACACACAACTTTGCCAAAAATTGTTAGAAGTGATGTGGGTACCGTTGGTCATGTCAAATGTGGAGGGGTTAGGAATTTAAATCAAAATCATAAATCATTAAGGAAATGAATCATGAAGCAAAAACATATTTTTTACCATTGATGTCCTCCTTGATTGAGCTCCAAGATGAACCCAAGTCTTGTTGATTTTGCTCGAGATGGAAATGTGGATTGCTGTTAATTGCATTGGAATTTAATTAGCATAATTCAAGATGCTCAAATGAGGGGATGAAGGCCCAATTTATAGAAAATTAGAGAGTAAAATGGTGGGCTAGGATTGAAAGTTAGTGAAGGGATAGGATTGAGTGTGGAGGTGATGCATGGATCAAGGGGTGTGGGTTATTAGCATTTTGACAAGTGTCACAATTAGGTGAATGGAGAAAAGTGAGGTGTGCTCAGACATGCATGAGCACACATTGGGATGACACCTCATTTAATTTTAGAGGCTATTTGTAGGAGAGCAGAGGTAGGTGGTGTTGAACATCCAAGATACTAAGAGGGGGGGTGAATCAATATCTTCTTAAACTTATTGAACAAATACCATACAATTAATCCAATGCATATGATAATTAAGATAAGAAGAAGAATTAGCTAAACATGAAATAAACAACATAAGAACACCAAGATTTTTACATGGAAAACCAAGAATGAGAAAAACTAGGATGAGGATTAACTCATAATATAGTATAACTAGTTATAAGATATTACAAAAGGGTGGCTCACTGTCTACAAAAGATATATTAACAAAATAGCTTACAACCAGAGAATGAATTGATGTAAGTACACCTAAGAGTGTAGATTCAATTCATTTGAAGCTAAATAAACTTGCATGCTGGCATATCATTGTTCACTCTTTTCACAACCACACTTAATCCACCAACACTCACACACATAACTTGTCCTCTTCTATGTAAAAAATTATCATGTATATATTTGAATTTTCCATAAGTATCAATCAGGTCAGATCCAAGTAAATGTAAAAAACTTCTGAAAATAAATTCAAGCATGTGGTACACTACTATATGTCGGCACTAATTGCACAAAATTTTTTTAATCCATTGCACCTTCAACCACTTATTAGGTCAGCCAGAGATAGACCTAATAACAAAATAGTAAACAACAAAATGATTCCAATGATGAACATGAGCATTTGTATGCACAAGATCTTGTCCATGCATGCTTTAATCAACCAAAAACATTTCCAAAGAATGTGAGTAACAATGATCACCAGAGGGGAAATGTAGACCAAAATATCGAAGGACATTTTTGCCTTCTCGGTTCAGAATACTAGGTGAACATGACTTTGAACTTGCAGTTGCAACTCATATATCATGGTGACATCAATGACAATAAAAAATATATCAAGAGATGTGTTCTTCTTCATTCTTCCAATAATCTCCCCCTTTTTCATTGATGGCAACATGTGCCAAAATAATTTATAGACTTCCTATGTACAAAGCATACTCCTCCATTTCTCTTTCCTCTCTCCCCCTTTGACATCAAGGAAAAAGGGTGACCAAAAATATGAACATAAATATGTACACATGGTTTGGAATGTATAACACAAAATATCAAAATATTGAACTCCCCCTTAGGAGTTTAACCCAAACTGTGTGAAAACCAGAAAAAAATTACTCGAAGGAGGGAGCACTTTGAAGTTCTTGAAGAATTCCTTGCCAAGCTACTTTACCATTCTCCCAGCTGTGTTTAGTAGATATCAACATTTTTTTCAAAGAATCTAATGTAATAAAACTTTCTTCAACCTCATTCAGAGTATCTAGGGTTAGATTGATCTTATCTAATTTCTCAGCATTAGCCAAAGAATTAGCTACTAGAGCATACTCCATCCTTACATTATCACCAAGCAGACTGATTTTTTGATAATCCCTTCCTTCTTCTTCTATAACATGAATTTTTTTTCTCTATGTGCAGAGATGGAATTCCAAGTTGATCTATCTCTATCCATGGATACATTAAAAGTGCTAAAAAAAGCTTTCAACTTGGACTCAATGGAGTCCATGAGATCTTTTATACTTTGTGTGGCATTAGGCCACCTTATGCAATAGGAAAACATAGAATTTTCTTCAGATTCACAAGCCTTTATAGATTCAAGGCTCTTTTCTGCATTGGTATGTGTTAGAGCACACTTGTCATGGAGGATTAATAGCCTTTTCTTAGTCAGTTTCTCTTCAACTTCCTATTTTATTTTCTCACCAAGTCTTGTGGCATACTCCTTGAAGGAGTCCAATAGAAGTTTCAAGTTTTCAACTAGAGTGAGAGATTTGTCTACTGATGTATCAAGTGATCCATCCTACAAATCCTTAATGGAATCTTCGATAAGCTCAATTCCCTTTTGACGCATTTCTAGGATTTCCCTTCTACTAGATGCATGAAATAAGTCACCTAACACCATTTTATGCATAGGAGAAATATTGTCAAGATTTGCATAGCCTTGATTCATGGGAAGTTTTAGGATTTCTAGAGGAATTAACGACTAAAATCTGATTTTCTTAAACATCAGACCCTTCAAGACATCATCATCGAAGGAGGATTCTTTGGTGGAATTTTTTGATTCCACTACCTAATTAGATCCTTCTTCATTCTTTCCAAAAAGTTCACCTGATTCCTCATTTCTTTCTTTTTCCTCATCTTTCTCTTCCTTTGCTTTCTTTTCTTCCATCTTCTTTTCTTTTGTCTTTTCCTCTTCTATCTTTCCTTCTTATTTCTCTTCTTCTTCTCTCCTCTCTTCTTCATTTTATCCTTCTCTATTACTTCCATCCTTTTCCTCTTTTTCTTCAGCATTATCTCTTTCCTCTATAGACTATACTAGAGGAGTAGCATCATGTGTTTAATCTTCAACATTTTCTTCAGTCTATTTTTCACTCTCTAGAGCCTAATTAGCAACATTAATTTATGAATGCACATCTGTACTACTTGTTTTTGGAGGGATATCAAAGTCATTAATTTCTAAAGGTACATTTTCATCACCAGTACCAGAAGGAGGATCTTCCTTAACTTTTGTAGAATCTTATTTTCCTGATTCAGGTATTGTACCAGATGCACCAAGTATACCATAATTATTAGTTGTACTTCTAATAGTATTTATTGTTTCCTTCCTTATCTTCTTGATTTGATTCTTGTCTCAGGTCATCAGAGTATTAACTCTCTTCTTCATTCAGAATAATAAGGAACAAGCCCTCTTCAAAGTTTCCAAATCACCTGGAGATAGAGAGGATGCAATTTCGTTATTTGTTTTAGCCCTTACTTTCTCTTCCAACTCAATCGCCTCTACTCTTATCTTCATTAGGGCTTCCCAAAAAAAATTAGTTACATCATTCTTAACATCATCCCACTTAACTTCCAACATAATAACATATTTAATGATAACCATTGTTATTGTTTCCTTATTGTTGATGGTGTTTTCTGCACAACAATAACTCAAACAAAATATGATATCCTATCTCTCTTGAAAGGTAAATCTCTATGGGAAAAGAGATAACCCCAAGGTCTCTAATGTCAGGTCTTGACAATGCAACAAAAAAACTCAGTGATAAATGTGAAAATGTTGGTAATCACGATGGGACCTTACTACGAGCAAACACTGGATTTCAAATCTATCAGATATAAACAATAAATTGATACTTTGAAACATGATTGGAACCCTAATAATAAAGAAACAGAAAAATATAAAGGTTTCAAAGATAATCCTAATACTATTTCTAACCCTAAGATTGAAAATACCAAAAGATAAAATGCTCAAAATGGACCGATCTCTCATAAACTACTTTCTGCTTGACCTAGATATATCTGCAATTTCACCAAAATAGTGAAATATTCTAAGGTATTTAAATATTTTCAAATTATAAACATTCATTCAACCAATTCTATTGCAATTAAGAGGAAAAAACCCTTGTAACTGAACTAAGCACAATTATAAGTCTAGGATAACTTTGCAAAGCAGCTAACAATCAGCTAGCTACAAAAAGTATGGACTAGAGATTGCTACAAACATTCCAAACATGAAACCCTTAAGCATTATCAAACCATTTACCATAAACTCATAAGCAATCTGAAAAATAGAACAACAAGAATCATGCCAGATGAAATTCCAAAAGATAGATACCAAACACAATATCTCTTATATTAAATCATCCAAAGTAGCAACAACTCCAACTTTCCATTACAACACTTGCTTGAAAATAAACCCTAATTCACTCTAATAACACTTATCTACTTTCTCTCTATCCTCCTATATGCCTATCTATCTCTATCTATCTATCTCTAAATGAGGCAACATGCCTATTTTATAGAGAATCCATAAGATAGGTCGGCCCAAAAGACAATTCAAACATATGAAATGTGCCATTGGCACCAATTTCATCCAAAACCACCAATATACCAAAAAGGTCAGCCCAGTACATGTGAATTAATGGGAAGCACAAATACCAATGTAATCCTATATAGCTACTCCCCATCCTTGTCCTTAGCTCTATCTTCTTCACCATGTACGAAAAATAGAACCCTATCCAGCTCAGCAATAGGTGGCATAGGAAAAACCCTAATCCTTCTTTCAAGGGATTTGATATCATCCCTGGCTTGCCTAACTGCACCATCCCAATTGGTCTTACTAGCCAAATATCTATCTATAATTGCAATATAAGTTGCAGCATCATCCAACTAGTGTCCAATAACTGGTTCTTCATTGACTGGAGAATAAACATCTCTCCACCATTCTCTAAGCTGCTCCAAACTAAGATGCTTCAGAGAAAACTTCTTCCTTCTAGTCATGACCTCAAAGAATGAAATGCACCTATCATAGATACAGGTCAAGGTATCCTCAATTTATCGTGCCTGCTTCTGAATCTTTTTCAAGGCCTTTTGCCTCATTTGTAGGACTTCAAACCATTCCCAAGGTTCAAAAATTCTTGGAACCACATTATCCTGAGCTAAGGAAGCCTTCAACCAAACTACTGATCTCATTGCATCTCCTCTAGTTGACAATATGCTCTTAATAGCATCATCTCCTTTAGTTTGGACACTCTGCAACCAAGCAACTATAGCATGTGTGGTGCCCTTCATCTTCTCAAGTTTTGAGATGGTCTCCTGAGGTAAGAAACTTGTAGTAGAGGAGGAAGAACCAATGGCTTGCAAAGGTTTCATCAACTCCTGCAAGTATTTCTTTAGTTTCTCATTCTCCCTTTCTAGCTCATGCCTTGTCTAGACAGCTTTATTCAACCTACCCACTATCACAACACTGGAGCCTTCATATTCTTCAATTTCCTGCTCCACAGTAGCATGTCCCAAGTCAACTATTTACACATTATAGTCCTTGGCAATCACATTATCTCTATCCTTGTTTGGAGCAGGGGTAGCAATGTGGGCCACTCTGTTACCTGACCCATCTCTCTCAATTCGAGACACAACCCTTGCTTTCTTCTTAGTCTTTTCCTTCTCTACATTGGCCATAAGGGCATCCCAATTAGGAGGAGCATCCTTCACTATCACCATTTTTCTCTTCAATTCCTTCTCAAGCCAATCCAGAATATTGGACCCAATAGGCATTGTATCTTGCTTATCTTTCTCTTGCTCCTATTGATCAATAGTTGCATCCTTTTCAGCACTTGGACTTTTAGGAATGTCAATAGTTGGGTTCTCTTTCTCTTGTACCTGTTCTTCCACAACCACCTGCACTGGTGAAGGGACCCTAGCTGGTATTTCTTCCTCCTTTTGAGGAGACTTGTCCATTTGTTCCCTCATAGGTGAGTCTGCATGTGATACCAAGGGAGACTATATTACCTTATCAATCTTTGCCTCTGCATTATAAAGGTCTCTCTCCTGAAACTCTTCCTCGCCTAAATCCTTAGGACTTTCATCTTTCTTTGGCTCCTCCTGTTTGTTACCAACATCCTGAAGAATAGAGACACTCACCTACTCAACAATAGGAGTACTAACCAAAACATTCTCCTTTACTGTTGTATCTCTCAGAGAAGGAGTCCTAGATCTCCTCATATAAACTTATGTCTTTTCCCCTGAGCTTTCCACCTCTACCACTGGTGGCTCAACCTCCTTTTCAACTTTAGGAGCTTCCTCCACCTTTTGTGACAATTTTTTTATTCTTATTCTCTTTATCAATGGTGGAGCACTTTCAACCTCCTCCTCTTCTTCCTAATTCTTTTCAGTTTATTTCTTAGAGACATGTCTCCTCTTCTTAGCAACTGGATTCCTTTGTTTGCTTACCTCTACAACTTTCTCAACTTGAACCTCCCTTACCTGGATTCTGAAAGGAGAATCCACCTTCTCTTTGCCTTTTTGATCTAGTTCAAGTGAAGCCTCAGAAGTAGAATGAGACTCTAAGTCTCCCACCAGTTCATAGGTGCATGGAACACCTTTGCTCTCTAGCTCTAACATCTTTTGTTTCAACCACATCTTGGTATACTTAATCACTAGAGCCATGACTTGGTCCAACTCAGTCTTTTCCTCCTCTAACCAATCAACTTCTCCAATTGGCCTATCTTTTACTGCCTCATAAACATGGCCTTGGATCACATTTCCATCTTCCTCTACCTGGTCAGGGATGGCCTTTACATTGTACAATCTCACCAAATCCACTGGTAACCTAGAAAAACTCTTCTTCCTTACCTCAAACTCATCAGAAATGTTAACCCAATAATCTTCAATGTGAGCCTTATGGCTATACTCCCTACTGGCCTTCTTTTGAGCATCGCTAGTGATGTCGAACCTTGCCCTTTTGGAATGGAAGGAGAGACCAAGAGTACTCATCTCCCCCTCAGAAGCATGAGTAAACTAAATGGAAGCACAAACCTCACCCATTCCTATCCTTAAGGGGAAATCATTCCCAAAACCTGTCTTGTGCATCTCTCCCTTTACAACATTGTCGAACTCACAAATCTACCTAGTGACTTCCAACAATATGACATGATCAGTTGGATATCTAGGGAGTCTATAGGGAGCCCTCTGAAAACCATCAATCCTAATGTATGAGAAAGTTGGGAACTGGATAAACCATGCCCCATATCTCCTTATCAATTCCTTTTCCTTATGAGAAATTTTCATATGCTCTGCACCCTAGAGCAACCTAGTGATGTACATTGTGAAGGCATCATTAGATCTCATGTAACTTCCTCCGGTTAGGTGTAACTATGGATATACCTCATAGATGGCATCTTGTACAAAGATACCCCTATTGCTTAACCCCTTGTATGGATGAAGTCTCGCCAATGAATACACTAGGTAAGAAGTCATAGTAAAAGTCTTGGTTTGCAAGACATTACACAATTGTTCATGAATCACAACACTGATGGCCCCTGCCTAGTGATAGTCAATTCCCTGCTCCATTCTAGCAATCACATTAAACATCTAGGTCTCGAACACACTTGCACTCTTCAATCCCACCAACCTACTAAGAAGAGTGATGACATTGTAGTACTCCCTCTTGAACTTAACCCTAAATAGTTGCTTAGGAAACTTGGAGAAATGGGATTTGGGCTTCTCCAACCAAGAGTTGATCACCTGCTAAGATTTGACTATATTCTCCTCATAATACTTTATGGCACCATCCTTGTCAAAGGCTACCACATGGGACCTATTTGGCATGTCAAAGGTTACAAAAATGGGCATAGGACAAAAGCCAGCTAGAATCCTACCCTGGGGGCCGATAATCCTTTGTGTCCCTCTATCATAATTTCTGGCACACTTAAGCACCAACTCATAGCACTGCACTATGGAAGGAAAACCAGCCACATGAGCCAGTCCAGAGTCTACCAATATTTTTGCCAACAAAGGAGGACTCGGTGCTGACATTTCAACCTTGAATTCCTCATAGTACCACATACCCACATTTGTATCTCTGATTCCTAACCAGATTGAGGTTAGCTTGCTCTCAGGAATCTGGCTCCTTATATCTAATTTCACCTTCTCTACATCTGAGATGGCATAAGTCTCTGCACCTGAATATGTTGCCTTTCCCTTGCCTCAAACAGCAACATCCTGTCCTGATCCTGCCTGCAAACACAAAAAATGACCACAATTAAATTCACAAGAAACAATAAGTGCAGGAAATTATTACCTCAAAGTTCGGGATTCTACATTGGAGAGGATTTTTGGGAAAATCCAGACCAAGTGGATTCTAGTGAACCAAGCATGCAAAATCCCATAATATCATTTAAATCCATCAATTAACAAATAAAACCATTAGAAAAACTTAGCATAAGCTCCTTAAATCTATCAAATACATCATCAATAAATAGATCCTTCCATAAACATCAAATTCAACCTTTCCCCGAAAAACCCAGAAGAATCCGCCAGAGGCAGATTTTGGCGAAAACAATACCAATTACAACTAACCTAGGAAAAAGGACAAACCACGGAACATTCGGGAAAATCTAGAGTGAACGGATTTTGGCGAAATCCAGACATATCAAAATTAAAGCACAAAATCAGGAAAACGACCCGATCGTGGATACCGGGGAAATCCGGAGGAAGTGGATTTTGGCGAGATAAATGAAATCCAGGGAAAAGGTGGTAAAAGAGAAAGAGAGAGAAAAGTCAAGAAAATCCGGGGGAAGCAGAATTCCATGAGGACCTCGAAAACCCGAACCTATCCACGTTCTTACTACTTTTACCATAACTATTCGACAACTCTGGATCAAAAGCCTGCATTTCAAAATCAACTTAACCTAGACCTCCAATGAATGAAACGTGAATCAAGAACACTCCTCACATCAATTTGAGGAGGATTGGCCATGCCCTAGGTCAAGAACCCTAAAATTTCTGACATGAAAGCACAAGAAGAAAGCATGACTTGCTCACACATAAGAATTGAGAGCCCTAAAACCAATGCAAGCAAAGGCCCAATCAAGGAGCAATACCAGACCAAAAACATACATCAACGACCAATTAAGAAAACTAGTAAAGCAACACAAATCCCCAAATATTCCCAAACGAGACGCATATACCCAAGGACACTAGGGAATCATGAAAGACCCAGAAACAAATGAAGCAAATCAATCAAAAACAATAGAGTAAAAGATTGATTCAACATACCATGAAAGTGTAAGGGCCGAAACTGGTGATGCCAATAGAAAACCATTAAATGCGAGCAAGACACAATCCCTACACATGAAATGCAGATGCACATTCCAAATGGTCTCAAAAATAACTCAATCTAAAAAAGCACTAAAGATCTAAGACTCAAGATCAAATGATAGCAATTGCACAAACTCAAATGATCATTTACCTCCGAAAAACCAATATATCAAAGTCCCAAAACATCCGCACAAATGCCATTAATGCGGTCGACAAGACAGCCATGACCATAAAAAACTTTGGGGATTCGACATGGTGATGGACTTCAAGGAAATCTGGACCATACAGATTTTCCCGAAAACAGGGTGAAAGGCAGCAACTTCGGACATCGAAAGGAAACCAGGAGAATCCGGCCCAGGTGGATTTTCCCGAAAGCAGTGAAAACTCTGAAACCAAGTCAAAACTTAAGATTTTCAATAAAATTCAAAAGTGTGCCACTTCAATTGGAAAGATGGATATTAAAGCATGAACCCAAGTGAGCGAAAACCCCCAGAAAAGAAGGGCCAAAACACCAAAAAGTGAAAAAAGAGGGTTCCCACTTTCAGTGGGGCGTGTGTGCAAAAACTACACAACACTTATCTTCTTCACCTACTTGATTATAAACTTTTGTTGTGGGTTTCACCATATTTTCATGATGCACTACCAAGGCTTCTAGTCTGAGAGGGGTACCAGGTCTTACCAAAAATAAATTTTGTTCTACCTGGTCCAATGAAACCTCTTTCATGAATCTAGCCTTCTCTTCATTTATTTCATGATCACTAATGTACTATTCATCAACATCCTCTCAGGACGATACATAGTGAACTTTCTTCGATCCAACACTAGTTTCTTGAGATGCACCTTCACCTAAGGATATGCATACCCTTCTTTTCCTTATCAACTTAGAATATGGGTCTTCCTCCTTTTCTTTCCAGTCCTCTGTAATACTGAGATTCTTCTCCCTTGTAGCTTTTTATTTTCTTCCTTGCTTAGCTAGCACTATCGAAGGAACACCTTTTCTCTTGCCTAATCTGGTAGTGGGTCTAGAAGGGGTTTAGACTTTTCCTTTTCAGACATTCTAGGCTCAATCTTTATTGTAGTTGATCTAGAAGATGGTTTAGAAGGAGGGATCCTACTGGATCTCCTTACGCGAGATGATTCTCCAAAATTTTGCTCTCCATAGGCTCTTCCTTGTGCTATTTGTTCATCTGTGTAACTATATTTTCTAAGCATCTCATTTACATTTTTCTCCTTGCAGGTTTGTTGTGCTCCAAATTAAATTTCATGGATTTTTCTACATATGTACCAATTTGAGCTTCATTGGCATCCTTTGGAATTTTTAATAATAGTTGCACATAACCTTCAGCTTCCTCTTCTATGATTTCATATCCCAAGGGTTGAATCTAGATAGTCTGGGGTTCAACCACTTCAACCATGCACTCATTAGAAGAAACATTAAATATGATGTGATTCTTATACTTTTCAACAATTTTCCTCAAAATTTTGTCTCTCTCATTCATATTTTTCTTGAATATAGAAAAGAATGTTGTCAAGGAATTTTATAGTTTATTCAAATCACCCAACTTATGCATATGATCAAAAATTTGATGAGAAATTAGTTGGGATGGCTCTCAAAATACTATTTCATCTTTTCCCAGAAGCCTTATGAGGAAATAGAATAATAGGAAAAAAATCAGTGAACCAAACTTGAAAGGATGCTTCTTTGCTTTTGACATCCTCAAGTTCTCAAATAGCTATTGTCTAAGAAGCTCATAAAGATAATAATCTGCACCATTTGTAGCCATGTAAAAACTAGTATAGATTGATGTAGTGAACACAAAGCTCTCTCTTCCAGTGAAGTAGATTTTATGCTCAATCATTATTGATGCATACTTCATAGCTGGATTAGTGATAGGCTTTGTTGTAAGAGCCCTCTTATCATATGTTGCACTGGTGAGATCCATCACCACTTCATTTTTCACTTCTTTCAGCACTAGTACTGGTCTGGTGTCATAAAATTTGGTGATAGCTTTGATCACTTCCTTAGTTATCAAATGCGGCTTGTTGGTCCATAAGAACTAATCATGCATTATGCTAAGGATTGGTTTAACATACTAATCATCCATAGTGGAACTAAAATTAGGGAAGTTGTTCCAACAATCCAGTTTCTTTTCCAAAAGATTCAAATACTTAGGTTTCACCGTGAAGTTATCTCTAATGAGTTTATTCAGCCATATGTCAATCAATTTGGTGTGATTGAATTCCTCAGTCTTAACCCTATTGTACATTCTGGTATCCTTTGTAGGCATGACACCATGAGGAATCAAAGAGAAGGTGCCCATAGGGTCATCTTCAAAAAAATTCATTGAGTATTTCCTATAGGAGGGTCTAGGTCTTTCTATTGCATTCATGACTATAGGGGTTTCCATTTTCTATACACCAAGCTCTAATAGATTCAGAAAGAGAATTTTCACAAGCAGCACAAAATGAAAAACACCTTTTACTTTTGTGAAGAACCAAAGCTAGAGTTTGCTCAATTTGCACTTCAAATCTCTCCAAATCACTCTAAATCGCTCTTCACCTCCTTCAAGTGCACAAGTGATTGAAATGAATTTATGATTTTTCTTTATAGATCAATGTGATGCACTAATTCCATTAAATGCGATGAAATTTGAAAAGTTGGAAAAAAACCTTCAACTGCACTGAAAAACCCTAATATTCTCCACAAGAGAGCATACATGCACTTTTTCTTCTAGTTTCTTTTTAAAAATATTTGCCTATTCATCTCTTACAACATCTCCTTGTGCCAAAGACTGGCATGCTCAAAATTAGGGGGTTCAAAAAAAAATATGCTAAAGCTCCTCCTAAGACCATGCTAGGTCTAATTCTCAGAGGAATTGTCTACACTAGATGAGGATACAAAAAAATCAAAATATTTTGGCTCTTCTTTTCCCATATCTTGCTCATTTCTTGTTTAACCTCCTCTTTTTCAATCTCCTTCACAAGTTCATTCTTCTTTATTGGAGCAGATTATTTTCCCTTTTTACTTTTGTATACCTTTGAAATATGTCCTTGTTTGTTGTATTTGTAACAAACAACATTTCCTTGATTTTTTTGACTTCCATTAATCCTTGATCTACACTGATTCTCTTTATGCCCAAACTTATTACAAGTATAGCAATTGTGTACACATTAAAATGGTTTGGAGCACAATTAATTAAATACAATTTATTTAATTAATGAATCATAAATTCTTATACTAGTATAAATAAATTGACAAATTTATTTGTATAGTTCGCCACCTTAATTCTTCTATTCCAAAATCATCTTTCCTCTTGAATTAATTAAATACACAAATTTAAATAATTTGTTATTTGATTATTTCCCTTTGTTAATTAAATTTGAATTTTTAATTCGAATTTTTTACATTCTCCATAATTTTCTAACTTCCTCCAATTCACCCTCCACATCATCACATGTCACATGATTTCATTTATTTTTAATTTTCAAATTAGGAATATTCATCCAACCTCCTAACCTCCTTGGGGACACATGGCTCCTCCTTCCAATTGATTCTCTTTGACACTTGGATGATTTTCCCTTCCAAATGGAGTAGTCTCCATGATTTCCTCCAACTTCCTTGTGCTCCACCATTCCACCTCATCCAAGACTTAGAAAAATCTATAAATAGGAGACCATTCTATAGCTTTTCAACAAGATAATTCATCATAAACTTTTTCTGCAGGAATTATCTTAGCAATTGAGAGAAATTGAGAGCATTTTAGAGCTGCATAGCATTTAGCATTGTTATCATGGAAATTTTACTTTGTAGCATTTTAGTGTTGCATTAGTTTTTATTGTGTTTATCATGGAATTGCATTTATATTTGCATTACAATAATAGAAATAATCTTAGCTTCATTTACATAGTAGCAATCTCACATTTCATTCAACCTTCATATCAAAAATATACAAAAATATGTTAATGTAGGCATGCAGCTTTGCATTTCATAAATCTTCTCATTTCTTAGGTTGCCATCTTGTGAATTCATGTGCAACATAAAAATCTGAGACATGAATTTGAGGATTCTTAAGATTAGAGAGCAATGAGATGATTTGAAAGGATAGTCATAGTAGCTTAGTTTGTTGTTTAAATTCCTTTTATATAAGACGTTTCATTGGTGTGTGTATTTTTTTACTTTGTTAATTTCTACTCCACTTTATTTACACACATAAATTGGTACCCACCATGGGGATTGGCCCCTTTCATTAACATTTTTTGGAAAAGTGTGTTTTACAGATTCAAATGTGAAATATTTTAGCACGACCGTGAGTTCTTTCAATGCATAAAAAGCCTTCTCTAGCACATCCAGTTTCTACTTTGGCGCATCTGAGCAACCTTTCAGCACATACGTACCATATTTTAGTGCATACATGGAGCCTTTTAGAGCATTCATAGTCTCTTTTAGCACATATATGGACTATTGTAGTGCATACATAAGTTTTTATGGCGCATATGTGTAGACTTTTATTGCACTGACTCTATGTTATGGCACATCTTTTTCATTTTACAAAAAAACATAATTATGAGAATTAATCACTATTTCTTTGTTATGCAAGTATTTCAAACGTTGTTAGAGACCTTGCTGAAACTAGTGAAACATTGTCAAATATTTAAAATTTGAGACTACTAATATTTGATTGCAGGGATTTCATTGTTGTTTCTTTTGATTAAATTAGGAACATAGCTTAATTATGGGAAAATGAATACCATGTTTGTTATGATTGTTGAATGGTAGGCATATGCTCTCCCCTGAATTGGGTGACCAAAAATCTAGACCCATTCTTTTCTTTTCACAATTTAAATTCTTAGAGGGCCTTCCTTGGTGGGAAAAGAGGTAATCACCCCAAGGGAATGACCCAATCGAGAACACACTAAATCCAAGTGACCTCCACCCAGGATATAAGTGTGGTTAATTGAGGAAAGTTTAAGTATCACGTGGATTTTTCAAACAATAAGGGAAACAATGGTCTCTTTCCGTATGGATGATCATCCATGAATAGAATTCCTATACTAGAACCCTTGTTATAGTATGCTAAAATCCATTTTCTATTTGTTGGTGCAAGAGGTATAACCTCTGAAGCCATCCCATATTCTTGTGGTTTTTAGTAGAGATGATAAGTTCATCATGGGAGACTCATGAGAACTAAGGCTTGGCTGACCCGAGAAATGAGTGCAATGCAAGGGGAGCCAGTATGGTCAAGCCTCTAATCATCCACTCAAATTAAGCACAACTAGAGTAAAATCCAAGTGGGAATCTAGTAAATACTATCCTTCACATCCCTATGAATGGTACTTGCTTGATGTGTCTTACATATGTGTCTTTAAAAAAAATTCAAAATAAAAATCACACACTGGGATATACAACCATTGATTTAGAAGAACATCTGATCAGACAATCAAATTCCCTACTAGAAAACTAGAAAAATCCATCAAATTGTCAAAAACAAAGAACATTTTCCTGATCAATGCATCCATCGACTGTTCTAGTGAATACCTTAAATATTTCAATGCATACATTGACTCTTCTAGCACCTATATCCTTTATTTTAGCACATCTATACTATTTTGTAGTGTACACCTTCCATATTCTGGCACATTTATTATATGTTTTGTCATATACATCCCTTGTTTTAGCACATATGTTCCATTCTATAATGGATACCAGCCATCATTTAGTGCATCCAAGTCATCCCTTAGCACATCTGTCTTTTAGTGTATATGTGCACTATTCTGGCACATTCATAAAATTTTCAAACCAGAGACCTAAATTCCCTATCTGTCTAAATTTTAAACTCATGGTTCATGATCCTCTTCAAAATATAACCATTCCCGAATCAAACCAGAGTCTCAAACTTGTTGAAACTAGCATTTTCAAGTGAAAATATTTTACCTAAAATTTGATCAAATATCTAAAACTTCCCCATCATCACATATATCTCTGGTTACCAACTAAGTTTCACCATTAGGATTCATCATCCTTCAATCCCAAAATGAACATTGTGTAATTAGATTTTTTTTTCCCTTTGGCACTCCCCAATAACGGTCAAATATTAGTACATTTCCATCACTTGTATGCCCATTCAAACAAGATAAACAAGACATAAACTCAAGGAGAAAAACTTGAAACCCAAAACAACATGGCTAAAAGAGAAGAGAATCCTTTTTTTAGAATTTATTGAGATGAGGTAGAAGAAATAATGGATGAAGCCATAGAAAAGCACAACAAGATCCCAATTTCCATAAGTTCATGGAGAGGATCTTTGAAAAGGAGGGTGAAAAATACCTTTTGATGCTAGCAAACAAAAGGGTCAAACTACCCAAGGATTTTGATATCACCAAATGAAAGAAAACTCCTAAGAAGACAGAGACACAAACACAAACCGAAACAAGAAGTAAAGAAAGAACCAATGACCCCATAGATGCTTTAGCACAATAGATACAAACCCTTCAACAAAAAATGCAAAACATGCAAACCGGAGTCACAAAAAGATACTCGATAAAAGACATATCTTTGTACCCTTTTGATCAAAGTGTATACATGATCCCATTTCCCAAGCATTGTGAATTCCCAAAATACAACAAATACAATGGTAAAACGGACCCTATAGATCACATAAGGAAATTTCGAACGACGAGCCTAGAATTCACACATGAGGAAACTTACTTGATGAGATTATTTCCATGAGTCTTTGGAGGATAATTTATGCAATGGTTTTCACAATTACCCCCAAGAATCAAATCCTTTGAATAATTGGTCAAAAAATTTATCACCCAGTACTTGTATAACATTCAACATGAGATTACAATGAAGGACCTTTGCAATAATAAATATAAAGAGGGAGAATCATTTCTTGTATTCTTACAAAGGTGGAGAAGATT
The DNA here is from genome assembly GCA_007115665.2 of Sequoiadendron giganteum. Taxonomy (NCBI): domain Eukaryota; kingdom Viridiplantae; phylum Streptophyta; class Pinopsida; order Cupressales; family Cupressaceae; genus Sequoiadendron; species Sequoiadendron giganteum. The sequence continues at coordinate 698,458,748 of CM021100.1, read as the reverse complement.
ATTTGCAAGGTATCCTCGTACTATACCAGAAAAGGAAATGATGGAGGTGTTCATTGAAAATTTAAATTATGATATGAGCTATAGGATTGAATTACAATGTCCACCAACCTTTAAGAAATTAATTGAAAATGGAATCAAAATTGAAGATACTTTGGTCAAGAGAGGAATCTTGAAAATTTATAATGAAAATAACTCATCTAACTCCTCCAATAACTATAACAACAATGATAAACCAAAGTTTTGGAAAAAATACAAGAATAATAATAATGATGCTTCAATTGAAATGCATAATGCCAAACTAGTCTTCAAATTTTTAGGAAGCACCTCCAATACCAATCAAAAGACCACCCAAAATACCAACCAAATAAACAACCAAAATACCAACGAAGGCAATAGTCAAAACAATAAAAACAACACAACCTCCATAACACTATCATACCAAAAATTGAACAACCGAGGGAAGTTCACACCTTTAGGTCAATTATACGAATCTGCATTAAGAGAACTTCTTGTAGAAAATATTATCACTCTACCTGGCACTCAAGGCTTTGAACCAAAATTTAAATTGTCGTGATGGAATGAGGCCCACTATTGTGAATTTGATCGATGCAAAGGTCACCTAACCAATAGTTTTATGCAATTCAAAAAAAAGATATAGGACTTGATAGACCAAAAGATCATACAAATAGAAGGACCCAAAACTAACACTGACCACGGTGTGTTCAAGAATCCCTTACCAAATTATGAGAAAGGGTAGTCCTCTATAGTGAACGATGAAGGAAAGAATGTAAATTATGTTCATGAAACTGTCATTCTCCATATTTTGGCTATGGAAGATTCGAATAATGACATTGAAATCAATGAGGAGCAAGACATAGTTGCAACCAACAACCAAATCAATGATACCCAAATTGAACATGCAAAATACACCACCCCAACTGAAAATTAAATCAATAACACCACCATCACATTAAATCAAGTCCATGACATCAAACAAGACATGTCTACAACCGACAATCAAATAAATGTCATTAAGATCAAAGGAAAACAAGACCACACACCCATCAATGCTACCACAAGGGCACAATCAAAATATGTTTTAAAAGGGAGCACATCCAAAACATTTTCCAGCTTGTCACAACAATATAAATTTTTTGATCAACTTCAAAATATTCCAACACAAATATCTATATTGGAGCTCCTCAAGATTTCCCCCACTCATAAGGAAATTTTGGAAAAGGCCCTAGTGGATAAACCATACCAACGGATTTGCAAGTCTTTACCTTCCAAGCTATGGTGGGTCATTTGGTTGCACCTCATTGCCTATCTTTTTTTCGAAAATGATGACATATCCATCACTCATCCCCATAATGCAGTGCTTCACATTGAAGTCTTAATACATAAAATTCGATTCAAGTATGTCCTAATAGATGGAGGAGATGATCTCAATATATGTACTTTGAAACTTGTCTGTGCATTGGGATTCTTTGAGAATGCAATAGATTCAAGGAAAAATATCACCCTCAAAGCCTATGATGATGAGGAAATATCTTCATGGGGATTAATTGTGTTGCCAATTTAGGTGGGGCCAATCCAAAAATATGTAATTTTCCAAGTTCTATACAAAGACTTAACATACAATATACTCTTGGGTTGTCCTTAGATCCATGAGATGCAAGCAATCCCTTTTACCTATCATTAGTGTCTAAAATCCCCTTGCAATGGGAAAGAGATCACTATTTCGGTTAATTCCAATAGTCCTCAGTACTGCAACATCCTCAAGTCAATCCAGGATGTCTTTGTGCCCCATAACAAAGAAGCTCTCACTTCCCCATCTACCTCCTCACATGGTTCAATCCAATCAAATCCCTTGTCAAAATTTCTTGCCACATCCCCAAATATGGAAATTCAACCAATCTCCTCATCTAAATAGCCTGAGAAAAAGGAAGAAGGTACCCCTTCTACATCCACTAATCATGAAGTCCAACTCAATTATTTTTCTAAACAATTTGAGAAAAAGGTCCAAGTCAAAGATAAGGGTGTGGGTGAATATTCTATTGAGCAATCCCTATGTCTTTCACAATTCTCTTCCCCAAAGTGTTATGGTCAACCATCAACCTCATCCCAATAGTCCTCACAAACCATCACACTCTTTGATGGTAGATTCATAAAAGAAAGCACTCAAGTCGAAGAATTTGATGAAAAAGATGTTGTAAACTAGCTATACAAGGATGAAACTAAATCTCAAGCAGCAACAACTAATGTACAAACAACACATTATGGAAAAGGGTTTTCAATCTTGGAGAAAATATGATATGAAGGATAGGGACCTATCAACAAGAGAAAAGAAGGCATCATGGGACTCATTAAACCCATCTTGATCAATCCAAAAGACAAGATGAGATTGGGATACAAAGAGGAAATAAAATAAGAAGCCACCAAAAAGGTTGTTGAATGAATCCTACAACTGCAAGCTAGTGATGCCTATGAAATTGACTCAAATGAATATGAGTGGGATTCATTATTTGAAGAGTCTTTTCATGATAAAGGGATTGATGTGATACAAAAGTATTCCCCTACACATGACAAGGGACAAAGTCTGGGGTTAAGACCGCTTGAATTTGGATCACAACCTATCAATGGCTCGAGTGAAGATGATCGAACTCCTACTGAGATAGATCATTCAGAGGAGAGTTACATCATAGACCTTGACCTTGCTAAAGTATTACTTGATGATGTCACCATCAAGACCCTCACTGCTTCTGACTTAAACCAATCTGATGGTTCCCTACCCCTAGTGCATCCCAAACTTATCGACTGGGACCAAACTGAGCTCTTTGACATCCCCATATTTTCAAATCATGATGCCATTCTCAACTTCCTTTGTGTTGACAAGCCACAACTTTTTCCACCATTGAATCTCAGAATGAAGCTTCCAGTCCGGGGAGTGTCAAATCTCTAAGCTACAAAATGAGTAAAAGGAAAGAAAGATCTGATGGTGAAAACCATTCTATGGTAGTATTAGATCAAGAAAGAGTAAAAATAAAGAGTGCATCTAACGATGAAAACCTCTATGAAGCATTGAAGGATGGAAAATTTGACACTCTCCTGGAGCACTTCCAAGAGAGATCCAAATTTTTGATTGAGCCAACACAGTCCATCAACATCACTGAAGCAGATACAATGAAAACTCTCCATCTAGCAGAATCCTTGATAAAACAAGAGAAGCTTGACTTCATCAAGTTCTTTGAAGAGTGGAAAATCAACTTTACTTGGTCATATGCAGACATGCCAAGGATAGACCCAGATCTCATAATGCACCACTTATCCCTCCCTCTAGCAATCAAACCAGTAAAACAAAATTTGAGAAATATGCATCTCCATATTTCCCTATTGGTGAAGGTGGAATTGAAGAAATTATTGGATGTAGGATTCATTAGACCAATAGACTATGCTGAGTGGATTTCTAACATTGTACCAGTATCTAAACTAGATGGTAGGATTAGGATTTGCACAAAATTTAGAGATTTTAATAAGGTTTGTCCAAAAGATGATTTTCCATTCCTAAACATTGATATCATAGTGGATCTAGTAGTGGGACATGCAATGTTGTCATTCATGGATGGTTTCTCAAGATACAACCAGATAAAAATTGCATGGGAGGATCAAGATAAAACAACCTTTACCTATCTATGGGGTACTTTTTGCTACAATGTCATGAATTTTGGGTTGAAGAACGTTGGAGCCACCTATCAATGCGCAATGACCACCATTTTTCATGATATGATGCACACAATCATGTAAGACTACGTGGATGACTTACTGGATAAATGTTTTACCAAGACAAGACACTTGGAAATCCTAGACAAATTTTTCACCCACCTAGAGAAATTCAATGTTAGATTAAACCCAAAGAAATGTGTGTTTGGCATGACATCCGTAAAGTTGTTAGGATATATAGTTTTAGAAAAGGGAATTGAGGTGGATCCCAGCAAGGTCAAATCCATCATGGAAATTCTGCCACCAAAGAACATTAGTCAATTGAGATCTCTTCAAGGAATATTTCAATCCATCAAGAGGTTCATCTCACAGCTAGCAGTCAAAACTCATCCATTCACTCAATTGCTCCACAAGAATGTCAAGTTCCAATGGGATGAGAAATGTGAAACAACCTTTAATCAATTGAAGCAATAATTGATGTCACCACCCATCTTGGTGCCACCCACTGAAGGGAAACCATTGCTTCTTTATATCACAACAACTAAGGTATCCTTGGGCGCACTATTAGCACAAGAATGTTCTACAAGAAAGGAAAGAGAAATTTGTTACATTAGTAGAACATTGAATGGTTATTAAATAAATTATTCCTTCATTGAGAAAGCTTTTCTGGTGGTGGTATTTGCTACTCAGCAGCCCTGGCATTATATGCTAACTCATACTATCAAGTTGATAGCTAAAATTGATCCCTTGAAATATCTACTAAGCAAGGAAAACCTCACAGGAAGACTAGCTAAATGGGTGATGATACTGAGTGAGTTTGACATTTAGTATGTGGATTGTAAAGAAATCTAAGGACAAGTTATAACTGATCAGTTAGTAGAAGCGCCCCTACAAGATGACCATCTGATGCATATTGAGTTCCCTGATGTAGATGTTTGTACTATCACTCCACAACAATTAATATTATATTTTGATGGATCATATATGCAAAATGGGTCAGGTGTTGGGATCCTATTTCTTACCCCATAGAGACATAAAATTCCAAATCCTATCAGCTAATCTTTCCCTCTACCAACAACATAGCATAATACGAAGCCCTCATCATCGACATCAAACTGGTAGTTGAGTGGAAGATCAGAGAGTTACAAGTCTACGGTGATTCCCACTTCATCACTAACCAAGTGAATGATGATTATCAAACCAAGGATGATAAATTAATGGTGTACAAGAGAATGATTGATGATTTCAAAAAGTATTTTTTTGAGATTAAATTTGAATAGATTCCAAGGGCAGATAACAAAGTAGTCGATTCCATGGCAACGATTTCTTCTCTCATGCAGATCCCAAATAATCAAAGCCAATATGAGTTCATGGTGGAACAAGTGTTTAACCCTGCCTATGAAAACCTAGAATCCTAAGTTATATGCCACCTGGTTGACCCTAAATCCTCTACCTATGGAAAGATCTATGCCTATTTGAAAGACAATACCTTTCCACTATATCTTTTCTGAAATCAGAAGTGTAACCTTATTCATCAATTTGCACACCATACCTTGATAGCTGGTGTACTTTACCAAAGAGGTCTTGATGGTACACTCCTTCGTTGTCTTGAACACGATGAATTTGACTTGGCTTTACATGAGGTCCATGTCAATATCTGTGGAAATCATTCAAGTGGACTTACCCTTGTTAAGAAACTCCTATGTTTGGGGTATTAATGGCCGACTGTGGAGAAGGAGTCTTACCAATTAGTTAATAAATGTGAAAAATTTCAAATCCATGGTAATCTTATCCATGATCCAGCCTAGGAGTTGCAACCATTTGTCTTGACATGGCCCTTTTTTCAGTGGGGTTTGGATCTTGTAGAAAAAAATCATCTGTCAGCATCTAATGGACACACGTTTATCATCATAGCCATGGAATATTTCACAAAGTGGGTTGAAGTTGTCCCTCTAATCAACATCATTGGGAAGTAGATTGCCTCATTCATCTTGAATTACATCATTTTATGATATTGTATTCCTCAACCCATTGTCATAGACAACGACAAGCCTTTTAAAAATCAAGACATGCAAGAACTTTGTCATAGATTCCATATTCAACATCGATTATCCATGCCTTATTATCCTCAAGGAAATGGTCAAGCAGAAGCAACAAACAAGACTATCTAGAAAATTCTTAAGAAAATCGTCAATGAGACTAGAAAGGATTGGCATATTCAGTTGAATCCTGCTTTATGGGCATAACAAACAAGTGTCTGCACCCCAATAGGTGCCACACAGTATTCCCTTGTATATGGAGCAGAAGCCATTCTACCTATTGAGGTTGAGATACCTTCATTTTGGGTGTCTCTGAAGGGAATCATATGAAAAGAGGACTACAGAGTTTCTAGGTTGTAGGAGTTGGAATTGTTGGATGAATGTCATCAGCTTGCAGTGGATGACCTAAAATCATATCAGCAAATAATTTCTAGGAGCTACAATCACAAGGTTAAACCAAGGATATTTCAGGTAGGTGACCTAGAACTAAAGGAGAATCCTCATAATCAACATGATCGAGAAAAGAAAGGAAAATTTGAGCCAAATTGGTTAGGCCCTTTTGTTATTGTATCAATCTTTGGATCATGTCATATTAGTTGTCCACACTAGAAGGGGATCTATTTGAGGAACTGATGAAAAACCTTCATATGAAGAATTTCTACACATAATGCATCTAGTGCATGCTTAAAAACTCTTGAAAAAATCATAAAAATTAGAAAAAGTCCTAAAAATTCATAAAAATCAGAAAAAATCCCTTAAAAAAGCATAAATATAAAAAAAAGTCCTAAAAAATTCAAAAACATCAAAAAATGTCTTGAAAAAATGGTTACCCTGGTGAAAACCTCACAAATAGGCACCTTAGTAACAACAAATAAAACAAAAAAAATCAAAAAAATCATTACCTTGGTGAAAACCTAGCAAATAGGCATTTGGTAACAAAAAAAAATCATCATAAAATTTGAAAAGTACAATAAAAGCAAGTACTAAAAACCTGGTAAATAGGCGTTATTGGTGATGAATCGACTTCTCCATCTATTTGGAAATGTGTGTTGACCATCTGCTTTTTCCATCATTACACACACATGACTATTAGAAAATGAACTTCATATGCATATCTAGTTGTTGTGGTCGTGTCCCACTTTGGCTTGGTTTTCATTGTGCATATCCATAATAATTGGTTTGTTTCTCACTAGGGGGAAAATCCTGAACTCACTAGGGGCAAATAAATTTTGAGCTTAAACCAATAGGTAACAAATAAGCAATAGCAGGACAACTTGGCACAAACAACAATCACACTGAACACCAATTACAATCAATCAAATAAATTGACCATCTGACTCAACATCAAGACAACCAAATAAAATCTCACTAGATGATCATCTTCTAAATCATGGTTTAATCATATTGGCATGAGTGTTCAAATGTTGTATCTCAATTGTTGCTATCATTTCTCTAGAGTACCTCGGTGATGTGCTGAACTATAGGGGCTAGGAAGGAGAATGATATTTTCTTTTTCTGTTGTTTGTGAGTCAATCATTACTACTGTGCAAATTGTCATGGGACATGCTCTACGAAGTATCATTGATTACATTCAAAATTTTCATGGGAAAACAATTAACTCTTGTTTACGCAAGTGATGCTCAGGTTATCTTGATCCAATTATACCTAGATGCTTGTGTTATCTTACAATATCAATACTCAATGTAAGTTGTATGAAAGCGGTACTCAGGTCATCATGGTCTAATTATAACATTGATGTTTGTACTTACTTTCAACATTTGAAAAAGGCTCAATGATGATACCAAGCACAATGAATCAGATGGAAACATTGCATACCTAGGTTTGCATGGCTAAGATAGGATTTCCTTCATATTAGTTATACATTTTCATTATAGATTTTTCCAAGGCTGACAACTTGCAACATGATGTTATCTCTCATTAAAATATTGAGTACACTTGACATAATAAAAGAATCATTAATTTGCATTATCATTTCCATATTATATCCTTAGAAAGTATTATCATACATCCATCATAATAGTTGCATTATAATGTCCATGAACAAAGCATCATCCATCCATCCATGCATCTATCACATATTTGCATTGCATTCGAAAAATAAAAAAATAAATTATTTTCATAATCCGTACATCCATACATATCATACATTTATCCATACATTTAATCATATGTTACATAAAAATTCAAAAATAGAGCATCATCCATAATAACATCATCATTCAAAATCCATATCACACATCAATATCATAATAAATTCATTCTTTTGTTCACACATAGACCATCCATATATTCACCATAACAATGGCCATAATAATATCATAATCAATTCACACACCCATTCATACATCAGATCATATATGCATTTGAAAAAATACAAAAACATAGTACATCTCATATCATTTGCATAATTGCATCCATCTTGTACATCATAATAAAAGTACCATCCATCTCATAGGATACACCATCATTCATAAAGCATCTTCAGATCATATCATCATTGCATCCATATATAATCATGCCAAAACATAGAAACATCAGATAAGCATCATAGCATAGTAACATATAGAATAACCCTCACATTTATACATCATTATCACATAACCATAAAGCATCGCATAGCATAAATAGTAGAAATTAAATGCATCCATCATAAAATCATATAAACAACATGTAGATCAATCATCATAAGTGCATATCACATAAATCTCAATGTCAAGTGTATAAGGATGTCCAACAATATGAAGAGATACATCATCAAAAATGGGGTAGTATATCATAATTTCATAAAGTCTCTGAATCAATGTATACAATGTCTCAACAATATAATCAAGAATGACCATTACACTATGTGGTGCTACCCCCATATGTTGTGGGCCTCATTGAACCTCTTGCTAAACCTCCTGAAACCCCTAACAAACCTACACCTGGTGCACCTATACTTAGTTCTAGACTAGGATCTCGATGTGGTGGCCCAGTCACACCCATGTTGGTGGTCTTAGAGTGACTATTTGCTGATCTGGACTCTGCATAACTCACTCGATGCTTTGTAGGAGCTGCATCATAATATTGCCCTCTATAATACTCAGCCTCTTGAGTGACTCAAGTAACCTCTCTCATCATCTCCCCAATAGTAGTCCCCTCTATAATCTGTCTGCTAGGGCCACTACCTGCTCACCTTGCCATCTGGCTGCATCTCTCTCTATTGTCAAAGTGACAATATGAGCCTATACCTATCCCTATTCCTACAACTATGTCTAGACATGTGCTAGCTAACCTTACAATGTCTGTACCTATCCCTATAATGTGGTAACCTATCCCTAAGCCTGAGCTGGTTGTGCTTACAACATCTACACCTATGTCTACAAGGAAGCAATCTATTCCTGTTGCTGCTATGAAGGCACCCCTATCTGCACATGTTGTTTTGTTTCAACCACCAAGGATCTCCTGCAATGAGGTATCATCACATCCCTCACATCAAATGCTCTGCCTCCTCCACCATCACCACTTCCACCTCCATCTCCATCACCACCTCTGCCTCCTCCACCCCCACAATTATCTCCTCCTCGATCCCCACCCTTAGATCTCTCCTCCTCACCTCCATCACCCCTACCTCTGCTTTTTTTTGGGTGCCCTCTCCTCATCATAGTCCAATGTTGGCACTGGCTCGTCAACATTAGATAGTTTGAGAAATGAATGTGTGAAAAAGCACTGAGAATACTCATCTGACATAACATCTGTAATCTTTGGATGGTAGTCCCATGTCACGATCTACAACCTATAATACTCCCAATATGCTATCTCATATAACAATAGGGGTCCCCACTTTGGTATATTCTGGTGCCTCCATGCATAGTGAGCTACTCCCTAGGGAATTCCCTACACTCTACCATACTATCGATGCACCCTACCTAGAAGAAACCTCTCAATAATAAATCATATCTTCCTAATAAAAAACCTAACTATGTATATGTATGGCATCTCCAACTGATCCTTTTCCCACTACTCACATTCTAGGTACAACCACCATGTCATAGTGTCAAGATCATCCAATATTCAGCACCAGTACTCTAGTTTTCCCAGCTTATGTTGGACAACTAAACCTCTGTATCCATACACATAAGGTCTACCGAGGGGCCGATATATGTTTGCAACTGGTTGGGTAACAACTATGTGCTCCCGTGCCCATATCTACAATAATGTGACTCTGGTTGAGAGGTTGGTGGCTCCAAGATAAAATACCTAATCTAGATCATGATATAGATGTGCCAACATGCAATAACCCCAAGCATATCGGGTTCCCTATTGAATCATTTTCTCTAGTATCTAACCCCAACAAATAGATAGTCCCTTTGACCTGCAATTGGGACATAGGAAACCACCAATGAAACTAGCCAATATAGAAGGTAATGAGGCATAACTCTCACACATCTCTTGGTAGGGTATCACAACCTGCTGATATGATCATCATGAAAAATCCTCTGAAGAGAATTTGTACCTCCCTACTTTGTATGATCATATGTAACTATATCTCCTACTATAGGAATCTGTAGAATCTGGTATACATCCTCTAGCATCACATTCATCTCACCAGTAGCTAGGTGAAAGGTGGTTTGGTCACTATGCCATCACTCTGCTAAAGCTGTCAGTAGTGCTCAGTTAATCCTAACCTGGGGAATATCAATCAAATAGTATAACCCGCATCTCTCAATAATATCCCTCTCATCCTGACTCAAGTGGGGAATCATCTCCTAGGTCTATGGGAAGTGCTCCTGAGACATAAGGACTCCTAAATTTCTCTCCTATCATCATCAAAAATTGCAAAATCACTAAATTGTATAAATCAATCAAACATCAATCAGCCTATCAATCTATCAATCTATCAATGCACATCACCTATCATGAGGTCAATCACTCTATCAATCTATCACTACACCTCGCCTATCATAAGGTTAGTCTATAAAATTATCATTGGTCCTCATCTATCATGAGGTCAATCATCATCAATCAACCATCAAATCTCACCTATCATGAGATCAATCATCATCTAATCTATCAACATCATCAATCAATAGAAACTAAAAGACCGACATGATCGAAAAAACATCCAAAATCAAGGAGAAAAATTTAAAATCCTCTATTTTGGCATGGATGTGCCATAACAATGCTTCTATGTGCCGAAACACAGATGCACTGGAAAATGACTTCTATGTGCCATAACAAGCCACATATGTGCCAATTTCATAAATGTGCCAAAATTCCTCACAAATGTGCTATAACAGTGGATGTATGTGCAACTTCATCAGATGCGCTACTTAATTTAATGGATGCGCTAAATCAACTACCCTATGCTCTTGAAAATGTGTGTGCTAAAAGTCTTCACCTATGCGCTACATTGGGTCATGTATGCACTAAAACTCTTATTCTATGTGCTAAAACAAGTCATGCATGCACTATTCTATCCTATGGATGCGCTAAAATATTGGAGCATAAAATTCAAAATTTCAAAAAAGAAAGAAAATCATTTGAAATTCATAAAAGTGGGTTTTTAGAAATTCATACTAGAGGTTCGTGTGTAGTCGGGCGATTGTGTCATCACACGTGCTTGAATCGATGTGTCTGAATTAGGATCACCATTTTGATCCAAATGCTCAAAGTTGCTCAATCTCTCAAATTTTTGAAATCAAAATACACAAATGAGCTTCTTTTTCACTTTTTACCTATTAAATGGGTAATTAAGGTGGGTAATTAAGGTGGGTAATTAAGTGGCATTATTTTATTTTATTTTTTGAAAGGGGCTTAATTCATCAACTAATCAATCAGGGCATATCTCATTACTATTTTTGGGAGATAAATTGTTGAAATGTGCTGAAAATTTCAACATCATCACAAGTTTCAAAAATCATCAAAAATAAAAAAAAATCCGAAAAAATAAAAAAAAATCCCCAATTTATCTCCCGAGGGGCATATATCCATCATCACCTGAAAATCCAACATCTGGGGCATGTCAAAATTTTATCATCATGGTCTGACAAATTTTTCTTTGAAGCAATGTGTTTGCGCACATCACTTCAAAGAGGGGAAAAATGTGTACACATAAAAATGGTTTGGAGCACAATTAATGATCTTTGACACTTGGATGATCTGCCCTTCCAAATGGAGCAGCCTCCATGATTTCCTCCAACTTCCTTGTGCTCCACTATTGATCTCCCAGGATCGTGATCTCGACCATCCATCTTTTCCACCTCATCCAAGGCTTGGAAAAATCTATAAATATGGAACCATTCTACAACTTTTCAATAAGAGAAGTCATAATAAACTTATGCCGTAGGAATTATCTTAGCAATTGAGAGAATTTTAGAGTTGCATAACATTTAGCATTGTTATCATGGAAATTTTATTCTGTAGCATTTTAGTGTTTCATTAGTTTTTATTGTGTTAATCATAGAATTGCACTTATATTTGCATTACATCAATAGAAATAATCCTATCTTCATTTACATAGCAGAAATCTCACATTTCATTCATCCTTCATATAAAAAAAAATCAAAAATATGTTAATGTAGGCATGTAGCTTTGCATTTCAAAAATCTTCTCATTTCTTATGTTGTCATCTTGTGAATTCATGTGCAACATAAAAATCTGAGAGGATCAATTTGGGGATTCCTAAGATTAGAGAGCAATGAGACGATTTGAAAGGACAGTCATAGCAACTTAGTTTGTTGTTTCAATTCCTTCTATATAAGAAGTTTCATTGGTGTGTGTATGTTTTTAATTTGTTAATTTCTACTCCACTTTATTTTTACACACATCAGTAATTGGAAAATGATTGATTCATTTTTCCTCCATTAAACTAGTTCATCATCTGAGTTTTGCATTCATTAGCTCTATGTCCAATCTTATTACAAGCATAGCATTGTATAGAGAAGGAACCAGATAATTGATTCATCCTACTTTTGCATTCAGTTTTCTTATGAAAAAACTTATTGCATGAAAAAAAAGTGTCTTTGAAAGATGGATACCTTTGAGCATTTGGTTGTTTGATATGAGGTCTTCTTTTTTGATTCCTTGTCTATTTTCCCTTCCTTTGAGTCATTTGAATGCTTAAAGCTTTTGAGCTTTCACATGCTTCTAACCCCAATCCACCTTTGTCTTTAGATGCTTTCTTTGCTGCAATCAGTTCATCAAGCCTATCAGAGCTTGTCTCAAAACTATCTTCATAGAATTTTTATTTTTCTAGTTCTTCTCTTAGGTTCACCACTTCTTGTTCAAGCCTAGAGTACTCATCAGACTTTCTCAGCACAGTTGCATTCAAACATTGTTCAATTCTATTATTTTCCTCCACTTCCACCTTTAGTGTGGTAACATCTTCATTTTCTTGTTTCAATTGTTCACTAACTTCTTTGTGTCTCTCTTTGAATTTCTATAATTTCTCTTTCAACTTTTGGATGCATTCATTTGCTTCATTAAGATTTTATTTTAGATCTATATTTTCATTTTCAGCTTTGTCAAGGTCATCAAGGGTAGTCCAGAGTTCTGCATTATCATGCATTTGTTCAATCTTCAAAATCTCCCTCAAGCTATCAGGCTTCTCTAGAGGAACCAAGCTGTGATACCAATTTTTGAATATCTAAGATACCGAGAGGGGGGTGAATCAGTATCTTCTTAAACTTATTGAACAAATACCATCCAATAAATCCAATGCATATGATAATTAAGATAAGCATAAGAATTAACTGAACATGAAACACACAACACAAGAACACCAATATTTTTACATGGAAAACCCAAAATGGGAAAAACCACGGTGAGGATTAACTCACAATATAGTACAACCAATTATAAGATATTACAAAAGGGTGTCTCATTGCCACGATTCATTATCCAAAAGGGAGGCTCACTGCCTACAAAAGATATAGTATTAAAATGGCTTATATCTAGAGAATGAATTGATGTAAGTACACCTTAGAGTGAAAATTCAGTTCCTTTGAAGCTTAAGAAATTTGCATGCTAGTAGATCATTGTTCACTCTTATCGCACCCAAACTTAATCCACCAACACTCTCACACACAACTTGTCCTCTTCTATCTCAAAAACTATCTTGTATATATATTTGACTTTCCCATAAGTATCAATTAGGTCAGCTCTGAGTAAATACAAAAAAAATCTCAAAATAAATTCAAGCATGTGGCATGCTACTACATGTCGGCATGGATTGCACAAACAAAAATTAATCCATTGCACCTTCAACTAATTATTAGGTCAGCTAGAGATAGACCTAATAACCAAAATGTAAACAACAAAATAATGCCAGTGATGAACACGAGAATCTATATGCATGAGATCCTGTCCATGCATGCTTTCATCGACCAAAAACCATTTCCCAATAATTTGAGTAACAACGATCACCTAATGGGAAATGCAGACCAAAATATCAGAGGACATTTCTGCATTATCGGTTGAGAATACCAGATCAACATGAATTTGAACTTGCAGTTGTAACTCATATATCATGGTGACATCAATGACAACAAAAACTATATCATGACATGTGTTCTTCATTCTTCCAATAGGTGGGATATGTGGCATTAGGGCATGTTCAAGATCACAGGGTTCCAAAAATGGCAATGAGGAAAAAATACATTTTTAACTCATCGAAATCATGAAAACAAATGTTCTTTTTGTATGGGTTTGGTACAATGTTTGTTTTGGTTTGGTAATACCAAACCAAAATGAATATCCATTTTTTTTTCAAAATGGATATCTGTTTTCAAAAGTGGGAACCCATTTTTTTGAAAATAAAAATGGATATCTATTTGAAATGGATATCCATTTTGAAAAACTAAATAGATATCCATTTGAAACAAATATCCATTTTGAAGACCTAAAAAACCCTCTTTAGTAAAATGGGCATAACTTTTGCGTTTCTTATCAAAATTTAGACTTTTTACAAGAATTGGAAAGGTGATTGAGATCTGTACATAATGGACTATGTGTTGTTTCTATATTATACACAAATAATAATTATAATAATTTGAACTTCATATTTAATTTTTAAACATCAAATGCTCACTACTTTCACATGCAAAGTCCTTTTTACATGATTTTTTTATCACTCATCTCAAAATACTTGAAAGATTAGAAAAAATAATAAATAATGAAATATTTATATATTTTATAGAAAGGAGATGAGAAAATCTTCATAAATCATCATATCTCTCCATCCTTTTCTCTGCCTCTCTATATATCATTATGTCTCCCCTTAAGATCTAGACCTATCCCTCCTTTATTCTCTCTTTGTCCCTCTTTATACCTATATTTCTCACTTTCTCTCCTTGCACTCTGGACCTATATATCTACCTCTCTCTTCATCCATCCATCCTTCCCTCTCTCTCTCTCTCTAGTCCCTCCCACTCTCTCTCCCTCCCTCTCTCTCTGTTCCCTCCCACTCTCTCCCTATCTAGCTCTCTCTCCCTCTCCATCTCCTCTCTCTCTCTCTCAAGTCCCTCCCACTCCCTCTCACTCTCCATATACCTCTCTATCCATCTCTCTCTCCCTCTCTCTCCCCCTTCCTTTGAATTATCTCCCTCTTAGGTCTCTCTTAGGTCTCTTTGACTCCATCCTCTCTCTCTCCCTCTCTCTCTTTTTATATATCTCTCATGTCTCTCCCACTCCCTCTCTCTCTTCTCTCATGTCTCTCTCTCTCTTATTCACACTCTACATCTCCCTCTCAAGTATATCTCTCCCACACTCTCTGAAGTTTCTCTCTCTCTCTCTCTCTCACTCTATCTCTTCATCTCCCTCTTAGTTCTCTCTCTCTCCCACTCTCTCTCTCCATCTCTCCTTCCTTATCTCCATCTCAAGTCACTCTCCATCTCTCTCTCTCCCCAACTCAAGTTACTTATGAGGGAGAGAGAGAGGGAGGGAGAGAGAGAGAGAGGTAGAGGGAGGGAGGGATAAATATACTTGAGAGTGACAGAGGGAGAGGGAGATAGACTTGAGATGGAGAGAGGGCGGGAGGGAGGAGAGAGAGAGAGAGAGAGAGAGAGAGAGAGAGAGAGAGAGAGAGAGAGAGAGAGAGAGAGAGAGAGAGAGAGAGAGAGAGAGAGAGAGAGAGTTATCTATTTAGGGTGGGAAGGAGACACCTAAGAGAGAGATATGGAGTGAGAGATAGAGAGACCTGAGAGGGAGGTTGGAAGTGAGTGAGTGAGAGAGAAAGGGGCATTGGGAGACCTAAGAGGGTGAGAGAGGGAGATGCAGAGTGAGAGTGAAATGGGGATAGAGACAGAGAGAGGGAGGGGGAGTGGAAGGGACCAAAGAGAGAGGAACGAGAGAGAGAGAGAGTTGAGAGGGAAATAGAGAGTGTGAGTGTGATTAGTAGAGAGAGAGATACATGAGAGAAGAGAGGGAGTGGGAGATACCTAATAAATAGAAAGAGAGAGGGAGAGAGGAAGTGGGAGAGACCTGAGAGAGAGACCTAAGAGGGAGAGATGGAGTGGGAGAGACCTAATAGGGAGAGAGAGAGAGAGAGACTTAAGAGGGAGAGAGAGAGACTTAAGAGGGAGAGATACTTCAGAGGGGGAGAGAGAGAGGGAGTAGGAGGATATGGAGAGAGAGAATATAGAGGAGGGAGAGACACAGGAGGAGAGAGAGAGAGAGAGAGAGAGGAGAGAGAGAGAGAGAGAGAGAGGAGAGGTGATAGGGAGAGAGGAGAGAGAGATAGGAGATATATGAGTTGGGAGAAGACCTAAAGAGGAGATGTGTGTGTGTGAGAGAGAGAAAGAGACAAGAGGAGAGAGATAGAGGAGAGAGGAGAGACTTACAGAGAGAGAGAGACAGAGGAGAGGAGAGGATAGGGAGAGACTTGAGAAGAAGAGGGAGGGAGAGAGGAGACCTAAAGTAGGGATGGATTGTGTGTGTGTGAGAGAGAGAGAGAGACATAAGAGAGATACTTAAGAGAGAGGGAGAGAGGGAGAGAGAGACTTGAGAGGGAGAGAGAGAGGTAGAGGGAGAGAGACTTGAGAGGGAGATAGAGGGAGAGAGTTGGGATGGGTAGAGGGTGAGAGATAGGGAGAAAGAGAGAGTTATCTAGTTAGCGTGGGAAGGAGACAACTAGGAGAGAGTGAGGGAGTGTGATAGAGAGAGAGACAAAGTGGGAGGGATCTTAGAGAAAGAGAGGGAGTGGGAGTGGGAGAGAGATACTTGAGAGGGAGAGTGGGAGAGGGATAGAAAGAGACTTGAGAGTGTGAGTGAGAGAGAGAGATTAGGAGAGGCCTAAGAGGGATTGGAAGAGACCTAAGAGAGAGATGGAGACTTCAAAGAGAGGGATATGGAGAGGGAGAGAGAGGGAGGGAGAGATGGATATGGAGAGAGAGAGATAGGGAATGGGAGTGGGAGGGACCTAAGAGCAAGAGAGGAAGTTGGAGAGAGAGAGAGATAAAGATAGAGAGAGAGGGAGATTGAATTGAGATGGAGAGAGGGAAGGAGAGAGACAGAGAGAGTGGGATAGAGAGACCTGAGAGGGAGAAAAAGAGAGAGAGAGTGTGTGTGTGTGAGAGAGAGAGACCTAAGAGGGATATGGAGAGTGCAAGAGAGAGAGTGAGAGAGAGAGACATGAGAGAAGAGAGAGGGAGTGGGAGAGACATGAGAGACATAGAGAGAAAGAGAAAGAGGGGGAGAGAGATGAGGGAGTGGGAGAGACCTGAGAGAGAGAGAGAAAGGGAGGGAAAAAGGGAGGGATAATTTAGAGGGAGAGATAGAAATAGATGGAGGGAGGGAGAGGGAGAGGGAGAGAGGGAGGGAGAGAGGAGAGAGAGAGTGGTAAAGGGAGACTTGAGATGGATATGGAGAGTGTGTGTGTGTGTGAGAGAGAAAGAGACCTAAGAGGGAGAGAGGGAGATGGAGAGTGAGAAGGAGATGGATAGGGAGAAGGAGGGAGAGGGAGTGGTAGGGACGAGAGAGAGAGAGAGAGAGAGAGAGAGAGAGAGAGAGAGAGAGAGAGAGAGAGAGAGAGAGAGAGAGAGAGAGAGAGAGAGAGAGAGAGAGAGAGAGAGAGAGAGAGAGAGAGAGAGAGAGAAAGGAGAGAGAGAGAGAGAGGAAGAGAGACTTCAAAGGGAGGGAGAGAGGGAGAGGGGCAGAGGGGAGATGAAAAGTGAGATGGATATAGAGAGGGAGAGAGTGAGAGAGAGAGAGAGAGTGGGGGGGACTTGAGAGAGAAAGAGGTAGAAAGATAGGTCTAGAGCTTAAGGAGAGTGAGAAATATAGGTATAAAGAGGGACAAAGAGAGAAGAAAGGAGGGAGGGATAGGTCCAAAGCTTAAGGGGAGACACAGTGATATATAGAGGTAGAGAAAGGGATAGAGAGATATGATGATTTATGAAGATTTTTTCATCTCTTTACTATAAAAAATATAAATATTCTATTATTCATTACTTTTTCTGAAGTTTCAAGTATTTTGAGAAGAGTGTTACAAAAAAATCATGAAAAGGAGAATTTGCATGCGAAAGTAGTGAGCAATTGATGTTTCAAAAATTAAATATGAACTTCAAATGATTATAATTATTTTTTTGTGTACAATATAGAAACACCACATAGTCCATTGCGTAGAGCTCTCAATCACCTTTCCAACTCCTATAAAAAGTCAAAATTTTGATAAGAAACGCAAAAGTTTTTCCCATTTTACTAAAGAGGGTTTTTAGGTATTCAAAATGGATATCCATTTCAAATGGATATCTATTTTGTTTTTCAAAATGGATATCCAATTTTTTTTTCAAAATATATATCTATTTCAAATGGATATACATTTGAAATGGATATCTGTTTTGAAAAACAAAATGGATATCTGTTTGAAATGGATATCCATTTTGGAAAACAACAAACGGATATCCGTTTTGTCTATAAAAAATTGCAGCCATGGGATTTCCCTCAAGTTTTCCTTGGTTTTTGGTTTGGTATTTCCTAACTTCGAAAGTCAACCAAAAAAATGTGTTTACAAAATTTCCTTAGTTTTTCGAAGTTCACCCTTGCGGTTGTCAACTTTTTTTTTATTAGAATTTCATGAAATGAAAAGGGTTTATAGAATAAATTGTCAGCTTTCCACCAATATAAGTTATGCCTTATTTTTAATTTAATAAATAATTATTATTAATTGTTTGCATACACTATGACTAAAGTACTCATTGATAGGGTGATTAAAAAACTTCTATAACTTTCAAACTACTTAACATTTTTTGAACCTACAAGATGCATCACATTCTATTCTTCACATACTATAGGATAAAAAAATTGAATTTCATAAATTTTTGACAAAGTTATGGTGGTTAGATACATATGTTTTAATAATTCTGAAAATTTCTAATAAAAAATCATAGCTAATTACTTACATAGAAAATAATTACAATTTCTTTTTTGGAACATCTGAGCATGTGTCCTCTACTTATATTGAAAGATTCAGAAAAATATATTTGTTTTTCTTGTACTTAGGGTGGTCAAACATACACCTCCTTTTTATCTTTATCCTAAAAAATCTAGTACCACTACATTGAAATTTCAAATTTTCGCAAAATAGATTTAGTTTTTTCCAAAAAACCGACTAGTAGCCTAGAAACTACATTTAATTTTCTACAACTTTTGTTCTTACATATTTTTCAAACTATGTTATTAACCTATTCAAATTTTTATGTCAAGTTGTATAACTCTAATTTTCTGAATTTTCATCACCACTTAGAGGCCTAGTTTGGACCCCCCATGATCCTGCACTTACCCATTAATGAGACAAGATTAGGGGGATGAGGGTGAATTTTAAATTCGAGAATATTAGTAATGATGTGGGTTAGGATAGTTAATTTGGGATTAGCTAGTATAATTAGGTGAGTGAGGTTAGCAAACCATGGGCTTACTAACCTACGTGAAGTCAAAAGTTGGAGAATGGGCTAATGAGAATTAGTTCATTAATTAATTAGAGATTAATTAATGTAATTGGATTTTAGAAAGAAAGGGGATTTAGGTGGGATTAATTAAATAACAAGAATTATTTAATTAACTAGAAGAACTAAACGTTTGGGTAATGACATAATTAATTAAATAAAATATGTAATTAATTATGAGAGGAAATGGGATAATTAATTAAATAGATATATTTAATTAATTAGAAATGAAGAAATTAGGTGAATTAATTAAATAAAATTATAATTTTTATGAAGTTAGATTTGGGGTTACTACAGTGAGTACATGGAGCTATCTTTATGTTGCAATGTCAAGAGATGTATGAAGTAATGAGTTGAGATGATGTCTTTGGTACTTGGTTTCCAAGTGCTTTTGTGAAAATTGATAAATACAGAAAACAGTGTTGTGAAAGTGTTCAAAATGTGCTCTAGGATGTGATCCACATTTCTTCTAAGTTGATTCTATGCCTATGTGGATATGATATATTTTTAAAGGTTATTAGAGGTTGCTATATTTAGAATTTGGGTTTCTAGATCATTATGGAGAGAGATATTTTCACCACTATGTGAACCAATTGTTTAGTGATGTTTTTTGTGGCCTGGGGGAAATTTATTTTCTCCACGTTCCTCCACAATTTGGCTTCAGGTTGTGTGGATTTGGTAAGTTTCTTATAATGTTTGTATCTTTCAGAATTCAAGGTTTCACTTGATTTGGTATATTAAAATGTGTGTTTCATGTGTCAGTGTGAGAATAAGGTTTACCGAATGTTTTGGGATGAAGTATTTCTATGATGAGAGTTTGGATGAAATATTTGTTGGATCTCAGGTGGTTCGTGGATTATTCTAGATCTTGTTCAAGTTATTTTTTTTGTCTAAAAGTTTCAAATTGATTTAAAGAAGCGTCTACTTAATGTTTTATGGTGTTTAGCATGGGTATTGGTTGACCTTGTGTTAGAATTAGATGCAAAGATTATGAAAGTGTTTTAAGGTTTGTTAGGATTAATTTGGGTCCTAATTAAAGATTTTTATTGGTCACCTTCATTCCTATCCACCATGGGAATTTTTAGGTGTCAACCAAATTTGAAAATTTAAATGTAATGAATAGTTGTCAACCTTGGATAAGGTTTTCAAGGTTTAGATTGATATAAATAAGAGTAATGTTGTTTTAATATGCAAGAGATATGTAATATAGATGCGAGATTGATGTGAGTAAAGAGTGTCATTCTAATTACAAAATTATAGATGCAAAATTGAGCAGAGCAGTGCAAATTTTAAAGTGTTAGATTCCTAAAGGTAGTGATTTAAAGGTGTCTGAAATCTTTCATGCAAGGCTCTGAAAGTTTTGGAGCATTTGTGGTGGATTCCTTGTTGCATTGAGAATATGTTTTGTATTTAACATTTCTCTTCTATCTTCCTATGTTCTTTCTTTGGCAGTGAGCCTTAGCTATGAGCCTTTTTGGATAGTCTGTCATATTTTGGTAGTGAGTACTTGTACTGGTTTTTTAATTTCTTATATTGTGAGCTAATCCTCACCGTGTTTTTTCCCTCATTTGGTTTTCCATGTAAATATGGTGTTATGTTGTGTATGGTGTTGTTATTTCAGTTTCTGATATCTTCATTTCATGTTTAATCACTTTAACAGAATAAGGGTTTTATGAATGCAAGTGGATTTGATTATTGTTGAGGTTTTTTATGTTTTAATTTGCTACAACTAATTCACCCCCCTCTCACTTGTCTTATTCATTCAACATAATACATCCAAGAGATTGAAATATATGCTATTAATGAATAATAGAGGAAAATATTTCATGAAAGTGGAAAATATGACTAGTCATCTTTAGACAAATAATGTACTTATCATCATGCAAGGAGAATTTCATGTTAAGAGGCCTAAATTCTCAGTTTTCAAAATATTTTAGTCAGTTTAGACCTATTTAAGAATTCAACAAGGTTAAAATTGGAGTGAAGTGGAGTTTGAGGAAAACACCATGTAATTTGAGGTAGTTGGAGGACCTAAAATAGAGGCTTTTTTTCCATGTATGCCCAAAAATTGAAAGTTTCATGAAAATTGATTGAAGACATTAATTTTTAATCAATTTAATGTGTATTTGAGACAATAAATTCAAGTTTAGTTGGGGGTGCACTTCAAGGAGCATGCAACTTTCAAGAGGTCAGTAGTTCAAGTCAACTCTTCTTCACCAAAATTTGTAGGATTTGCTTCCAATTCAGAGAAATTTCCACATTCATGCAAGCTCAACATCTTCCATGAGGATCAAATTCATTTATCTTTAGGTGGCTTTGCATAGACAAAAGTTTTCAATTCATTTTAGAGTTATTTCATTCATGCTTCTTTTTTTCCTTATGCAAGAGAAGAGATTGTAACTCATTTTAGAGATATTTTCATATAGAGCAGCAAGTTCATGTAGTTTTGAAGCATATTTTTTAGATTCATACAAGCAAGTTCCTATTTTTCAATAAAATTAGCAATTTTCCTTCTCAAATTCATGTATTGAATGTATTTATGATTTTCAATACTGAATCATAGAATTATGTCTCATTTGAAATCATCTTTATGTAAGAATATAAAAAAATCATCTAGGTCATAAGTTGTGTTAGCTATTTTTAAGATTTTTTAGCTATGAAAATACATAGTTTTCCTTCCATAAAACCTAAAACATACCCTTCCTTGAACAAACACATTTATATGAGATTGTTTAAAAATGGAGTTGTGCATAGAATAGAGAATTTTTTTGAGAGAAATTATGAGTTAAAATAGAAAGTACAAATCATTTAAGCATTGGTGATCACCTCCTAGGTATATTTCATATAAATTTTAGTTTTCTATCCCTTTTCCTATTAAATTAGTAAAATTTTAGGTCCATCGAGGGAACTATTGATGGTGTTTTCTACACGACAACAACTCAGACAAAATATGATATCCTATCTCTCTTGAAAGGTAAATATCTATGGGAAAAGAGATAACCCCAAGGTCTCTAATGTCAGGTCTTGAAAATTCAAATAAAACAACTCAAAGATAATGTGAAAATGTTGGTAATCACAAAGGGACCTCACTAAAAGAAAATACTGGACTTGGATTTATCAGATCTAGCAATATATTGATACTTCAAGACCTAAAATTAACCTAGATAATAAAAGAAATAACAAAAGATAAGGGTTTTAGAGGTAACTCTAAGACTAATTCTAACCATAGGATTAACAATGCAAAATATAAGATGCTCAAAATGGACCAATCTCTAAGAAACTACTTCCTCTTTAACCTAGGTAAATCTACAATCTTACAGAAATAGTGCAATATTCTAAGGTGTTAAAGATTTTTAAATCATGCATATTCATTCGAGACAACCCTATTGCAATTGAAATGAACAAACATTCATAATTGAACTAAGCACAGTTTTAAGTCCAAGCTAACTTTGCAAAGTAGCTAACAATCAACTAACTGCAAAAAGTATGGACTAGAGATTGTTGCAAACAGTTCAAGCATAAAACCTAAGCATTACCAAACCATATAACATCAAATCACTTAAGCAATTTTAAAGATAGAACATCAAGAACCATGCTAGATAAAACTAAACACAAGAAAGGAACTAAATCACAACGTATTTGCTTGTATTAAATCACCCAAAGTGGCAACAATTCCAGTCTTTTGTTACAACACTTGCTTGAAGATAAACTAAACTCTAACTCTAATTCTTGCTCTTACAATTCGCTCTAATGTGTAATTTTTTGTCTAACTTCTACCCCTTTTCAAATGAGCCATAATTCTAAACTTATAGAGAACCCCCAAAGATATGTCATCCCAATTAGGGTTTACAATGATAAATTCCACACAACAGGTTAGCCAAAAGATACTAAAAATAATATGAAATGTGCAATTTGCACTAATTTCATCCAAGTCAGCCTGGGGTCTCCAAAAAATTGATCCAATGCATGTGAAGGAAGAGGATAAAATAATGGGGAAGCAAAAATTTTGATGTAGCCCTACATTAACTACTTCCCCCCTTTGTCTTTAGCACACTCCACTTTATCATGCACCAAAAATAACACCCTATCTAAATCGGCAATAGTTTGCATAGGAAAAACCCTAACTCTCCTCTCAAGGCACTTGATGTCATCTCTTGACTACTTCACTATATTATCCCAATCCGCCTTATTTGTTTGATACCTATCAATGAGTGCAATGTAAGTTGTAGCATCATCTAGCTGATGTTTTGTAATAGGGCCTTAATTGATTGGAGAATAGACAACTCGCCACCATTTTCTTAATCACTCCAAGCTAAGATTCTTCAAAGAAAGATTCTTTCTCCTTGTCATTACTTCAAAGAAAGAGATACACTTATTATAGATATCAGTCAAAGTGTCCTCAATCTGCCTTCCTTGTTTGTATATCTTCTTCAAGGCATTTTGCCTCATCTATAGAATTTCAAACCATTCCCAAGGCTCTACAACTCTTGAGGAAGGAATAATTCCATCCTTTACCAATTGGTCCTTGATGTGCTCCATGATTGTCTTTGTCTTTTGCAGCAAGAGATTCGTATCTTCCTTATCCTAAGCTAACACATTCTTTATCCAATCCAAGGATTTCATTACATCCCTTCTAGTTGACAGGATGTCCTTGATGGCATTATCTCCCTTGGACCGCACTCCCTACAACCAACGGATTGTAGCATGTGTGGTACTCTTCATCCTTTCAAGTTCTGATATTGTCTCTTGGGGTAGAAAACCTACAGTAGATGAGGAAGCAGAAATTGATTGCAATATTTTCATCAACTCTTGCAAATATCTCTTGAGTTTCTCATTTTCTTTCTCTAATTCAAATTTAGTTTGTGCCTCTTTCCTCAATCGACCAAGGATCATAGTACTAGAGCCTTCATACTCCTCAATGTCTTGCTCCATGGAAGCATGCCCAAGATTTATAGTCTGCACACTGTAATCCTTCCCAGTCACATCATCCCTATTTTTTTCAAGAGAAGAGGTAGCAATGTGGACTACCTTGTTATTCGCATCATCCCTCTCAATCTTGGAAATGACTCTAGCTTTCTTCTTTGTCTTTCCCTTTTCAATATTTGCTAGTAGGTCATCCCAATTGGGAGGAGTGTCATCCACTACTATCTGCTTACTCTTCAACTACTTATCTAACCAGCGTAGAATAGTGAATTCTGACTGTACCTTATCTTTTCCATCTTGTTCCTATTGAGCATTGGGTGCACCCTTCTCCATGCTTGGCTCCTTAGGAGTCTTCTCAGCTAAATTATCTTTATCTACACTATGTTATTCCTTCTCCTATACTGGTGAAGGATTCCTACCTGACACTTCTTCCTCTGGAGAAGTTCTTCCCTCCTCACCTCCTGTAGGAAAATCCACACCATCTATCAAGGGAGATTGTAGAACCCTATCTATCTCTACTTGAGCGTTGTAGAGATCACCTTCCAAGAATTATTCCTCATCAAGGTCCTTAGGATCTTCAACATCTTTTAGTTCATTTGGCATATTTCAAGTCTCATGGAGAGGAGGTATATCTTCATTCTCGATGGCAGGAGCACTCATGGGAACACCTTCTTTTGGTGCAACATCCTTGGGAGAAGGATTCCTTGACCTCCTAGTGTATACTTGTGTCTTCTCTCCCGAACTCTCAACTTCCACCACAAATGTGCCACCTTCCTTGTTCTCTTTAGAAGCCTCCTTTTGTGATAATCTCATAATTATACTTATCTTCGGTGAGGGTAAACTAACCTCTTCTTTCTCTTGTTCACCTCCCTCAACCTTCTTCCTCCTAGGGACATGCTTCCTTTTCTTACCTATTGGCTTCCTCTACTTTTTTGCTTCTGCTACCTCCCCTACATGAACATCCTTAATCTTGATTTTAAAAGGAGATCCCACCTTGGTTTTTCTTTTAGGATCTTGCTTAGGTGACTCCTCAGATGAAGAGTGAGACTCCAAGTCCCCCATGAGGTCATAGGTGCATTGCACACCTTCACTTTCCAACTCTAGCATTTTATGCTTGAGCCAAAGCTTAGTATACTTGATGACTGGAGCCATGACCTACTCTAGCTTTGTCTTTTATTCCTCTAGCCAATCCTCTTTAATTAGCTTATCCTTCATAGCCTCAAAGTTATGGCCTTAGATTAGATTCCCATCCTCCTCAAACTGGTCAGGAACAACCCTTATATTGTACAACTGTACCAATTTGACTAGTAATCTAGAGAATCTCTTCTTTCTAACTTGAAATTCATCACCAAGGTTGGCCGAATAGTCCTCTATGTTATCCTTATGATTGTACTCTCTGCTTGCCTTCTTCTAGGATTCACCAGTTATATCAAACCTAGATCTCTTGGAGTGGAAGGAGAGACCAAGAGTGCTCATCTCTTCTTCAGAAGCACAGGCCGAGTTGATAGAAGGGCATACTTCATTAGTGCCTATCTTCAAAGGGAAGTCATTACCAAATCTGGTCTTGTGCTTCTCCTTCTTCACAATTACATCAAAGTCATAGATCTACTTTGTGACTTCTAGGAGCACAACATGATCAGTAGGGTACCTAGGGAGCCTATATGGAGCCCTCTAACAACCATCAATCCTTATGTAAGAAAAGGTGGGGAACTGAATGAACCAAGCTCCAAACCTTTTAATTAATTCTTTGGCTCTGTCTAAAATCCAGACATCCTCTGCACCTTGGAGAAGCCTGGTGATATACATGGTGAATGTATAATTCACCCTCCTATAGCTTGAGTTACCCAGGTGTAGCTGTGGGTAAACTTCTTAAATTACATCTTGTGAAAATGTATCCCTTGTGCTCAATCCCTTATAGGGGTGAAACCCATCCAAACCATAGAACAGGTAAGAGGTCATTGTGAAACTCTTTGTCTATAGGAAATTGCACATCTACTCATGAATTTTGGCACTTATAATGCCTGCCTAGTGGTAATCTATACCCTGTTCCATCCCAGCAATAACATGGAGCATCCAATTCTCAAACATTCCTGCATTATTCAATCCTACCACCCTACTAAGAACGGTAATAGCATCATAATACTCCCTTTTGAACTTGAGTCTGACCAACTACTTGGCCAACTTGGAGAAATGGGACTTAGGCTTCTCCAACCAAGAATTGATAACCTGCTTGGATTTGATAACATCCTCCTCATAGAACTTCCTTGCCACATCCATGTCAAATGCCAACACATGAGACCTATCAGGCATGTCAAAGGTATGGGCTATAGACACCGGATCCAAATTTTCTACAATCTTGCCTTGGGGACCAATTATCCACTGTGTAGCTCTATCATAGTGCCTTGCACATTCAAGTACTAGTTCATAGCACTGCACTATAGGGGGAAATCTGGCCACACGGGCCAATCCTGATTCCACCATTCTCTTAGCCAGCAAAAAATGGTCATTTGCTTCCATCTTGATCTTGAACTCCTCATATTCCCATAGTCCAACATTAGTATCAGTCACCTCTAACCAGATAGAGGAGAGCTTGCTTTCTAGAATTCTACTCTTGATATCCAACTTGATTCTTTCTACCTTGGAAATGGAAGACCCCTCTACATCATGGTCCACTACCTTACCCTTGGCTCCACTTGTCATTGCTTTACCTGATTCAGCCTGCATTTGACAAGAAACTAAAGTAAAGACACATGGAACACAAGTTAATCCATTACAAAGATAAGTTCATCCTTAACACAAATCTCATGATAAGCCAAATGCTCAAAAACTTCATAAAAGTCAATTATTTCAGTGTTTGGGTTTTCAGCCCTTCCACGGAATCCAGGCCATAGATGAATTTCAAGAAATTCCCAGCCAGGTGGATTCTAGCGAAGCAAGAACACAAGCATTCAATAATCACTCAATAAACTATTACCAATTACGAAGCAACATGAAGCATCTTAAAACAAGGCTAAGTCAACCATAAAATGCATAATCATTAAGAAAACATCATGTAATTCCTCAATTCCCCATTTTCAACAAAATCTCAAAAAAATCCGTCAGGGACAGAAATCTGCGAGAAGGGTAACAACTCACAAACTTTGGAAAAATGAAGAGGCGAAGAAATTTTGGGAAAATTTTGAAGACACGGATTCCAGCGAAACTAATGCAACTTTCTCCACTTAACTCATTTTTTAGGAAACCAGCAAGGTGATGGACAAACTGGGGAAATCCGGCCCTAACAAAATTCTGCAAAGGGCTAGAATATTTGAATCAATGCACACTCTGGGAGATATATAGAAAATTGAAAGGTCGGGAAATTTCCATAGTTAAGGAATTCCATGACAACGTCGAAAACCCGAATGTTCATGTTTTCTGTGACCTCCCACAAATTGATCAAAGGATTGTGAATTAGCAAATCTAGAGCTTGGAATGGTGTGATTTAAACCTCCTTCAAATCAATTTTGAACATGAAACTCAGCAAAAGGGAAATGAGAGGGAGTGGTGATGATGCCCTAGGCACAAAACCCTAAATTTTCACCATGAACGCATAGGATAAGGATGAAATCAACTCTCACAAAGGAAAGGTTAATAGATGGTTCAACTTGACTCACTTGGGGTAAACATCCTCATGAAATGGGAAAACCAGAACCACGAGAAACTCAATCAAATAATTACACAAGAATTCAAAATTCAAAATGATGCAAGACTTGAAACATAGGAAAAATGACCAAACGCTACCACACTGACACTTTGACTCACCGTACAAACATGCACACCACAAATAAATTTGATTCATTCATCAAAGAAGGGAGGGCATTGTGCACTTACCATGAAGATAGAAGAATCAAAATAACAAAATTTAGCAAGACAACCAAGCATAGCACAAACGGCCTCCAGAAAATCCAACTGCAACAATTGACTCCAAATCTAAATTCCCAACTCAGCACCAACACTTAAGCTCAAGCACTCTAGAAAAAAGAGGAAGCAAATGATAAAGTTCAAATGGCACAAAATTCCCCAAGAGTTGACTTAATACCCACCTTGGGAAATCACACAATCAATGTAGTCAAAATGGGTCAACCTAGAATCAGGAATCCGACAAGGTGATGGATATTCGGAGGAATCTAGTCCCAACAAAATTTCGCGAAGGGCCAGAATATCTAGATTTCCAATAAAAAGTAGCTACCATCAGACTTCGAAAGCAATCCAAGATAATCCAGCAGGAGTGGATTTTCCCGAGTTCAGTGAAAAACCTGGAATGAGTCCAAAACTTAGGATTTTCACTAGGTATCATGGATGGACCATTCCAATAGAAAAGATAAACATCAAAGCACATGCCCAAGCAAGAAAAACCCCAAAATTCAAAGGGCCAAAAGACCAAGAGCGAAAGAAAAAAGAGAGAAAAAGAGGGTCCCTACTTTTAGTGGGGCATGTGTGCAAAAGGTGCACAACAAATGGTGACTCCGCTAGGGAAATGCTCTAGAGAATTTCAAGAACAAACTAGAATCAAGAACCCATAATCTCTAGTTTCAATCCTTTAATCAAGACACCTATGAACAAAGTTTCAGAAATCACAAGAAAGAAGACCTTTTCCTATACCAGGGTCCAAGTGTGTGTATTTTTATTTATTTCCCATTCCTTAGGTGTAACAGGAACCGGGGCAATTCTGAATGAGCTACATAAAAGTTCTAACTTCAAAAGCAACTAGGATAGAGCCTTGCTACCAGTTAGGCATCCATAGCCCTAGTGAGGTTATCATTGTGACCCTCCTCAACATATCTCCACTACCAACTAGACATCTATAGCCCTGGTAGAGATACTAGGATACTCCTGATAAGGTGAAGATTTATTTTGATTCTCAATACTTTCTCTTTTCTTTATTCATTTTGAATGTTTTTTAATCCTTTCTTTCACCTCGAGAGTAATGAAACTCACACTCAAGTAGGATGAACATAGTGGCACTGAAGTAGACAATAATATTTTTCACCAGGCCAAATTACACAAGAACCGTATGCAATTCTATAATCCTTAAAGTTTATGTGAAAATGTAAGACCCAAATATATTCCAAATTTCATCCAAAACAAGCGACTCTAATTATAAGTACAAAGGACATTAGATAGAGTAATTCCACCACTTGATTTTGAAAAACTAACTTGAGATTGTAAGAGGAATATCTAGAACAACCCCAGATGAGTAACTCATTATGTAGATGCAATAGCCTCAAGAAAGCTAGAAACAAAAATAAAAAAATGAAGCAGAAAGAAAAACCAACCAAAGCAAACCTACTCTAACCAAATCAAAGAAAAATAAAAAGAAAAGAAACCTACTCTATCTATGTACAAGGAAGAGTTTCAAATAGCTCAAGATTGGAAGTAATGCTTTAGATACTACCCACTGATAGGCAGTGGGATATCCTCACCAGTGAGGGTTTTCAAGAGAAAAGCATTATCTCCCAGAATTTCTGAAATCTGGTAAGGTCCAAGCCAGATTTTGTCAAGTTTACCATGCTCTCCCTTATGGTCATGGGCTTTATCCTAGTAGAGAACTAATTCAAAGATTATAAAGGCTTTCACCTTATCTCTCCTATCAAACCATCGCTTCACTACACCCTGGTGTTTGGCAAAGTTTTCTAGGGCTTCATCTCTCTTCTCTTCAAGGTGTAACAACTCAGCCAAAAGGGCTTCATGCTTATCCTCCTCATTATAGTATTCATTAATGAACTGTAAGGTAGGGATCTTCAATTGTATGGGAAAGATAGGTTCCAAACCATACACTAAGTGATAAGGAGAGGTTCCTATAGATGCCTTATGTCTAGTAGGGTCTACCCAAAGAGCAAATTGAAGTTGGGTGTGCCAATCCTTAGGATTCTGTTCTAGCAACTTACGGATGATTGTCAAGAGATTCTTATTGGAAGACTCAGCTAGACCTTTACCCTAAGGATAGTAATTGGATGCAAAATTTATGATGATTCCATGATCAAAATCGCAATTGAAAAGCTTCAGCAATGCAAATGCAGGACCGTTATCACAAACCAAAGACAATGGACAACCAAAATGATTAACAATACTTAACTCAAGGAAATTGATCACCACATCAAAAGCACATTGTTTATAGGAAAGAGCTTTAGTCCATCTAGTAAAATAATTAGTTATGATGAGAATATACCTATGGCCTATAGAGGATGGGGGATTGATTGGACCTATGAAGTCTATTCCCCACTAGGTGAACAATTTTACCTCTATGACTGGCTAAACTGGAAGGGTTGCATGATTTTTCTTACTTGTTGTAGTTTGACATATGTGACAAGTCCTCACATGGTTGTGTGCATCCTTGAATAAGGAGGGCCAATAATATCCTACCCTCAGGATCTGATTGGTAGTTGATGATGCAAAACCATGGCCTATGCCATATCTTTTATAGAATTCAATCATCACTCTAGTAGCTTCTTCCTTCCCTAGACATCTTAAATATACGCCCTCATGATTTTTCTTATATAGGACACCCCCTTTCATCATAAAAATTCCACTCTTCAAGCACAAGGCCCATTTTCGAACTATGTTAAAGTGATCAGGACACCGCTGGTTCAATAAATAATAGATGATTTCATCATACCAGTCACCCAGATATACATCTTGGAGATGATAATGCTGAGCTGTGAGATCAGGACCTGTCTCAGCCATTTTATTTATCTGTCCCTTCCCTCTCACTAATTTCATGGGTTGAATCTCAATATCATATTCCTGCAACATAGTCACCCATTTGGCTCTTCATTCACCTAGCTCATTCTGCATTAGCAGTAGCTTCACCGTAGGATCAGGCACTATGGAAAAAACCTTATTACTCAGAATATAGTGTTTGAAATTTTTCACTACTTTGACCAAAGCGTAGGCCTATTTTTCTACATTGTGATATCTCAATTCTACATCCTTTAAAGGAGTAATCATGAAGGCTATAGGATTCTCATTGCCTCGATCGAACTTTTGAGTCAACATTCTAGTGTAAGAGTGATCAGAAGAAAATAAATATATGTAAAAAGGCTTAGCATAATCTGGACTCACCAACACGGGAGCCTCAACAATAGCTTTCTTGATTTCTATGAATGCCTCCTTAGCTTTTGAAATCCATTCTACTTTGGCCTCTTGTTTCAACATAGCATTCATGGGCTTCACTATCTCAGCAAATCTAGTGATAAACTTTCTAACAAAGTTGATCTTCCCAAAGAATGACTTCATTTCCTTATTGCTTGTAGGAGGCTGAATTTTCAAGATAGCCTATATTCTTTCAGGATCAATGGCAATACCCTATTCTAAAATGAAATGTCCTAGTATTTTTCCTTCTATAACACCAAAAATGCACTTCTTTAGGTTAGGTGAGATGCCAAACTCTCTGCACCTTTGGAATACTTTGCATAAATCTGCTATATGATTACCTCTCTTCTTGGAGAAGACTGTCAAATAATCGATATGAATAATGATGCACTTACCAATTATATCCTTAAAAGCAATATCCATAGCTCACTGGAAATTAGCTCCAACATTGATCAATCCAAAAGGAATTCTTCTATAGGAAAAAGTTCCCCATTTTGTAGTGAAAGAAGTTTTACGCTTGTCTTCATATTGTACCATGACTTGATTGTATCCAAAATACCTATCCAAAAAGGACATCATCAGAGATCCATTGACGATCTGAAGCACTTCATCTAGTGAAGGAATTGATGCTCTATTAAGATTCCTATAGTCCACACATAGTCTGATTTCTCCATTCTTTTTCCTCACCGAAACCAGATTTGTAACCCAGGTTGAGTGCCTCACTGGAAATATAATCTATGCTGAAAGTAGCTTTTGTACTTCTTTCTAAATGATGGGTTCCAACAGCGTATTGATTGGTCTTTATCTCTGTCTGAATGGTTTGACATTTGACTTCAAGGGGATGGGGTGCATAATGATTGAAGTATCATATGTTTTTAAATCTTCATAACTCCAAGATATCACATCTTGATATATATGTATAGCATCAATAATTCCTCTCCTCTCTTTGAGAGTACATACTTTACCAATAAAAATATTCTTTACATCATCCTGTGTTCCCATTTTGTATGTTTCACATTGACTATTGAGAGATTCCCTTTTGACTTGTTGTTCCTGATATTTTATCTTATCCAAATCAAAAATTTGTTCCAATTGCACCATACCTCTTGGGATAGTGTTGGTCTTTAGGTTGATGACCCCTTCTAAGTCCATTTCTGCCTCTTGAGGCTTTATCTCATCAATTAATTGAGAAGAAAACATATCACAAATTGTAATGAAATTCAGAATATGCTTATCATCTTTAAATACCTGTAAATTGGTAACATTGTCAAGTATCGAAAGTATTGGAGTAAGTTCCATAGTAAACTTCTTCAATCCTAAAAGTTTCAAGGGTTGCAATGTATTGGCCACTTGTGCCAGAGAATCTGCGACTTGGTTCCTATTGCGAGGAATCAACTGGATGTTGAAAGCACTAAATCCCTCAATGAGATCCCACACTCTATGTCTATAATTAGTCATCCTCCTATCAAGACATGAATACTGTTTCCTTACCTTCCTGACTACGAACTTAGAATCCCCAAAAACTTGTAGTATCTTAACTTTTTGCCTTGATGTCATTAACAACCCATGTATTAAAGCTTCATATTCAACCACATTATTAGTGCATTGGAATTGTAGTCTATGAGAAGAAAAATAACTCTTACCTTTAGGATTAATCAATTTAAACCCTGCTCCAACACCTTGCTTAGATTTGGATCCATCGAATCTTAATGTCCAATAACCACTAGTCTTTGATTTCTTCCCATCACTTTTCATTTTATTGCAAATAGGGGGCTTCTTAGAAAGCATTGGGATTTTACCCTTGTCATTATGTGGTTCCCCCTGTATGTTCAGTCTGACAATTGGGATTGGGTAAATACATTTTTGTACTTGCTCCACAACAGTCTGACATACATGACATTCCAACTCAGAGTGGGGGGCATCATGGACTCAACACCAATTAGGGAGCAATAGTTATTCAAAATTCATACTCCTTCCTAGCTGGATCTGATTCTCCATACACCTTTGGATGAATTCCTAAAATTTATCCAACAAATTGAGCTACTTGTCCTCTTGGTCATTAGTTCCATCAGTTTGCTCACTCAATATTTCAGAATCACTAATGGACACATCTTGCAACATAATAATTTCCTCAGACCTTCCAGATTCTGATGTAGATTCATAACAGGGGCCCCACAACATAAAGACCTCTTCATTATTTGATACTAATGTAGTCAACACATAATTCCCCATGCTAACCTCTGATATTAATATCTCATTTGAAGTATTTTGGTACTCAGTGATTACATGCTTCATTATGGGTTCTCTTTCAATACTGATCTGATCTGGGAACCCTTTCTATGGTAGCCACTTGTGAGAGTGGTCTATAGATGTACACCCATTCAATTAATTAGTGAAATCGTGACCCAAAATCAAACCATAGGTGTCAAGGATGTCAGCAACCTGAATGTTGATCACCTATTGCACCCTTGGATCTGATGCAACTTGTGTGGGAATAATGTTCAGCTCTCCTACTACACTTACTTTCATTTTATCTAATTGAGTGACCTTATTTTGAGAAGCAATAGGAGTAATATCTAAAGATTTATAGACAACAAAAGGCATAACATTTGTGGATGCTCTTGAATCCAATAGACAATTGTGCAGATTTTTTCCAAAGATACAGACATAAATCAGAAAGGGAGGGGTTTCCATCTTGCCTTGAAATAGCCTCAACTGGGTGTCATCTTGTGCAACCTGACTCTTTTATTCATCTCTCCCTTTTTCTATAGGTGGGACCTGGCCTTGGCCTTTGGGTTCCTGTGAACTAAAATATTTGATAACTGCCTCACTGGCAATTACTCCTTGTGGTGCTATGTTTGAATTAAAAGACCCCAAGAAAGCATTCCTAATAGCAGGGACTCTTAATAACTCAAAAGAAGAAATACTTACCTTTACTTTCTTGAATTATTCAGTCACATATTCACCCAATTTCTCCACATTCATATCAACATGAGCCTCCTTGCAACCACTAATTTGTTTGTCTTTTGAAACTTTAGCAATGTTTCCCATTGACAAGTACTGTGTTGGCACATGAGGGTAAGATGGGTTATTACTAGCTTGCGGGTCTGGTGGAGTACTAAAATTATTTGGAGGAATAGAAGTGGTGAAAGGACCTCCAAATTGTGCACTCTTGTTGGGCCTGCTCATCAAATCATATTTCTTGGTGGGTTGTTGAAACATCTGAACTTCTTCAACTCCAACTTCCTCTTCATCCAAAGGGCCATTATCAATCTCATTTTCTTCATTAAACAACTGAGAGATTTCATCCTCATTCAACACCTACTCTACCTCATTATCCTAGTCACTGGACTCTTTTTCTGGTTCATTCTCCTCACCTTTTGGGAATGGAGCATGGTTAAGTACCATTACTAGGGAATCATAAGGATTTGAGAGCACAATCTCCTAACCATTGGAATTACTCTCAACTTCATACTGAAAGATGGAAGCAGCCATCTAAAATTGAGAAAAATCTAACTCAGAATGTTGCATTGTCTTATGGAGCCTGCACCATCCAAATAGCATTGCTTCTGCTAGGTACACACCACATGGAGGCCTCCCCTGGGTAGGAATCTGATCTAAGGGAGTAGGAATTCCCCCATTATTGGGCCTAGTATTCCAAGGTTTGTTCTACCTAGGTGGTTGTCTTCTTTCAAATCCTTGTCCACCTTGTCTCCCCCTATCATAATTCTAGCTAGAGCCTTGTCCTCTTTCAAAATTTTGATTTCTATCATAATATTGCCCTCTATCAAAGTTTTATCCTTTAGCAACATCTACGTTCTCTCTATTGTAGTTTGATTACATGTTCTTTTGTATAGCCTGGAGTTGTCTATTCTAATTTCTTAGGTAGGCCACCTCCATATTCAGTTTCTTCACTTACTCAAATAACTCATCCATTTGTTATTTATCTAGACCACTGTGTCATGCTGAATTCACCTTACTGGTAGGGTATCTAGATGCTTCTCCAAAACCAGTAGCCTGATTCAGGACTTCTGAATTATGCAAATATGTAGGAAAGCTAGCCTACTACTATGGATGAAGGGGGTGATTGGCTCCCTACTGAGGATAAGAGGTCATTGGTTGAGCTTGATTTATTGGAGGACCAGGGTGTGGGACCAAAGGCAGTGAGAGTACTAGATTCATAATAGGAGCATGATTAGTTAAAGCCTGGTTAAGAGCTTGGACTTGTCCAAGGTGAGTAGCTGGTCCTAGGGATGGAAAAGGTCTTGAAAAATGTTGCCTCAGATCTATGCTGACCTTGACAACTTCTATTTATGTGGTGAGAAAGGTAGTTGGGGGATTAGTCCCCCATTTCAGGAAGGTGGATGTAAGGCTATCAAGGGCCTCAAAGTAGACCTTCAGGGAAACATCCTCATTTCCAGCATAAGGTTCTTGAAGTCTAGTGTATGCTTGATGGAATCTATTGTTAAATAATCCTATAGGCTCATTGATTTCCTTCTTGACTCTAGTAAACTGTATATAGAGCTCATTAGCAATAATGGGAATTTTAAAATTCTGAAAAAATGCAACCTCTAGTTTCGTCCAATTGTGGATAGAAGTAGCAAGTATGTGATTGTACTAGTAAAAGGCCTCTTCCCCCAATGAATAAGGGAAAATCCTACATGTGACATCCTCATGGTTGATTCCTCTATCCCTCAGATAGGTCAGGAAAATCCTGATATGCTCCTCTGCTATCCTATTGGGATCATTGGTATGGAACTTTGAGAAAAAGTGCTTAGGGTTCTTGGGCATGACATTGTAATTATTGAAGATCAAAGGAGATAGGTTATTGGCCAGGAAAGCCATTGGTGGAGGTGGGGGTGGTAATGGCTGATTTATGGCTAGTCGAGGCTATTGAATGGGAATGCCTTCAGAATCGGATGAAGATGAAGATGATGAGGATGATGGAAGTGGCTAGGTGGATGATGATTCTTCCCATGTTTGGGCCCTTCTTGACCTAGTAGGAGCTTGGAGCTCTTGAAATACTTCCTCTCCTAGAGTAGATCTGGTTCTTCTTTTGAGCCTTTTAGGAGAGATGTCATTTAGAAAATGCCCCATCTTGCTTATTCATCCCTCCTTCTAGCGCCAATCTACTGATGGTGTTTTTTGCACGACGACAACTCAGACATAATATGATATCCTATCTCTCTTAAAGGTAAATCTCTATGGGAAAAGAGATAACCCCAAGGTCTCTAATGTCAGGTCTTGACAATGCAAATAAAACAACTCAGAGATAATGTGAAAATGCTAGTAATCACAAAGGGACCTTACTACAAGCAAATATTGGACTCAAATTTATCAAATCTAGCAATATATTGATACTTCAAGACTTAAAATTAACCTAGATAATAAAATAAATAACAAAATATAAGGGTTTTAGGATAATTCTAAGACTAATTCTAACCCTAGGATTAACAATGCAAAAGATAAGATGCTCAAAATGGACCAATCTTTCAGAAACTACTTCCTCTTTAACCTAGATAAATCTGCAATCTTACAGAAATAGTGCAATCTTCTAAGGTGTTAAATATTTTTCAATTGTGCATATTCATTCAAGATAACGCTATTGCAATTGAAATGAACAAACATTTATAATTGAACTAAGCATAGTTTTAAGTCCATGCTAACTTTGCAAAGTAGCTAACAATCAGCTAATTACAAAAAGTATGGACTAGAGATTGTGGCAAACACTTCAAGTATAAACCCTAAGCATTACCAAACCATCTAACCTCAAATAACTTAATCAATTTTAAAGATAGAACATCAAGAACCATGCCAGATAAAACTCAACACAAGAAAGGCACCAAATCACAATGTCTTTGCTTGTATTAAATCACCTAAAGTGGCAACAATTCTAGTCTTTTGTTACAACACTTACTTGAAGATAAACTAAACTCTAACTCTAATTCTTGCTCTTATAATTCACTCTAATGTGTAATTTTTTGTCTAACTTCTACCCCTTTTCAAATGAGGCATAACGCCAAACTTATAGAGAACCCCCAAAGATATGTTAGCCCAATTAGGGTTTATAATAATAAATGCCACACAACAAGTCGGCCAAAAGATACTTGAAAATAATATGAAATGTGCAATTTTCACCAATTTCATCCAAGTCAGCCTGGGGTCTCCAAAAAATTGATCCAATGCATGCGAAGGAAGAGGGTAAAATAATGGATAAGCACAAATTACGAAGTAGCCTTTCATTAACTACTTCCCCCCTTTGTCTTTAGCACACTCCACTTTATCATGCACCAACAATAACACCCTGTCCAAGTTGGCAACAGGTGGAATAGGCAAAACCCTAAATGTCCTCTCAAGGAACTTGATGTCATCTCTTGACTACTTCACTATATTATCCTAATCCACCTTATTTGTTTGATACCTATCAATGACTGCAATGTAAATTATAGCATCATCTAGCTGATGTTCAGTAATAGGGCCTTCATTGATTGGAGAATAGACATCTCGCCACCATTTTCTTAACTGCTCCAAGATAAGATGCTTTAGAGAAAACTTATTTCTCCCTGTCATTACTTCAAA
This sequence comes from Sequoiadendron giganteum, assembly GCA_007115665.2. Classification (NCBI taxonomy): domain Eukaryota; kingdom Viridiplantae; phylum Streptophyta; class Pinopsida; order Cupressales; family Cupressaceae; genus Sequoiadendron; species Sequoiadendron giganteum. Next base: position 698,420,413 of record CM021100.1, on the reverse strand, counting down.
TAAAGAGATACACTTATTATAGATATCAGTCAAAGTGTCCTCAATCTGCCTTCCCTGATTGTATATCTTCTTCAAGGCCTTTTGCCTCATCTATAGAATTTCAAACCATTCCCAAGGATCTACAACTCTTGAGGAAGGAATAATTCCATCCTTTACCAATTGGTCCTTGGTGTGCTCCATGATAGTCTTTATCTTTTGCAGTAGGAGATTCATATCTTCCTGTATACCTAAAATTGGTCTGGAGCATCCAATTAATTAAATACAAAATAATTGATTAATTATCCTAAATTTCCTCTACTATTTGAATAAATAGAATTATTTATTTATATAGTTCACGTTCACGTCACATTTAAATTCTTCTAATATCTTATCTTAATTAAATACTTTGTTTGATTTAATTATCATTTTCCTATTTTATTCTATTACATCAATCTTAAATTAATTAAATAGAGATCAAAACACTTTATTTATTAATTGCCGTATTCTTCTGTTTAATTTAATAAACAACTTCTATAGTTCGTTTTATTAAGTTATTTATTCCTCTTTTTCTAATTTAAATAAATCAAAATATTTGAATAAAGGCATAAATAATATTCCATCTATATTTCCTCAAAATTGAATTAGATATCCTATGTCTAATTTATGTCTAAAATATGTCAAATTCCAAATTATTCTCTCAATCCTCCTCCATCAATCCTTCCCCTTCTCTTGCCTAGTGTTTTCATGGGTAGAGACAATCACCAAATTTCTCTCAACCTCCTCCATCTTTCACCATTCAATCCTCTAGATTGAATCAAAGCCTCTCAATGCCATCCCTATCCATTTCTATAGCCAAGAAATCTATAAATAAAGCCTCATTGAACCAAGAAAAGGATGTAGATAATCTAACTTATGCACTCTTACTTTGCAAGAATTCAAGCATCAAGTATCCAACATCCAGCAAATTGATTGAAAGTTTCATGAAAATTGATTGAAGACATTAATTTTAATCAATTTAATGTGTATTTGAGACAATAAATTCAAGTTTAGTTAGGGGTGCACTTCAAGGAGCATGAAAAATTCAAGATGTTAGTAGTTCAAGTCAACTCTTCTTCACCAAAATTTGTAGGATTTGCTTCCAATTCAAAGAAATTTCAACATTCATGCAAGCTCAACATCTTCCATGAGGATCAACTTCATTTATCTTTAGGTGGCTTTGCATAGACACAAGTTTTCAATTCATTTTAGAGTTAGTTCATTCATGCTTCTTTTTTTCCTCATGCAAGAGAAGAGATTGTAACTCATTTGAGAGATATTTTCATATAGAGCAGCAATTTCATGTAGTTTTGAAGCATATTTTTTAGATTCATACAAGCAAGTTCCTATTTTTCAATAAAATTAGCAATTTTCCTTCACAAATTCATGTATTGAATGTATTTATGAGAGATCTGATATATTTTTTATGATTTTCAATATTGAATCATAGACTTATGTCTCATTTGAAATCATGTTTATGTAAGAATATAAAAAAATCATCTAGGTCATAAGTTGTGTAAGCTATTTTTTAGAATTTTTAGCTATGAAAATACATAGTTTTCCTTCCATAAAACCTAAAACATACGCTTCCTTGAACAAACACATTTATATGAGCTTGTTAAAAAATTGAGTTGTGCATAGAATAGAGAATTTTTTTGAGAGAAATTGTGCGTTAAAATAGAAAGTAAAAATCATTTAAGCATTGGTGATCACCTTCTAGGTTTATTTCATATAAATTTTAGTTTTCTATCCTTTTTCCTATTAAATTAGTAAAATTTTAGGTCCATCAAGGGAACTATTGATGGTGTTTTCTGCATGACAACAACTCAGACAGAATATGATATCCTATCTCTCTTGAAAGGTAAGTATCTATGGGAAAAGAGATAACCCCAAGGTCTCTAATGTCAAGTCTTGACAATGCAAATAAAACAACTCAGAGATAATGTGAAAATGCTGGTAATCACAGAGGGACCTTACTAAAAGAAAATACTGGACTCATATTTATCAGATCTAGCAATATATTGATACTTCAAGACCTAAAATTAACCTAGATAATAAAAGAAATAACAAAAGATAAGGGTTTTAGAGGTAATTCTAAGACTAATTCTAACCCTAGGATTAACAATACAAAATATAAGATTCTCAAAATGGACCAATCTCTAAGAAACTACTTCCTCTTTAACCTAGATAAATCTACAATCTTACAGAAATAGTGCAATATTCTAAGGAGTTCAAGATTTTTAAATCATGCATATTCATTCAAGACAACCCCATTGCAATTGAAATGAACACACATTCATAATTGACCTAAGCACAGTTTTAAGTCCAAGCTAACTTTGCAAAGTAGCTAACAATCAACTAACTGCAAAAAGTATGGAGTAGATATTGTTGCAAATACTTCAAGCGTAAAACCTAAGCATTACCAAACCATATAACATCAAATCACTTAAGCAATTTTAAAGATAGAACATCAAGAACCATGCCAGATAGAACTCAACACAAGAAAGGAACCAAATCACATTGTATTTTTTTGTATTAAATCACCCAAAGTGGCAACAATTCCAGTCTTTTGTTACAACACTTGCTTGAAGATAAACTAAAATTGAACTCTAATTCTTGCTCTTACAATTCACTCTAATGTGTAATTTTTTGTCTAACTTCTACCCCTTTTCAAATGAGGCATAATTCCAGACTTATAGAGAACCCCCAAAGATATGTCATCCCAATTAGGGTTTACAATGATAAATTCCACACAACAGGTCAGCCAAAAGATACTCGAAAATAATATGAAATGTGCAATTTGCACTAATTTCATCCAAGTCGGCCTAAGGTCTCCAAAAACTCCGATCCAAGGCATGCGAAGGAAGAGGATAAAATAATCGGGAAGCACAAATTTTAATGTATCCCTGCATTAACTACTTCCCCCCTTTGTCTTTAGCACGTTCCACTTTATCATGCACCAAAAATAACACCCTATCCAAGTCAGTAATAGGTTGCATAGGAAAAACCCTAACTCTCCTCTCAAGGGACTTGATGTCATCTCTTGACTGCTTCACTATATTATCCCAATCCACCTTATTTGTTTGATACCTATCAATGAGTGCAATGTAAGTTGTAGCATCATCTAGCTCATGTTTTGTAATAGGGCCTTCACTGATTGGAGAATAGACAACTCGCCACCATTTTCTTGATCGCTCCAAGCTAAGATTCTTCAAAGAAAGCTTCTTTCTCCTTGTCATTACTTCAAAGAAAGAGATACACTTATTATAGATATCAGTCAAAGTGTCCTCAATCTGCCTTCCTTGTTTGTATATCTTCTTCAAGGCCTTTTGCCTCATCTGTAGAATTTCAAACCATTCCCAGGGCTCTGCAACTCTTGAGGAAGGAATAATTCCATCCTTTACCAATTGGTCCTCGGTGTGCTCCATGATAGTCTTTATCTTTTGCAGCAGGAGATTCGTATCTTCCTGTGTAGACCTAAAATTGGTCTGGAGCATCTGATTAATTAAATACAAAATATTTGATTAATTATCCTAAATTTCCTCTATTGCTTGAATAAATAGAATTATTTATTTATATAGTTCACGTTCATGTCACATTTAAATTCTTCTAATATCTTATCTTAGTTAAATACTTTGTTTGATTTAATTATCGTTTTCCTATTTTATTCTATCAGATTAATCTTAAATTAATTAAATAGAGATCAAAACATTTTATTTATTAATTGTCGTATTCTTCTATTTAATTTAATAAACAACTTCTATAGTTCGTTTTATTAAATTATTTATTCCTCTTTTGCTAATTTAAATAAATCAAAATATTTGAATAAAGGCATAAAGAATATTCCATCTATATTTCCTCAAAATTGAATTAGATATCCTATGTCTAATTTATGTCTAAAATATGTCAAATTCCAAATTATTCTCTCAATCCTCCTCCATAAATCCTTCCTCTTCTCTTGACTGGTGTTTTCATGGGTAGAGACAATCACCAAATTTCTCTTAATCTCCTCCATCTTTCACCATTCAATCCTCTAGATTGAATCAAAGCCTCTCAATGCCATTCCTGTGCATTTCTATAGCTAGGAAATCTATAAATAAAGCCTCATTGAACCGAGAAAAGGATCTAGATAATCTAACTTATGCACTCTTACTCTGTAGGAATTCAAGCATCAAGCATCAAGCATCAAGCATCCAGCATCCAGCATCCAGCATTCAAGTTTTTATATCATGGCTGCCTTTTGTAGCTGCATTTATCTATTTCCATGTCAATTCATGCTAGTTTAGTTTCTTTATCATCTAGTATTATCATATTATGCTCCATATCATTGTATTAGCATCCATATCATTCTTCAAATAGTCATTTTAATAGTCACATAGCTTACACGATCTGAGAGCCACAGTGATTTAATAAATCTTTGGAGATAGAGAGCAATATGATGCTTTCCGTAGATTGTTGCTTTGATTTGATTCATTTGGCTTTGTCTTTAATATAATGTTGTATTAAGAAGTGTCTTTTGTGTCTTACACCTTATTCACACTTACAATTTGGTGCCCACCATGGGGCATTAACCCCAATTTTATCAATTTTTCTGAAAAGTGTCACGCGGGTTCCTGGCATGTTTTGTTTTAGTGCTTTTGTCAAATACTATAGCACTTCTATGGCAAACTACAACACTTTCATGCTATGTTTCAGCACTTTTGTGTTACTATAGCGCATCCATAAAAAAATTCAGTGTTTTCAACTTTAGTGCTTCCGTGACTTGTTTCAGTTCATCGATGATTTAGCGCTTCTGTGGCAAACTTTGGCGCTTCGGTGTCTTGTTTTGGCACTTTCATTTTATAGCGCATTAGGTAAAAGTTATAGTGCTTTGGTTGAATTTTCCAACACTTTTGTAAAATCAATCTGGATCCAACGCAACCGTGGCCACATTTTAATTTTTTTCACAGTTGGGCTAGAATTTATCAATCCTAGGATAGTCACTTCTGGTTTTCTAAAAATTATCAATCCTAGGATAGTCACTTCTTGGTTTCTAAAATGTATCAATCCTAGGGTAGCCACTTTTTTTTTTCTTAAAAGAAAATTTATCAATCCTATGATAGTCATCACATTTTTACAATATATGTTTAAAAGAACAACATGATTTCTGTGAAGCAACACCTTCACATAGATTAGAAAATTTCTTTTTGGGCTTAAAACAAAACAACTTATATGTTGTGCTTGTGGTGGTTAGGATTTTTCTCTCCCCTTAACTAGGTGACCAAAGCGCCATATTCACTTTTACTTCATGTTATTTACGCTTTATTAAATCCTTTAGAAGCCCTGTTGTAGAGGGAAAAAGTACTCACCCTACAAGAACGACCTAAGTGGGAAAACCTAAAGCCAAGGATTCCAACCCACTATAATAAAAATGCAATTTGTTGATGAAAGTCCAACTTGACGGTAGTGAGCAAGATAACCATCCCCAAAATCTTTGTTCTAAAGATTGGGAGGTCTCTTGAGGGAGTTTATCAATTGTTGCACCGCACAGAAGCCCTATCTATGAACCATAGAGTAGTATCCCACTGAGTCAGTATCCATATATTTTCATACTCACAGTGCAAGGGGAGGGAAGAATATGCCCCCAAGACACTCACCATATAATTTCCAAGGACTATTTTCTCAAAGGACGAGAAATCCAACTCTGAGTACACGCCTGGAAATGACAAAAACATGGGCGCCCTCTAGGGGCGACAAGGCTGTGTGCGTCAACGCAATTCAAGATGTGGGTTGTGAGTATAATGATGACCTATTTGTCCTTAAGTGTGATTCTATCTAATTTGTGTACAATTGTCAAAGCAACCCGTGAAAATAAATAAGGACCATTCGTGGTTCTTAAACATACATGATCTATTCAGTTTAAAACAATTATTCACAATTGCTTGTTGTGTTTTCAAAAATTCATTAAAATTAGATTAAAGATCATCCTAAAAACAAACAAAGTCAAGTTAGATAAAAAAATCCATGCTTCGAAAGTGGAAGTTCACCACGTTTGTCAAGAGAAAAATAAAAATCACAAAACCCAAGAAACCTTTCGATTATCGAGATAAATTAAGACGAGGGCATTTTTTATATCAAAATCGAAAACTCTTTTTACAACATAGAAGATTCATCCATAGATATCATGATTTTGCTAGGGGTCACACTTTAGATTATGCAGTAGAACCACTCTATTCACGAGCCTTTTTCCAAAGAAGAGCTCTCAGTCAGTATCATAACCGTAGTTAGCGCATACATCATTCTTATCTTCCACAATCCATGATACAGTATGCCACAAGGCTAGATCAGATTTTACAATAGAGAGTCATAAAAGTCCTATTTTTAGCGCTCTGGAAACCTATTTCAACACTTCGGCTCACAGTTTTAGCACTTCTGTGAAATAGCACTTTCGGACACTATTTTAGCGCTTTCATTAAATAGCGCTTTCATCATCTGTTTCAACACTTTCAGGTATTATTTCAGCACTTCTATCAAGATAACACTTCTACCACCTGTTTTAGCACTTTAGAACTCTGTTCTAGCACTTCTGCGAAATAGTGCCTTTGTCCTTTGTTTTAGTGCTTTCAAAATAGAGAGTCCAAAAATATTACCAGTCAGTCTGTCTATCATTTTATCCATAGTTTTTATTAGAACCAAGTTTCTTTTTATCAGAATCACTGTCGAGAGACCGAAAATAGATAGGTTTATACAAATTTCCAATCTTATCAACTGAAACAAGATCTTGCAAAATTAGAAGTGTCAAAATCAAATACACAATCGATTACTACACAAAAGTTTCATCATTAGGATACTATCATCGTTTATCACGAAACCAAGTATAGTAATCAAATTTTTAACATAGTCTCATCAATAAGATCAATCATCTTATTCAACTTTGTTAAAAGTTCAATTGACATTTTCCCAGCATAGAAGATCAAAATTTCTGAAGAAAGGGTAAAAATTTGTATACCAATCTTCACTACATCCCAAAAACAGAGACTCTTAGAGCAGGAACTTGAAACATCCCAAACAATGGCAGAGGAAAATCCTTGGAACAATCTTAACCAAAATGATAAAAACAGAATAACTCCAAAGGATATTCAAACAACTCGACAAGATCCCAAGTTCCATAAATTTATGGAAAAGATTTTAGAACAAGATGTGGAGAAGTATCTTTTGATGTTGGCTGAATCGGGTGCTAAACTTCCCAAGGACTTTGACATGAATCATTTGAAGGAAGCACCTGGAACAAGTGAGACTAAAATACTACAACCAACACAAACAATAGATCCAGTTGCCACTTTGACATATCAAATGCAAATGTTACAACAATAGATATAGGATATAATGAAAGGGAGTACCAAAAGATATGCGATAAAGGACATTTGTCCTTATCCTTTCGACGCAACAATCGGTCTGATGCCTTTTCCTAGACACTGTGAGATTCCAAAATATGATAAATATAATGGAAGAACGGATCCGATAGATCATATTAGGGAATTCAAAACAATGAGCCTCGAGTTTTCCCCAAAGGAAACTTACTTAATGAGATTATTCCCAAGGAGCTTGGGAGAATCATGTATGGAGTGGTTTTCAAAACTACAATCGGGTATCAAAACTTTTGAGGAACTTGTCAACAGGTTCATCTCCCAATATTCCTTTAACATCCAACACAATGTTACAATAAAGGATCTTGATAACCTAAAGCAAAATAAAGGGGAGACGTTCTTGTCTTTTCTACAAATATGGCAATAATTTTTCGCTAGATATCCTCGATCCATTCTTGAGGAAGAAAAGATGGAGCTGTTCATTGACAACTTAACGGAGGAAATGAGTTATAGGCTTGAATTGCAATGTCCTCCCACATTCGAAAAAGTAATAGAAAATGGTCTTAAAATTGAGGAAGCATTAGTCAAAAGAGGGGTTATCAAACATTTCAACAATAAAATGAATAACACAAATAACTCCTCCAATCAATATTCAAGCAATGATAAGCCAAAATTTTGGCAAAATAATCGAAACACAACTACCATTGAAACAACAAATGATTTCCAAAATGTCAAACCGGTTTTCAACTTGATTGCATCTACATAAAAAAATCAAAAAAATGATCAAATTATCAAGTCAAATGTCATACAAAGCAATGAGATCATAAAAACACGATCATATCAAAAACCATCAAATCAGCGTAGGTTCACACCTTTAGGCCAAATGATAGAATCAACAATGAAAGAATTAGTCACTAGTGGCCTTATCACTGCACGGGAAGCCCAATTTTGGGATCTAAAGGTCAAACCACCATGGTGGAATGATGCAGATTACTGCAACTTCCATAATAACAAAGGACACAAAACCAATGATTGTATGGAGTTGAAGCATGCAATACAAGATTTGATCGACAACAATAAAGTATATGTGGAAACAACCCAAAAAAATAATGATCATTTGGCCTTCAAGGACCCTTTTCCAAACTATGACAAAGGAGCACCATCATCTTCAAACAACAAAGGGAAGAATGTCAACCATGTCTTTGACATAGCAATCCTTTGTCGACCTGGAATAGAGAGTGATCATACAGTTAGTCACAACATTAACGAACCCAAAATCAACAACACTACCCCTTTGAACTTGCTCCCAAGCATACAAAAATCTGATAATCAAATCAATGTCTTAAAAATCAAAGACCATCAAGAACATCAACTAGAAAATGTAATGACTAGGGGGAAATCCAAGGTAGTGTTAAAGGGAGTTGGATCTACACATGCAGTTCCACCTCCATCTCATTATAACATTGTCGATCAACTACAAAACATTCCTACATAGATATCGATACTAGAACTCCTTAAAATATCACTATCACATAAGGAGGTTCTAGAACAAGCATTAGTTGCCACTACGGTACCAAAGAATCTAGATGTTTGTCAGTTCCAAGCTATGGTGGGACATTTGACTACCCCACATTTTCTATCATTCTCTGAACAGGATGATATCTCACTAAACCATCCCCATAATATTGCACTCCATATTGAAGTCTTAATCCATAATCATCAATTCAAGAGAGTCTTAATAGATGGGGGAGTTGGTCTAAACATTTGCACTCTCAAGTTAATCAATGTACTAGGGTATTCAGATGATGCTATTGATGCCTAAAGAAAAATGACTATCAAAGCATATGATGAGGAAGAAAGATCATCTAAAGGCTTGATTGTGCTACCCATTCAAGTGGGGCCAACGATGAAACATATAGCATGTCAAGTGTTGGAAAAAAAGTTAACATACAACATACTCTTAGGACGACCATGAATCCATGAAATGTAGGCCATGCCTTCAAAATATCATCAATGTTTGAAGTTCCAAATAAATGGATGAAAGGTGCCTATATTTGTTGATTATAATCACCCTCAACATTGTGACACCCTTAGGATCTCTCAAGATACCTTTGTGCCACACAACAGGGAAGCATCAAGCTCAAAATCATCCAAAGAAGAACAATGTCCAAGTATCACCACCAAGTGGGTAGAGAAGAAGGGTAAATAAAAAGAGATAAGTCCTATTGAAACTCATTCAACAGATAATCCAGATAAACAAACTTCTTTATCATAGAAATTTCAAGAGTAATTGCAACTGATGGACAAGGGAACGGGAACATATTCTATGGAGCAATCGCTTAACCTATCATAGTTAATGCCATCTCCTAGGACATATGGTCAACCATCTATGATCAAATCTCAAACATCATTACCAGTCACAGTTCTTGACGAAAGGTTTTTCAAAAAAGGTACAATTAAATATGAATTAGACAACAAAGCAACCCTGGATTGGCTATATAAAGATGAGGAACCCTCTACATCAGATATTAGTATCAAAAATGTCAATATTAACACTGATAAATATGGAAAAGGAAAAGCTATTTTAGAAAAAATGGGGTATGAAGGACAAGGACCTATTGGATTAAGAAAAGATGGAATCATAGAGCCTATTACACCCCTCACTCTCCACTCAAAAGAGAAGTCGGGACTAGGATACTCTAATGAAGCAAAATAGGAACTAGAAAAGAAGGTTGTACAAATAATTCAACTTAGAAATAGCTCTGAGACAGATTCAAATGAATATGAATGGGATTCATGTTTTGATGTATCTTTCACAGATATTCATATTGATGTCATCCAACAATATACACCTACACATGAGGAGGATCAAGGCTTTGGGTCTAGACCAATCATGGAAGTCACTAAATATCAATGATTCAAGTGGGGATGAATAGACCTCGAGTGAGCTAGACGATCTTGAACAAGGTACCGTCATTGACCTCGATATTCCAATAAAAAACTATGATGAAATGGTTGTTTGAACCCTTACATCCATCAACCCAAATGAATCCAATGACCTCATGCCATTAATCCATCCTGAACTGATTGACTGGGAACCTATCGAACCTTTGACTATACCAATATTTCCATATGATGATGCCATCATAGATTTCCTATGTCATAGCTAACCTGGTACAAGTTCTATTTGTAATACTCATAACAACATGACTCAGCAGGAGGGTGTCAAATCTTCTAGTTGCAAAAATGAAAACAGGGAAAATAGATCTAATGGTGAAAATCATTCTATGGCAGCATTAGATTTGGAAAAAGAAAAAATAAAGAACGCATCTAACAGTGAAAAAATTTCTGACGCACTGAAGGATGGAAGATTTGACACTCTTCTAGAATAGTATGATGAGTGATCATTAGTCCTAGTAGAACCAACACAGTCTGTGAACATCGACACTGAAGAAAATACAAAAATCCTACATCTGTCGGAATCCATGACAGATCATGAGAGACCAGAATTCGTCAAATTCTTTAAAGAAAGAAGCATCGACTTTGCTTGGTCATATTCCGATATGCTAGGCAAGACCCAAATTTTCTCATGTATCATTTGTCTTTGCCCATAGGAATCAAGCCTGTCAAGCAAAAATTGAGAAAAATGCATCCCCATATCGCATTGATGGTAAAGATAGAGCTAAAGAAATTATTGGATGTTGGATTCATAGGATCTATAGACTATGCTGATTGGATATCAAACATTATACCTATTTCAAAGCCGGACAATAGCATTATGATATGTACAGATTTTAAGGACCTAAATAAAGCATGCTCGAAGGATGATTTTCCACTACCAAATATAGACATCATCGTTGACTTGACGACATGGCATGCCATGTTGTCAATCATGGATGGTTTCTCTGGGTACAATCAAATAAAAATAGCTCCATAAGATCAGGAAAAGATGGCTTTTACATGTCCATGGGGAACCTTTTGCTGGAACGTCATGCCATTTGGTCTAAAAAATGTAAGAGCCACTTATTAAAGAGCAATGATGACAATATTCCATGATATGATGCACACCTTCATGGAGGATTATGTGGATGACATCTTGGAAAGATCTGGTACTAGGGAAGGATATCTGCATATCCTAGACAAAATCTTCACACGGATGGAGAAATTCAATGTCAAGTTAAACCCCAAGAAGTGTGTCTTCTGGGTCACATCAGCAAAACTATTAGGGTACATTGTCTTAGAAAAAGGCATTGAAGTGGATCTAGTGAAAGTCAAAGCAATAATGGAGATGCCACCTCCTAAGAATATTAGTCAACTCAGATCACTACAGAAAAGGCTCTGATTGATCAAAAGATTTATCTCCCAGCTGGCGGACAAAAGTCATCCTTTTAATCATCTATTGCATAAGAATATAGTTTTCAAGTGGGATGAGGGGTGTGAAACAATGTTCAATCAAATCAAATAGTATCTAATGTCACCACCCATTCTCATGCCACCAACGGAAGGAATACCTTTGATATTGTACATTGCTACAACGGATATCTCTTTGGGGGAACTATTAGCACAAGAGGATTATGAAGGAAAGGAACATTCCATCTACTATATCAGCCAGACATTAAATGGGTATGAAATAAATTACACTTTCATAGAGAAATCTTGCCTAATGGTGGTGTTTGCTACTCAATAGCTGAGACACTATATGCTAACTCATACAATCAAGCTAATAGCAAAGATCGATCCTTTAAAATATCTACTCAGTAAAGCTGCCTTAATAGGTAGACTGGAAAAGTGGGTCATGCTATTAAGTGAATTTGACATTCAATATGTAGAGAGAAACGAAATTAAGGGTCAAGCAATCGCTAAAAAATTAGCTGAGGCTCTTTTACCAGATGTTCGACCAATGATAATGGAGTTTCCGGATGTAGACATTCTGACAGTGATGCCCCAACAATGGGTATTATTTTTTGATGGATCATATACATAGCGAGGATCGAGAGTAGGGATTTTGTTCATCTCTCCATAAGGACACACCATTCCAAAATCATATAGATTAATGTTTCAGTGTACAAATAATGTGGCCGAATATGAAGCATTGATCATTGGGGTCAAAATAGCAATTCAATGGAAGATCATAGACTTACAGGTATATGGGGACTCTCAACTAGTTATTTATCAAGTAAATGATGAGTATAAAACAAAAGATGAAAAGTTGATGCTCTATAAGCAACACATAGATGATCTGAAACAATCCTTTGTCAGTATTAAGTTTGATCAAATTCCAAGGGCAGAGAACAAAGTTGCGGACACTATGGCCACAATTGCTTCATTACTACAATTTCTTGAGAAGTGTGTTTGTTATGATTTTATGGTAGAACAAGTATCATGTCCTTCCCATAATAAAACAGAATCTGCTACCATCTGCCATCTAGAAACCATTGAAACCTCCATCTATGAAAAGACCTATGCTTACCTAAAAAATGATATCCTTCCCCTGGATCTATCTAGGAACCAAAAATGAAATTTCCTCTACCAATCCGCATGACATACTTTAATTGTTGACATACTTTATTGTCGAGGTCTTGGTGGTACCTTACTTCGGTGTCTAGAACACAACGAATCTAAAATGACCCTATGAGAGGTTCACGAGGGTATTTATGGCACTCATTCGAGTGGGATAACTCTAGCCAAGAAACTCCTCCATTTGGGATATTATTGGCCATGCATGGAGAAATAATCCTATCAGTTTGTCAAGAAATGTCAAAAGTGTCAGATTCACAGCAATCTGATTCATGCACTAGCACAAGAACTACATCCCTTTACATCCACATGGCCTTTTTGTCAATGGGGACTAGATCTAGTAGGAGAGATAAATCCATCTTCATCCAATGGACACAAGTTCATCATAACAACTACAAAATATTTCACAAAATGGATTGAAGTTGTACCTCCTACAACCATCATTGGGAAGCAAATCTCCTCTTTCATCTTGAATTTCATAATATGTCAGTATGGAATCCCTCAATCTATTATCCCTGATAATGGAAGATCTTTCAAGAATCAATATGTCCAGGAGCTATGTGAGAAGTTCCATATCCAACATCATTTTTCAACACCATACTATCCTCAATGGAATGGCCAAGCAGAGGCCTCAAACAAAACAATTCTAAAAATTCTCAAAAAGACGGTTAACAATGTTGGACGTGATTGGCATGTTCAACTTAATCCTACACTATGGGCCTACATAACAAGTATCAGAACACCAACAGGAGATACACCATATGCCTTGGTATATGGATCAGAAGCCATATTTCCCATTGAAGTTGAGACTCCATCCCTTCATGTATCACTCAGAGGAATAATTTCATATGAAGACTATAGGGTATCTAGACTGCAGGAACTAGAATTGTTGGATGAGCATTGTCAACAAGCTATCAATCATCTAACGGCTTATCAACATAGGATGTAAAGAAGTTATAACCACAAGGTAAAACTGAGGGTCTTTCAGGTTGGTAACTTGGTACTAAAGGAAAACCCTAGGAATCAGTAGGACAGGGAGAAGAAAGGGAAATTTGAGCCTAACTGGCTTGGTCCTTTTGTCATCATATCAGTGTATGGATCAATAGCATATCAACTATCAATGTCAGAAGGGGATTTGTTTGATGCACCTATCAACAGTATCCATCTCAGAAATTTCTATGCTTGACTCTCCTAGTGCATGGGTCAAACTTCTAAAAATGGTTTCCTTGATGAAAACTTGGCAAATAGGCATCTTGGCAACACAAAAATACAAAAAAAAGAAAAAAGAAAATACTAAAAGAAATAAAAAGAGAAAAATAAGAAATACACAAAAGCACAAAGAGTGTAATCAAAAAATATGGTGAAAACCTAGAAATAGGTGTCGTATGTGATTCTAAAATCAAATTTCCCATCTATTTTTGATACATATTAGGACCATTAGACTGGTAGTCAGTACCATTTCATATCATGTTAGTAGTCTTGCCATCTTTTCATCCATATCAAAATCATTTCACATAGTCAAGTCTCACTCCAAAGCTTGGGGGAAACATCTGGATATCACTAGGGGCAACAAAAACATCAATTTCACCAAAGGGAAAACAACAATATAGCAGAAAAATGAAACAAAAGATCAAAGCGCAACATCAATCATCATCAGAGAGGTATCAACTATCCATATCATATCAAAAAGCCAAAAAAATGTGAAAAAGTTAGTCTAAAAAAGCAAAATCTAGAAAAACATAGGTCTGTGTCAGTCGAACTACGTGGTCTCTACGTGTGTAATGTAGGCAAGGCTAATCTTTGATCAGCCCTCGAGACCCCTAGGATAGGATAGTAGGTTAGTTCTTTGGTCAAAATCTCGAAAATCATCAAAACATCACAAAATCAGGATGGATGATCTAATCTGAATAATGATTGAAATACTCTAAGTAAAAAATGGATACATTGTATTTTTTATTATCATTTCTTTGGAGTAACTCAATTATGTATTGCACTAGAGAAACAAGGAAGAAGAATGATATTTTTATTGTCTATTGTCTATAAGTTAATCATATAAATGTGTGAATTGTCAAGGGATGTGCTATGAAAATGTATCACTGATGACATTCAAAATTCACACACTAAAATGATTAATCTCTACCTATTTACACAATGAATGCTCAAGTCATCTCAGTTCAATCATGCCTAGATGCTTGTGTTCGCTTGCAATATCAAAAATCATGTAAGAAGTACTCAGGTCGTCATTGGTCTAACACATACCATTGATGCTTGTATTCACTTTTAACATCCAATAAAAGCTCAATGATGACAAAAAGCACAAAAGTACTATTAAAATGACAATCGTTTTGCATATATAGTTGCATATTAAAATTAGATTGCATTCATCATATTCATTATCTGTAGAGTATTTGTTGCATAAAGGGTTCCAATCAATGATTATCTTATCTACAAATAAGACTGAGTATAATTGACAAAAATCAAAAATCATCAAACATGTAGAAGTCACCATCTCATCATTAAGTTTCGTCATTTCATCATTCATGCATTTCTACATCAATAAAATTATGAATTAAATTTTACCATAAGTACATCATGTTCATTTTACCATAAAAAACATTCATTGGATTATCATCCATCAGATATCATATGCATTTGATCACTTTTTAAATCCATACATCATTTACCATCTATACATTTTATCACATATAAAATAAATGCAAGTCATGTCATTATTCTCATTACATCATCCATCCATTATCATTCATCATAAGATCATCATTTTCATCATTGTTGCACTAACATAAAAGCGTTTACCCATCCATCCATGCATTTTTATCACATTTGAACATTCATATAGATCATCATTTAGAGATTCATACATCACATAATACATCCATATATCATATATTCTACAAATACATTTATCATAGAATCATTACATAAAATAAAAATATTTATTATTACATCATCACATTTGAAATAATATCATTCATATAGAACATCACATATTGCATAGATCACATAATAAATGCATCCATCACATAGAAATCATAAATTATCATAAAATCACATCAACTACATCTCATATATATATATCATTAGTGTCAAGTATACAATGAAGTCTAAAAATACAGATACATCATAAAAAATGAGGTACATCATAATATACATCATGTCTCGAAAGGGAAAATCTCAATAGCATCTGTGATTTGCTACTGCCAAAATGTTTAGGTCCAACAAGACCAGTACCACCACCACCCCTGAAAGAACCAAGATCTCTAGGATCTCTATGTGGAGGCTATGTCACACCCTAACTCACTGTTCGAGTATGCATCCACCCAGATCTCGACGGGGCATAGCTGACTCTATGATCAGTAGGCACTGCATCATGATATCTGCCCCTATAAAACTCAGCCTCTCGGCCAGCCCACAAAACCTCTCTCATATAGTGTCCCATCGAGGTACCATCGACCACTCTCTGTAGGGTCTCCACTATCTCCTATGCCCTCTCGGCAATCTGATGAGCACTATCTCACTCGGCTGTCAATGTGGCAACCTAAGTTTGTATAGTGGCCAACTGTCCCTATACCTGCGCTAGAGCCTGAGCATGGACCTAAGCCTAGGTTTGCATCTGAGTCTGGGTCTGAACAAGTAAACCCTAGGCCTATACCAACTATCCCTGCAATGTCTGAACCTATGTCTGGAGACTTGCAATCTGTCTATGATATTCCACTAATGGTACTATCATTGCTCGCCTCTTGCGAGGCCTACTGGATGATGGACCACTGCTGACTAGCCCTACCCCTCTATCCCCTCCACTGCCACCATCATTTTCATTGCTACTATTGTCATCACCACCCCTCTCTGTGCTACTACCTGACAAAGTACCACCCTCACTATTTACAGAACCCTCCACCACATCCTCCTCTACAGGTAACGGTGTTGGCTCATCCGAAATAGTGATACGAGGATGTTGAACCAAAGCCAAGAATGTAGCATACTCTGTAATTGGTGCCTCAACAATGTCTCTGCACATGTCCTAGGGTGATGGCTGCAATGCCCTGTATCCCTCTACTAGAACATCATATGATAAACAAGGCTCCCAATCAGGAATATCACTCTACTGCCTAGCATAGTGGGCTATCCCTTGTGGCATACACTGAACGATTCCATATTGTCTGTACACTCGGTGAAGCAAAAATCTCTCTAATACAAAAGGTGTCTGGTCGATCAGATACATGGAATCGCAAAGGTATCCCAACACCGAATCATCCTTATCCCACTGCTCACAACCTAAGTATGGACGTAGGGTAAGAGTCTCTATGTCATCAAAAACCTGCTTCCAATGCTCTAACTTACCCATCCGGGCCTTGGTAAGCTGACCTCTGTATCTGAACACATATGGTCTACCTGCTGGTCTATCTACAACTGGAAATGGCCGAGCAATAGAAAATGCTCCCATACCCACACCTGTAATAGGGTCATCCTTGCTAATAAGCTGCATGCCCCTAGGTACACCACTGAGTGAAGATCATGATAAAGATGTGCCAGCATGCACATCCCCCACGCATATCTTGTACCATGTACCATCATGCTCTCTAAAGTCCTACCCTAACCCATGAGGAATCCCTTTGACTTGTGATCAAGGCAAAGGAAACCTCTAATAAATCCAACAAGCACTACTGGTAGTGTCACGTATAAGTCGGAAATCCTCCTCCATCGGATGCTCAGACCCTCAATATCCTGATCCTGGAATACTCTGTGGAGAGCATCTCTACCACCAACCCCATGAGAATCGTACACTATGATCTCCCCCATAAATGGAATTTTTCCATACATCCTCAGGTGTGACCATCATCTCGCTAGTGGGTAAATGAAAGGTGTTGTGGTCACTATGCCACCTCTCAGCCAAAGCAATCGACAGACCCCGATTAATCCTAATCTGGGGCATGTCAAGTAAACTAGTTAGGTCGCATCGACCTATAATATGAAGCTCATCTGGTGATAGATGAGGTATCAAGTCTGTAGTTCAAGGAAACCACTCTCGCATCTGGAGAGTACCCAAATCCTCCTATCATCATAAATGAAAAATCCACAATCAGTGTACTATGTCAAGAAATAAAAAGTCATTCAACTATTAAGTCTATTCCAAAAATTTGGTATGAATTATTCGATCAAAGTCATGGGCGAACATCAACAATCCTCATCTATCATGAGGTTCATCAAACATTATCTAATCTTTCCTATCATGAGATTTATTAGATATTGAATCATTTCCTCACCTATTATGAGGATCATCACAAATAGGATTTCTTCTCGCCTATCATGAGAGAAAATCTTATTTAAATCATCAAACTCCAACATCAAGAATTTGGATTATCAATCATACCAATCCAAAGAATGGACATAATCAGAATTGATGAAATCAAGGTTTACTAAGTCAAAATGTGCAATTCTGAAATGGATGCGCTAAAACAGGCATTCAAAGCGCTAAATCTCAAAAGCACTAATTTATTGGTCAAAGGCGCTAAATCAGGCACGCAAAGCACTAAATCTCAAAAGCGCTACTTTAACACTCCGATGTGCTATAACAGGCACCCGAAGTGCTATTTTACCCTAAGCATTGTTTTACCACATTGAAGTGCTAAAATAGTCCATCAAAGCGCTGCTTTACGAGAAGCACTAGAACAGACCATGAAAGTGCTAATCTACCAAATCAAAGTGCTAAAATCCGGCATCAAAGCGCTATTTTAACCTACCTAAGCGCTAAATCATCGAAAGCGCTACATTATCCTATGGAAGCGCTAGAGAATTTAATGCATGCGCTAAATCTCAAAGTGCTAAATCACCTATTGAAAGCGCTACACCGGAGTGAAAGCACTACAGCGCGGCTTGAAAGCGCTAAAATACGCCTAAAGAAATAAAATGAATAAAAAACAAAAGTGCACAAAAAATGAGGAGGATAATGGGTACATACCGGAGGTCCATATGCGGTTGGCCGTCAATGGCGTCGAACATGCTCGAAATGGTGAGTGTGGTAAGGGATTGACATCCTACTCCAGCTGGCTGAAATGTCTCTATCACAAGATTTTTAAACTCAAAAAGTGCAAATGACTTTGAAAATGACCTTTTGGACTATATATAACTTTTCAAAAGGGATTTTTGAGGGGTTTTATTATATTTTGATTAATTTTATCCGTGAAATTAATTGAAATTCATCTGCAGGCTGTATTTTTCTTCATCTTTTGTCGAGAGATAAATTATTTCATCAAATCATAAAATCATCATGAAAATTTTGAAAATCTAAAAAATCATCAAATCATTAATTTATCTCCTGAGGGGGCATATTATTGAAAATCATCTAAAAATCAATGTCTAGGGCATGTCTAGGACATACGGAATTATTTTTTTATATCATCGATCCTAGCAGTAGCAGCAAAACTTTCTTCGAAGCAACGCGTAAACACATCACTTCGAAGAGGGGAAAAATGCATACACCTAAAATTGGTCTAGAGCATCCGATTAATTATCCTAAATTTCCTCTATTGTTTGAATAAATAGAATTATTTATTTATATAGTTCACGTTCATGTCACATTTAAATTCTTCTAATATATTATCTTAATTAAATAAACAAAATTAAATACTTTGTTTGATTTAATTATCATTTTCCTATTTTATTCTATCACTTAAATCTTAAATTAATTAAATAGAGATCAAAACACTTTATTTATTAATTGTCATATTCTTCTGTTTAATTTAATAAACAACTTCTATAATTCATTTTATTAAATTATTTATTCCTCTTTTGCTAATTTTAATAAATCAAAATATTTGAATAAAGGCATAAAGAATATTCCATCTATATTTCCTCAAAATTGAATTAGATATCCTATGTCTAATTTATGTCTAAAATATGTCACAATTAAATCTTTGAAACTTCATAGGAAGTTTTGGAGACAAATTGGAGACAAATTCCAAATTTTTCTCTCAATCCTCCTCCATCAATCCTTCCTCTTCTCTTGCTTGGTGTTCTCATGGGTAGAGACAATCACCAAATTTCTCGCAATCTCCTCCATATTTCACCATTCAACCCTCCAGATTGAATCAAAGCCTCTCAATTCCATCCTTGTGCATTTCTACAGCCAAGAAATCTATAAATAAAGCCTCATTGAACCAAGAAAAGGATCTAGATAATCTAACTTATGCACTCTTACTCTACAGGAATTCAAGAATCAAGCATCAAGCATCAAGCATCCAACAATCAAGTTTTCATATCATGGCTGCCTCCTGTAGCTGCATTTATCTATTTCCATGTAAATTCATGCTAGTTTAGTTTCTTTATCATCTAGTATTATCATATTATGCTCCATATCATTGCATTAGCATTGATCTCATTCTTCAGATAGTCATTTTAATAGTAACATAGCTTACATGATCTGAGAGCCACATTGATTTAATAAATCTTTGGAGATAGAGAGAAATATGACGCTTTTAGTAGATTATTGCTTTGATTTGATTCATTTGGCTTTATCTTTGATATGATGTCATATTAAGAAGTGTTTTTTGTGCTTTACACCTTATTCACACTTACACTTCCTTATTCTGAGCTAACACATTCTTCACCCAATCCAAGGATCTCATTGCATCCCCTCTAGTTGACAAGATGTCCTTGATGGAATTATCTCCCTTTGTCCGCAGTCCCTGCAACTAGCTGATTGTAGCATGTGTGGTGCTCTTCATCCTTTCTAGTTTTGATATTGTCTCTTGGGGTAGAAAACCTACAGCAGGTGAGGAATCGCCAATGGATTGCAAGGGTTTCATCAAATCTTTAAAATATCTCTTGAGTTTCTCAATTTCTTTCTCTAATTCGGATTTAGTCTGTGCCTCTTTCCTCAATTGACCAAGGATCACAGCACTAGAGCCTTCATATTTCTCGATGTATTGCTCCATGGAAGCATGCCCAAGATTGATAGTCTGCACATTGTAATCCTTCCCAATCACATCATCCCTATTTTTGTTAGGAGGAGGGGTAGCAATGTGGACTACCCTATTATTTGCATCATCCCTCTCAATCTTGCAAATGACTTTGGCTTTCTTCTTTGTCTTTCCCTTTCCAATATTTTCCAGTAGGTCATCCCAATTGGGAGGAGTGCCATCCACTACTATCTACTTACTCTTCAACTCCTTATCTAACCAGCTTGGAATAGTGAATTTTGACTGTACCTTATCCTACCCATCTTGTTCCTATTGAACATTAGGTGCACCCTTCTCCATGCTTGGCTCCTCAGGAGTCTTCTTAGCTGAATCATATTTATTTGCACTATGTTCTTCCTTCTCCTGTACTGGTGAAGGAGTCCTAACTGACACTTCTTCCTCTAGAGAAGCTCTTCCCTCCTCACCTCCTACAGGAAAATTCCCACCAGCTATCAAGGGAGATTGCAGAACCCTGTCTATCTCTACCCTAGTGTTGTAGAGATCACCTTCCTAGAATTCTTCCTCATCAAGGTCCATAGGATCTTCAACATCTTTTGGTTCATCTAGCATATTTCTAGTCTCATGGAGAGGAGGGATGTCTTCATGCTCAGTGGAAGGACCACTCATGGGAACACCTTCTTTTGGTGTAGTATCCTTGGGAGAATGAGTCCTTGACATCCTAGTGTATACTTGTGTCTTCTCTCTCGAGCTCTCAACTTCTACCATAGGTGTGCCAACTTCCTTATTTTCTTTAGAAGCCTCCTTTTGTGATAATCTCACAATTCTCCTTCTCTTTGGTGAGGGGACACTGACCTCTTCTTTCTCTTGTTCACCTCCCTCAGCCTTCTTCCTCCTAGGGACATGCTTCCTTTTCTTAGCTATCGGCTTCCTCTGCTTTTTTGCTTCTCCTACCTCCCCTGCATGAACATCCTTAATATTGATTTTAAAAGGAGATCCCATCTTGGTTTTTCCTTTAAAATCTTGCTCAGGTGACTCCTCACATGCAGAGCGAGACTCCAAGTCCCCCATGAGGTCATAGGTGTATTGCACACCTTCACTTTCCAACTCTAACATTTTATGCTTGAGCCAGAGCTTAGTATACTTGATGACTAGAGCCATGACCTACTCTAGCTCTGTCTTTTCTTCCTCCAGCCAACCAACCTCTTTAAGAAGCAACACAAAGAATCTTAAAACAAGGCTAATTCAACCATCAAATGCATAATCATTAAGAAAACTTCATGCAATTCCTCAATTCTCCATTTTCAACAAAATCTCAGAAAAATCTATCAAGGACAAAAATCCGTGAGAAGGGTAACAACTCACAAACTCCAAGAAAATGAAGAGGTGAAGAACTTTCGAGAAAATTTCAAAGACATGGATTCCAGGAAAACTAATGCAACTTTCTCCACTAAACTCATCTTTCAGAAAACTAGCAATGGGATGGAAAAACATGGGAAATCCAGCCCTAAAAAAATTTCGTGAAGGGGCCAAATCTCCGAATCAATGCACACTCCGGGAGATAGACGAAAAACCGAAAGGTCGAGAAATTTTGGTAATTAAGGAATTCCACCACGATGTAGAAAACCTGGATGTTCATGTTTTTCATGACCTCCCATAAATCAATCAAACGATCATGAATTAGAAAATATGGAGCCTAGATTGGTGTGATTTAAACCTCCTACAAATCAATTTCAAACCTGAAACTCACCAAAAGTGAAACGAGAGGGAGTGGCAATCATGCCCTAGGCACAAAACCCTAAATTTACACCATGAACATAAAGGATAAGCATGAACTCGACTCTCACGAAGGCAAGGTTAACATGTGGTTCACCTTGACTCACTTGGGGGTAAAATCCTCATGAAATGGGAGAACCCCAACCACAAGACACTCAATCCTATAATCAAATAGGAATTCAAACCTCAAAATGACGCAAGACTAGAAACGCAGGAAAAATGACCAAACCCTACCACACTGTCACTTTGACTCACCATACAAACATGAACACCATGAAGAAATTTGACTCATTTATCAAAGAAGGGAGGGCATCATGCACTTACCATGAAGACAGAAGAATTGAAATAACAGAAGTCGACAAGATGACCAAGAAGAGCGCAAATGGCCTCCAGAAAATCCAACTGCAATAATTGACTCCAAATCTAAATGCCCAACTCAGCACCAACACTCAAGCTCAAGCACTCCAGAAAAAAGAGGAAGCAAATGATAAAGTTCAAATGGCATAAAATTCCCCAAGAGTCGACTTAATACCCACCTTGGGCGATCACACAATCAATGTAGTCGAAACCGGTCAACCCAGAATCCGAGAATCCGACAAGGTGATGGACATTCAGAGGAATCTGGTCCAAATAGAATTCCGCAAAGGAATAGAATCTCTAGATTTCCAATGAAAATCATCTTCCATCGGACTTCAAAAGGAATCCGGGACAATCCAGTAGGAGTGGATTTTCCCGAGTTCAGTGAAAAACTTGGAATGAGTCCAAAACTTAGGATTTTCACTAGGTATCATGGATGGACCATTACAGCAGGTAAGATAAACATCAAAGCACATGCCCAAGCAAGTAAAACCCCCAAATTCAAAGGGCCAAAAGACCAAGAGTGAAAGGAAAAAGAGAGCAAAAGAGGGTCCCTAGTTTCAGTGGGGTGTGTGCTAAAGGTGCACAATAGGAACCAACCCTCTCTAGAGGTTCATCTTTTCCATACGTGACCCACAACTTGAAGATGATCCCATGTTTCATAGGATAGCTAAGTTTTACACTTAGCTAGGGTGGAATCCTCATGAAAATAATTTTTAGCATGCCTAGTGGGTTATTAAAAATCATTTTATTCAAGAATTACTCATTTTTTGTTATTTTATTGGTATATACAATAGTGTTTTTGGTCTTTTTGATGTAATAAAAATATACTTGGTGACTTTAATCTCTAATTTTGAAGCAGATCTAGTGCGAGCAACACATGAGAAGAGTGCAAACAAGAGTAATTTTGACTCCTTTTGAGGATTTGGAGCTTTCACTTCCAAGAAGGAAATGGAGAGCTGTAAGAAAGAGTCTTAGCCCACCATTTAGATCACATTCTATGCCTCCAGATTATAGTCCTAAAAATTCTATGCTAAGAATTCTAGTATTGAATACCCAAGTACCAATAAATCTAATGACAAGGAAGTTTTTTTTTGCACCATTTAATGGGGGTATCCCATTAAATCTTTCTCGACATGATTAAATACACATGGTAGCCCTTAAAAGCTTTCCTTTCTTCACAAGAGAAGATCAATCTATGCCTATTGAGAATATCAAAGATGTGGCTACACTGTGTTCAATTCACAGTATTACATCTAAGAATGTGGAAATTAGGCCCTTGGCTACTTTAGTAAAAGGAAAATCTTTTCAATGGTTTAGAAGTTTGTCTATCAATTCAATTAGAACATGGGATGATCTAGGTAATTCCTTACATAATAAATTTGAAGAGAAGTCAGATCATTTATCTTTGGTGGAGTAACTAACTACCATAAAGAGAGCTCCACAAGATCATATGATTGATTTCAACTTCCATTTACAAAATATGTGGGATAAAATTCCACCAGTGGTAAGGCCTTCAACTCAACATACATTTTTTCAATTTCATTCAAGCCCTTAATAGTGATATATCTATGTTGATTCAATCAATAGGTGGAACTACATTTCCTAATGCATATTATGTTTCCATTAGGGAAGAAAATAGCCTCATGCAAGCTAGTAAAATAACTCCAAGGCCTCTAATTCCTTTTTTTCCTGAGGTGCAACTACCTATACCATTGCTAATACACCCAATAATTGTTGTACCCTCTATAACAACACTAAGGTATCCAAATTTCCAAAGAAAAGGTTGTCCCAAATCCATCCCATGAATTGTAGGAGATAAAATATTTATTACAGAGTTTTGGCAATAAATTAGTGGGGTAAAAGTACAAAGTTGTGTCGAAGTTTCAGCTGAATTATCAACATAAGTGAATTTAAGTATTTCTAATTAAAAATCATTTTTTATCAAATAGATTATCTTGTAAGATTTATTGTAGCTAAGTTCGATATGTCCACAAATTTTCCAACTAAAATTATTGGCTAAATGCATATGTAGAACCACTTTGAGGCCAATTTACCAAAAAAATAGATTTATTTGAAAAAGTTGATGTTCCAACAACTTCTACTCATGTAAATAACATTTTTTAAATTAAAAAATACCCTTTTGTAGATCCATAAGTGTATTTTTCAAAAATATATACTTTAATGATTTAATATTTTTATATATTTTCCTTTTTATTTTTACTAAAAGTAGGTTATCAACACAAAATATTCGGTTGATTACCATGTGAAGGAAAAATAGTAAAACTTATTAATTTAAAAAAAAAAAAATATGATGCACTAGATAAAAAATCTATGTCAAGATTGTATTTTTTTTCCATTTTAGATAAATAGATAATATGAAAGTTGGCATTGAATGGAAACAACTATGTTTTAATACACACACATATAAATATGAAGTTAAAAATATATATTTATCAAAATTGGAAAAAATATATCCATGTACTAAAGTTTCAAGTTATAAACACATACAAAAAAATTGAAGGAAAAAAAAATAATATATAAAGATTGATGTCTCGTGTAACTTCATTTTCAACATGTTTTTAGTAACTAAAATATAGTGTCAATTTATAAAAAAGACTATGTTCAAATAATTTTTATTTAAAAAAATAAAAATATATGCATAAAATATACTGAAAAATAAATATTTAATTAATTTACATCATTTCAAAATTCAAAACATGTATGTCACTTTTTAGTGATTCAATTTTAAAATTTGGATCTATGTTGGTAGTTTCCTTTAAAAAGTGTGACATAGCTTTGTACTTATACCTAGTTAGCATAAACAAGCAAAATCAAAATTTAAGACCTTATCAACCCAATTAGCCTAATAGGCCCCCTTACCAAGATGATCCCCGAGGCCAGAGAAGGAATTTTAATGCAAGGCCTTATCAACCCAATAATCGAAACACTACCATCACTTCTAGAGAGCTTGTATTAGTGAAAAATAGCATGGAATAGGATTATGAGTTGTGTATTCCATGCAACCAACCTCATAACCAAGCCACATGTTCAAATGAGATGCTTGATAAGGCCCTCATGGTACAAAATAACACTACTATCCCACAAGATTTAGTGCAAAAATATCATGAACAACAAGGTTCTAATACTGATCAGGGCCACCAAAATGTCACTTTAATGAATCGACAAGGTGAGGAGTTTTGTGGGGTTAATCACGCAAATGTACAGAATCAATTATCCCACTCCATTTCAACAAATACAAAAGAGAAAAAGAGGGTTGTTGACATGGGAAAATAAGATGATAAGAGGAAAATCAAGATCCTATAGGTCATAAAAGTGTTTTTGGTCCATAACATACACTAAATGTGTAAATACTACCAAGAGGACAACCTAGGGTGAGAAAACAGAAACCTAAAAGTTAGCCACAACCACTACAAACACAAGGAGAAACTAATGTTCCAAGAGGACAGCCAAAGGTTTGTACAATCCCATTCAATATTTTGGAGTATATGAAGAAATAAAATGATAGTATGTCACTATGGGATTCAATATCACTTCCTGGGAAAAAGACTTGTTGCAAAATTCTTTATCTAATATTACTTTGTCAAGTGAGCCTTCTAGAGAGCAACCTAGAGTTGCACTTGCTAGTACTCCACCAATTAAAAATGAAAAACAAACAAAAGATACCAAACCACCTCCATTTTACTTATCCTTGATTATTGGCCAACATGTCATCCATTATTACATGATTGATTCAGGTACAAGTAGTTTTGTGATGCCCAAACAAATAGTTGAAAAACTTGGTCTATCATATGAGCCTCTTGCCAAAGGAGTTGTATAGTTGGATGGGATAGCCATCAATACCATTGGAATCATTAAATATTTGAGCCTCAATTTGCATGATTTTCCAAACTTCTCCATACCTCAAGACATTTATGCCATAGATCTACCATCGTACTTTGTCATATGCCTTTCAAGAGACTTCATTGCAAAGTTGGGTGGTTATCTATCTGTTGATTGGTCACATATGTGTTTTAGAATGAGGTATGGAACTAGGATAACAGTCAAATTAGAGCCTATTGCAAAGGACCATATAGAGTCTTATGTCCCCAATACTATGAATGCAAATATTGCTATTCATGAGCAAGAGGAACAACCTATTGTCCAAGATCCTACTATTTCAATAGAACTTGTATATATAATTTATTTTTAAATGAGTGGGAAACTAATAATATGAAGATGATTTGTTTGATCATATAGAGGAAGAAAGGTTGGGTATATATTTGATTCATGAACAAGAAATTGATGTTCCTAACTTAGAAAAATATGAAAAATAATAGTGTGAAAAACAATTGAATGAGTTATGGTAGCTCTATTTTCATAGGTCAAGGAGTAAGAATGGTGTTGATGGTGGGACAATGCTTATTTCTCATAAAGGTGAGAGGTATTACTCATATTTCAGGTTTACTTTCAATTGAACTAATAATATAATAGATTATGAAGAACTTGGTCATGGTTTGGATGGGAAAGGAAGAGAAAATCAATTGTTCGTAGGTATTTGGTTATAGTGAACTTATTGTAAATTAGGTGATAGGTTTGGATGTCTCTAAAAATGACTTGCTCAAGTCTTATAAGCATAGAATTGGGCTTATTATTGAATAATTTGATTCTTTTAACTTGTTGTCCATACCTAGAAATCAAAAGAAATATGTTGATAGTTTATCTACCATAAGAGCACAATATGATATTCCAAGTGATATTAGCAATGGTAAAGTGCAACAGTATGTCAAAGTAGTGATAAGACCATAAATTCTTGATAATAAAAAAAACTTGCAAGTGTTTGATAGTGACAAGAATATTATTATTATTTTTTATTGAAGAGGATGTGTTTTCAGCTACTAACCAAGACAAATTGTAGCAGTAGTATGATGAGAAAATTATATAACTGAAAACTAACAAGTTTCCAAAAAAAATTCCTCACTAGAATAATTTTTGAATTCATATTACCAACCAAAAAAGAATAAATTTAGCACACAAATCAAACAAGATCACTATGAACAAGTAAGAATTTTAAAAGACAAGATTTTAAAGTTGGGAAAGTATGTAAAACTAAAGAAAAGGCTACTTTTATTCAGTTATTTCAAGAGTGATGATATTTTTTCATGGAAGTATAGTGATTTGAAGGGTTTTGACCCCAATCTTTCCCAAAACACTATTGAGCTTGAAGATAATGTCAAACTTGTAAGGAAAAATAAAAGGCCATTGAACTCAAAATTAGAGCCACTCATGAAATTGGAGCTGAGAAAATTGATAGAGGGAAACATTATCTTTCCTATCAAATATAAATATTGAGTCTCCAATCTAGTTCTTGTTAGGAAGAAGAACAGAGAAATAAGATACTATCCACTACCTTCTATGGAGAAAATATTTTAGGTTGTATTAGGTTCAAAGATATTTTCATTATTAGATGGATTTCCTAGATATAATCAAGTTTTAGTGAAAGAAGAAGACCAATATAAAACTACTCTTAATACTAAATGGGGTACAATGGTATATAGAAGGATGCCTTTTTGATTTTCCATTGCTGGAGAAACCTTCCAAAGTGAAATGGATAAGGATTTTTAGGGGTTGATAATTTCTTTTTATTGATTTATCTTGATTATATCACTATTTTTTCAAGGATGCTAACAAAAACTTCATTCAAAAAGTATTTGATAGGTGTAGAGAATATGGTGCTTCATCCAACCCAAAGAAAAGTACTTTTGTTGCTGATGAAGATAAAATTCTTGGTCATGTAGTGTCAAAATATAGAATTTCTATTGATCATAAGAGGATAAGTGTCATACTAGCTATGCCTTTTCCAAGTCATAAGAAAGGTTTGCGAAGTTTTCTTGGTAGGATAAATTTTATGAGAAGATTTATCCCTGATATAGCATATCTTTTGAAGTGATTAAAAACCATGTGAAAGAAAAATGTTTGTTTTAGCTAGTCAAAAGAAGGAAATAGAAGTTTTAAAATTATCAAGGAAAATTTAGCATATGCACCTACAATTATTAGTCTTGATCTCTCTAAATATTTTATACTACATTCTTTTGGAAGTATGGATACAATATTAGCTATACGATCGCAAAAAAATGAGGAAGGTTTGGAGTAGCCAATTGCTTTCTTTAGCCAAGGATTGAAAGAGTATGAATAATGGTATTCTTTTATTGAAAAGTATGTCCTAGCTATGATTATATGTCTCAAAAAATCTAGGCACTTGGTTTCAAATAACAAGATTAATTTGATAGTTTCTCACCTAAGTGTTAATTTTTTTTGGTAAACAAAGATTTAAATGATAAGAGAGTTGGTTGGATAATCAAAGTCATGGAATATGATATGGAAATTAAAGTTACTAAGCTACTAAGACGCAAGGGATTGTGTGAACAACTAGCTGGAAACTTAGAAAATAGTGAAGAGATTGAACAAATGGCTGGTACGTGCTTAATAATGAAGATCAAGTTGTTGTCCCAACTTCTTTAATTTGGGTACACTAAAGGATGCATTATATTCAAACATGTGAGTGTCCTAAAGGCCTAAATAATGCAAAAAGAAGATATTTCAAATTTCAATAAATTCCTTTTGTGATAGTATATGGAATCTTGTTTAGAAGATATTTTAATGACATATTGCTAAGATGCATTGAATTTGATCAAATTAATAGAGTTCTTGAAGAATTTTATGATGGGGTAGCTAGTGGTAATTTTGCACCAAGAATAATAACCCTTAAAATAATGAAATCTAGTTACTTTTGGTATAATTTGTATAAGGATGCACATGCATGGGTAATAATGTGTAGAAAGTGTGCTTTATTTATAGGAAAACAAAGGTTAATAGCCTTACCATTGCAACCAATTTAGGTAGAACAACCTTTCATGATGTGGCGTATTGATTTTATTGGGCTCATAAATCCACCATCTAGTTTAGGACACAAGTGGATATTAAGAACAAAAAAATACTTTACCAAATAAACAAAAGGAGTAGAGTTAAAAGAATAAAATGGAAACACGGTCCTAAAAATTTATGAATATATTGTTGCAAGGTTTGGGACTCCTAAATCCATTATTTCAGATAATGTGTTATCATTCATTGGCACAAAAATCATGATTGGGATTTTAAAAATGACATATTTTTTAGTGTTTCATCCAACTATTACCCATAGGGTAATGGTAAAGCTAAATCTATAAATAAAAATCTAAATAGGATCATCAAAAGAATAGTAGAAGACAGTTAGATAACCTGCCATAGAATATTAAAATTAGCTTTACAAGCTAATAGGATCACTCTAAAAAGTTCTTCAAGTATTTCAACTTATGTAATTGTGTATGGAAAAGAGGAAAGGTTTTCTATTTCAGTTGAGTTACCAACTCTTAGTCTTATGAAAGAGCTAGAATTGATGCAAGAAGAGCCAATAGAAATAAGACTTGCTAAGCTTATTGAGTTGGAAGAAACAAGGAAGAAATAAATGCAAAATTTTGAGTTCCATCAAGTATAAATGAAGAGAGTTTTTGACAAGAAATCAATTCTAAGAGTTTTCAATGAAGGATTTGAAAAGAAGGCTCAAAAAGCACACTAGATTTGATGCCATGTTGAGTGGTTATTTTATGATCACAAGTTGCAAGATGCACAATTATTTTTCAGTTTTCAAAACTTTATGGAGAAGAGCTACCAATACTAGTTAATGGGATTCACCTCAAACATTTATATTGAGGTATTGATCTATAATTATAACATATTAGGATAGGTTTTTTGAGTCAAATAAGTGCTTTTGCACATTTTCCTTGAGTCTTTACTTTCCAATAAGTGTTGTTGTAAAGTTTGTTGTCCTATTAGAGGACTTTTGAATCTTTTATTTTCCTCCAAGTTTTGATGCACAATTAGTTTGTCCTTTTAGAGGATTGTTTGGGTCTTTTTTTAAGTTGATTGGTCTTAGGTTGTTGTTATTCTATGTTTCTCTCAACTATGCCTTGGTTTTCAGAGTCTTTTAAAGCCTAAATGACTATGTTACCCCATGAATATTCAAGGCTATTGGTCTTATTAGTTTTACTAGAAAAAACATTCTCAAAGGTCACCAAGAATATTTTCCATTTTTAATAATACTTAGAAAATTATTAAAAAAAATTAATAATCGACTTGGATGGTTTTTTTTATTTTAAGTCAATTTACGTATTTAATCTTTATTCAAAGTCTTGTTAAAATATTTTGATTAAAAAGTGAAACTTAAACATTATTCCTCAAATATCTTTTTCCCACATTAAAAAATCAAGAAAAGAAGAAGAATCCACACCAAACATAGGGATATTTCATGAAAAATAAAAAGGAATACTCATATTGCATGGATAGTAAAAGAGAAAACTCTAAGTTTAGGCTCCAAAGTAGGAGAAAAGAACAAAAATGAAAAATACTTCAAGTGGATGAGGCTTTAGGTTTTTATTTTTCTAGAATTGAGGTTTGGAGGATCTTGCATGGAGCTTTTAGGAGGTTTCAAGTGACTTTATTAGAATATGAGGAGTTAAATAGAGCTACAACTGATCATGAGTCTTTTGAAGCATGCCCGACCATTCAAAGTTGAAGATATGGGGTCAATTTATAGGTGTACTAAATAAATCTTATTTATTGCATTTAATATTTCATTCAACACTCTTGAACAAATAAACAATAGGATTTTTGTAGATATCTTTTGATTAGCTTTTATGATAAAATTCATGAAAGATAAATCATAGAGTAAAGTCAAAAAATGTGTCAAAACCCTAACCTACACCCATATCTATTTTCAAATCATAGAGATGTTGAAAACCTTGCTCAAATTTTGTTGTATGTTGAGGAAAATATGACCCCCTCAAGGGTTGAGCCCATCATACTACCTTCCTATAGCTCATTTACGATATAGTGCAAGTAAAGGACAACCAAAACACCATTGAAGATGTTTGAGATCATCAAAGTTTTGAAACCCTACTAAAATAAATTGAGGAGATAGTTAAAATAAGATTGTATGATTTGGAAGTTCAAGGGAAACCAAGATCAAGTAACTATACCTTATTTAAAGTCACAAAACTATACATGTGAGACCTACGATGAGATCCTAGTGGTTTGTGAAGTTCATGACAATGATTTTTCATTCATAATAGTGGACAACAAGATGCATGAGTACTTTCAATAAAGGGTTATTTAAAGGGATAGTCATCAACCTCACAAATGATATCAAGTTATTTATGACATGTAAATATTTTGATCAAGGTATTTATGCATGTCTTTGTGATTTTTGCTTAGTGATACCTAGTGTTGTGAAAGGATCAAAGACTATAATTAATACCCTTAATTATGATGTGAAAAAAAAATGAGGATGGTAGAGAAAGACTAAGGATTGAGAAAGAATGGAGCATACAAGGGTAGGGTTTTGGTGAAGACCTTGGACTATTATCTTGAAATAAACACTTGGAATAAGGAACTATGATGGTGAATTTCATGAATAAGAAAAGATTAGGCCAAGTATAAAAA
This sequence comes from Sequoiadendron giganteum, assembly GCA_007115665.2. NCBI lineage: Eukaryota > Viridiplantae > Streptophyta > Pinopsida > Cupressales > Cupressaceae > Sequoiadendron > Sequoiadendron giganteum. The sequence continues at coordinate 698,387,931 of CM021100.1, read as the reverse complement.
GATAGTCCTCAATAGTCATATTTATGACTATTATCAAGAAAAAGATAGTGGTTTATAACCCTAAAGGTGACCCTTGATCAAGAGTTTCATGAATATAATTAAAAAATCATACATATAGCCCTAATAGTCATAGTATAGTCATAAGAAAAACCTTTTAGATATAGGTAGTGAAGGTGTGAAGATGTAAGGATAGTCAAGTAATGAAAGTAAAAGGAAAACAAGGTATAAATTAGTCATAGTGATCTTTAAGTAGTCATAGAAAGGTCTAAATGGGAGGATAATCCTTCAGATTCTTTGAAATGCAAGATAAACAATCAACAATCCTTGAAAAGAAAATAATATGATAGATTTAAATGGGTGACAGTCATAATAATGAGAAGGATTTGAGTAAATAAAAGGGAAACCAAGTGAGATAGGATTTCAAACAAGCACATATCGAAATGAAGATCCAAGAATTGAATAAATATTAAGAACTATATCATAGTGAATTGTGACTGTATACAATGGAAATTAAATCCAAAATGATAGTGAGTATGGAAAATGAAGTCCAAGATGATAGTAAGCTAGGCATGGTAGTCACCTTGCAAGGGTAGAAGCTTCAAAAAAGGACAATAGGTTTGGCATTGATGAAAAGGATAAGAAATTAGTCAAAAGGATAATGACTACACCTCAAAGGACAATAGCCAAACTGATAAAGGGAATATTGAAGACTTTGATCATTGAGATAATGGGTAGTGGAATGGTGAAATTACTATGACAACCTTGGTAGTGAGATGGTGCATGACTGTGACCTGGTTAAATTTTATTGACTATGACTTCAAATTGTGTGAGTATGGGGAAGATAGAGCAATTCAAAGATAAAATACATTCAATGAAGATAGAGATGGTTCTATAGAAAAATAAAGTATGGCTTTCAATCCAAGGAAAGATAGTCCATACATGTGTATTGATAGTCTTCAAGAGCATAAAATAATATAATGTAATCACCAAGAAAGGGGACAATAATGAATTTTTAAAACCCTTAATAATCATGAAAAGAGTATGATCAAACGAATTGTAAGAAGTCATACTAATGAGGGGATCATTCATATGCACAATAAAATAGAATAACCTTTTAAAAGCATAGGAATGCATGATATTCATCACTAGGATAGGGTCAGTGCAAGGTCAAGGACAATGAATTTTTTTGACAATCATCATTAAGACTTAAAGGTAGTGAAAAATTGTAGAAATACATGATTTTTTTATGCCTCTAATTAAAGATAAAAATATAATATATAGCCCAATAATAAATATGAAAGGGGTATATCTAGAAGGAAAAAACCATGAAGGGAAGGACAATCCGCATTAAAACTGTCAAACCAAGAACATTGCATGATGGGGGGTTATTAAGGGGTAGAGTTATAAATTAGGACATAAAACAATGATGATAGAGATAAGGGTAGTAGAATTAGACATTAATGTTCAAAGATTAAATGAAATAATAGTCCTATAAAAAGAACTTCAAAGTACAACCTCACTAGAAGGATAGTCATGCCAATGCACATGAGAGAAAGAGAATCAATGCAAAAAGGATAGTTAGTATTAATGAATTTCATCAATGCAAAGGAAACAGAGTTATGAGAAATATTTAAATAGAAATGAGTTATCAAAGAGGACTATAATGATGAAGATGAAGACTTGGCTATGATAAACTATGGCAGTCTTGTTCAATGACAGTGATCTCGTCATAATTATTGACTATTATAGACTTCTTAAGAGACTCTAAAACCTTTTCAATTGATAATAATCTCTTACAAGGGACTAATTTCAATGATGACATATGGATTGTGATTAAAAACTTGAAAATCAATGGCTTGGGTGACCTATTCTAGAAACTCATGATTGGGACCATGACATTGATGAGAGGTATAATGTGACTTCACATTGAAAGATAACTAAAGTCTTAGATAAGGATACTCTATAGACACAAAAAACTAATGAATTCCACTCATAGTCATTGTAACTCTCATAGGGTAGCATTAAATCTCCTCTTTATCATGATTTGCATGTAAAACCTAGATTCCAATACAAGGGTTTAAACCATACAAGGCATGTCTTTTGTCTTTTCAAAGGTCATGTTACTCCACTAAATCCTTTAATAAAACTCAACAAGTACAATGAAGCTATTGAACTATATGCTATGAATGAAGAACAAAGGAAATTTTTTCATCAAGGCAATGGGAAATAGAAAGACTACTCATCTTTAGACAACTCATATACCTATCATCATGCAAGAAAACATTCATAAGTTAAGAGGCCTAAATTCTCAAGTTTCAAGCAGTTTCAGTCAATTTAGGCTTATTTAAGAAGCCCACATGATTAAAATTGGATTTAAGTGGAGTTTGACACACAAAGCATGCAATTTTAGGTCCTAAAATAATCTAATTTTTTTCCTTGTACCCCCAACAACTAAATTTTCATTCAAATAATTTTAATACATCAATTTCAATCAATTTCATGCATATTTGAGAGGATCAATTCAAGTTCAGTTGGGGGCACACTTCAAGGAGCATGCAAAGGTCAAGAGGTCAGCAGTTCAAATCAACTCTTCTTCATCAGAATTTGCATGATTTGCTTCCAGTTCAAAGGTATTTCCACATTCATGCAAGCTCAACATCTTCCATGAGGATCAACTTCAATTATCTTGAGGTGGATTTCCATAAAGCCAAGTTTTCAACCTTTTTTAGAGTTCTTTCATTCTTCTTTTTAGCCTTTGTAGTGTAGGAAAATGCATACCCTTGCATTTTTAGACATTTTTGCACCTAACTTGCTTTATTTATTTTAATTTTTCTTAATTGGTCCTATTTTTAAGTTTTATAAATTCATATCAGAACTAAGTCGATAGTAGGGGAGTCATAGTTCTCCAAGTGGTATTTTGCAGAGATTTGTTGAGATTATATTCTGACATTTGAAGATTTTGCATCTGCCTCAAAATATAGCAATGAGACTAAGACAATAGTAAGGGCATCTTTGTCCTCCCTAGTATATTTTGACAACATTTTTGCATTTCCATAATCCTCATCACATTTCCAGACTTCCTAGGTACATACATCCTAACTTGTTACTTAATTTTTTCATCTGCACTCATTATTTCGATTGCATTATTAGGTTTTGTGAGTTGACTATCAAGTTGTATTTTCCAAGATTTTGCTTGGTGGTGAGCCCTTCAAAGCCTAAGGAATCTTCCTAGGTCTCCCTTGTTGAGAATTGACTCACCTTTTTGTTGATATTCAATCCAATTTGGGATCCTAGGTTTCCTTGAATGAACCATAATCCAACAATAAAAAGGAAATTTAAGGATTAGGGATTCCTTTCTTGCATTTTGAATCATTCTTTCATGCTTTTCCCCAATGGTTCAGCCTTATGCAAGATAAGAGATTGTAACTCATTTAAGAGATATTTTCATATAGAGAAAAAATTTTACATAGTTTTGAAGCATATTTTTTAGATTTTGTTGGATGTTGTGATTGAGTTGCTGATATGTGGCTGTCATTGATGTCAAAACTATTAGCATTAATGTCTTTAAGACTGCATATGTCGAGGATATTGAGAAAATTGTAATAAGTATGCTACAAGTTGTTTGTGAAGTAGTTAAGATCAGTATGGTAGAAAGTTCATTGTGTTGATAGTGAGGTGTTGAGGATTAAAGGATTTGTTCTCAAGCCTATCTAGTTTCTACTATGTAAGTTTCAGAGGTGTGCATGAAGATTTGAGGAAGTTATAAGTTTTTCTGTTTTGACAGCTATTCTATTACTACAAATGGTGTTCATGGAAGAAGATAATGTTATTCTGGTAATCTAAGTTGTTGTGTATGTTCCTATGGTGTTCATGGATGTTTCTAGATCATGTTCTATCACTTTTGTACATCTATATTGATCATTGTGCCCGTGATCCAGAATTTTCTCTTGTGTGTTCATGGCCAGCAAGGTGTTTGAAGCATGTTGTGGATCTTCGAGGAAGAATCTTTGAAGGTGTTTTGTGTTCAAAGAAATTATTTTGGGTCTCTACTATGTCGTGGATTACCTTGGTTGATGTGCATTGATAATCTTTATTGTTTTAGGCTGACAGTTTGCATTCATTCTATTATTTTGTTAAAGTCAATATAAAGCAATGTAATTTCTTTTTGCGGATATATAAGTGATTGTTTATCTCATTTGAGACATGTATGATGCAAAGTGTGTGAGTGCTATGTGTGAATAAGGTTTAGATCATTCGAAGGTAGAGAAGAATGTGAAGAAGAGTGAAAGAAACTGAAGAAATATTCATGTGCTTAACTAGAACTGTACTTAGGCATTAGCAGATGCTACTTTCTCAATTCAAATTCTTCAAATGGTTTTAATCTGAATATTTTATGTAAGACAGTGAGTCTTCCTTTGAGCAGTGAGCTCTAGGTAGTGTGCCTAAATGCATGTGCATTCCCCATACATTTTTCTTATACTTTTAATAGGGTATAACTTGTGGATTAACCTCCACCATGGTTTTTCCCCTAACAGGGTTTGCATGCAAAACATCTTGGTGTTATGTGTGTTTCTAACATGTTTTTGATTCTTTCTTTCACTGTTATTAATCAGATTTAAGATTAAAGGTTAATAAGTTTAAGTTTGAAAATCTATGACAACTGATTCACCCCCCCTCTCTCATTTTTCTGCCCCTATGTTGCCAACAATTGGTATCAGAGCAGGTTCCTTGGAAGAATTTTAATAGCTTGAGGTGATCCAGGATGGCGAAATACAAGAAGGATAGTCTGAGATTTGATGGAAAAAAATATTCTTTGTGGAGGACTCGAATGGAGTGTCATTTGAGATGCATTGGTGAATCCTACTGGCACATTACATGCAATAGGTATGGTATCCCTCTAAATGGTTCTACTAATATTGTTGAGATTAGGGATGTTGAATGTAACATTAGGGATAAGGAAGCATTGTTGAGTGCTTTGACTTATTCGAGATGACAAATGTTATGGATCTAAATACTACTTATGAGATCTAGAAAAAGTTGGAAAATATATATGAAGGTGATGCTAATGTGAAGATGGCTAAGCTATAGTGTCTGAAAGGAAAATATGAATTGTTGAAGATGGGAAATGATGAGAATATTGTTACTTTCATGTAAAGAGTGAATGAGCTTGTGTGTGGTACCAGATGTGTTGGTGGATAAAAGGATGAATCAAATATTGTTGCTAAAGTGCTTAGATATTTTCTTGATGCATACAAAATTAAATTTGTAGCTGTTGAAGAGCTTTGAACTGTGACAAATATAACCAGAGATATGCTGGTTGGTAAAATTATTTCTTTTGAGTTGAGTGAATTCGATGATGCCGTTACTAAGATAAAATATTCATTTAAAGCTACTACTTTTAGGAGAGACAAGCAGAGATATGATCCGAGTGAAAGTTCTTCTAGAAAGGTATTTAGATATGAGGAAGAAATGAAAAAGATTGAAGAAGAAGAAAAATAACTGAATGAGCTTGAAGCACTTATTTTCAATAGGGAAGCTAGAGGAGAAGGTAAGTATAAAGGAAATTTTCCTATTAATTTTTTTTCTTGCAACAAGATAGGTCATTTTACATCAAGGTGTCCTAAAAGAGTTCCTAAGCCAAGACCTTACAAGCTTAAATTTCAAAAGAAGTGTTACTATGATTTTGATGAAGGTGTGATAGATGATGAATCTGACAAAGGGAATGGAAGTGAATATGAATTTGTATTTATTTCTATCAAGGAAAATAATTATGTGTCTACTGAATCTACTAGTTGTACAAATGTGGAGAAAGCTCTAGCTACTCGAGTTGAAGAAAAAAATGAATGAGTAATTTACAGTGGATGTTCACATCACATGATAGGTGATAAAAGAAAATTTGTAAACTTGGAGAAGTATTATGGTGGTGTTGTAAGATTTGGTGATAACAATGGTGGTATAATCCATAGTAGAGGATGTATTTCTCTTGATGGTAAGCATAATACTGATGACATTCTTTATGTTGAAGGTTTGAAGCATAATCTTCTGAGTGTTGGACAGATGGTTGATAAGGGATACAATCTTCAATGCAAAGATGGAAAATGTAGCATACTGGGAAGTTCTAGAAATGTGATTGCTTTAGGTACTAAAATAAAAGGTAACATATTTCATCTAAATGCTAGTAGTAAAAGTTGTTTAATTGCTCAAGTTGATGAAAGTTTGTTGTGGCATAGAAGAATATGTCATGTAAAATTTGGGAATATTATCAAGATAAGTTCATCACAGGAAGTGAGATATCTTCCTAAATTGGTGAAGCCTACTAATACCATATGAAAAGAAAGTCAATTAAGAAAACAAACTAGAATTTCATTTCACAGCAAACAACATTGCTCAAATGAATTGTTGGAGCTTGTGCATATTGACTTCTGTGGTCATTCTAGAATCAGAAGTCTACAAGGTTACATGTACTTCATGTTTCTTATTGATGATTACTCTAGGATGATGTGGGTTACCTTCTTAAGGGAGAAATTTGAAGCTCTAGAAAAGTTCAAGATCTTTAAGGCTATGGTTGAGACTAAGATAGGTCTGAAGATTAAGTGTCTTAGATCAGATAGAGGTGGTGAATTTATTTCTGGCGAGTTTAATTTTTTTTGTGAATAGCATGGGATAAAGAGACAATTATCTACACCATGGATCCCTCAACATAATGGAGTTGTGGAAAGAAGAAACAAGACACTTCAAGATGTTGCTAGAACTATCATGTTGGAATGAAATGTCCCTCATGTCCATTGGAGAGAAGTTGTGAGTGTAACTATGGATTTTTCTTGTAAGATTAAATGGTTAGAAAATCGCACATGCAAATACCTAAATCCACAATAATAATGAAGTGCAAAGGAAATATCATGAAAAAAGAGGAATGATCTCACCCAAAAGTAATCATTCTCCATGGCTGACCTCCATTATACCTTCTCAACTTTCTACAATAATGATGTTGCCCTCAGATTTTATGTGTGAGCAATATTTGATAATGCTAAGACCAAACAAGTGTTGAAGGATTTGAGTGACTATGAAAATAAAACTAAGTTTTTTAAGGAAAGTAAACATATGCAAAAGACAATGCTAGACTAAAATGACTCTAAGCATGAAGACAAGAGATAGAAGAAGAAGAAGAAAGTGAGATGTAGATTGTAGATAAAATTAAGAGATTAAGAGATTGTAGATAAAAATAAGAGATGTCAAAATGAGGACAAAATTGCCATTTTATAGAAAATGCAATTTTGGATGGATGGATGAGATTAAAGATTGAGAAGTTCCCTAGAATCAATGGTCAAGATTCAAAATAACAACCCCTTAATTAGGGTTAGGGAAAATTTAGGGTGAAATTCAAATTGAGTGGATGAGATTTAATTTAAGAAATTAAATCAAGGAAAGAGAATAGTTGTGACTGAGAAATAAGAATTAGTAAGTGGAAAAGGATGAGTTAGAAAATCAAGTTATTTTAGAAATAACTTAATTTGTGGAGAGAAATGCTATTTTGAAATTAATATTTTAAATTAATTCCAAAATGGTGAATTCATGTGATGGTAAATAATAATAATTTAAAATTATTTACTTGGAAAGAGGGAAATTGTCAATTTAAATAAAATCCTTTTATTTAAATTTAGAAAAAAAATCAATAAGACAATTAAATAATTAAAATTATTTAATTGTGGAGGAAAATTAGAAAGTGGGTAATTTTAAATAAAAGATTTTATTTAAAATTAGAAAGAAAGTTGGAGAGGATAATAATTAAATAAATAATAAGATTTTAATTAATTACCAACAAACATAAATAATTAATGACATATTAAATAAATAAACAAATTTTATTTATTTAAATAATTAGGAGGAAGTAACGGACTAATAATAATTAAATAAATTTAGGAATTTATTTAATTATTGAGTGACATAAGTAATTAGCGACGTATTTAAATAGTAAATGTAATTTATTTGTTTAAATAGCCAGGAGGAATAAAATACGTGAATTAATTAAACAATTAAAAATTATTTAATTATTAGTTGACATTGAGCTATAGGACATAATTAAGTATTTTAATTATTTTGAGATGAAGCATGATATAGAAAAATGTGGTTTGCAGGTCTAGGCCATTTTTATATGTCTACATTTTCCTCTCTTTGTCATAATGTAGCTTGCCGCATTGTGGCAAAGAAAATAAGTAAAAAATATACCCCAATGAAAAATAGGATGAGGAAGAATGACGAGGAGGGTTGTGGTATGCCCCCTCGAGAGGACAGTTGGGTTCCAAGAATACAAGTGGGCTCTTGAAATGGATGAAAGTACTACAAGATGAAACATAAAAGTATATAGGAAAGATAAATAAGGATGATAATGATGCAAACTAGAAGAATTGTTAGAGAGAAAAAGATGAATGTTAGGATATAAGGAAGAGCAAGTTAGTGCAGAAAAAGAGATGCATGTTAGAATCCTTCAATATTTGCCAAGGTACTAATAGGTGTAGCTTGAATCATCATTGGGCAGTAAAAATGACACAAATGGATAGCAAACACCAAGGTATGACATAGACCAAGGTGTGCAAGGTCATCCACTTGCAAGATAGATGGTCACAGATAAGGAATGTCCTAACTCATACAAGAGACCAATTTTCCCCAGTCTTTTTGTCAAGAAAATCCATAGACAAGAGTCAAAGAAAAAAAAATAGGTCGTGAGACATCATCGCACCTCTAAATCCTTCATGGGACATCCACGAGGTAGCTAGTAACATGACCAGAAGACAAGTCAATAAAAAGATAAGACATAATAGACCAAAAAATTAACAACCATTTAGTTGTGTTTGCCAATGTTTGTTTGCCGAAGAGTAATTGTTTGATAGTTTGACATTTTTGATGATTTAACGGTTTGATGGTGCCTAAGGTCAGGAAGGACACATCCTGAAAAGGCAAATAAAATTTTGACAATGTCCAAATCCAAGAAGGACACATCTTAAAGAGGACCAAAAAGTGATGAGATTGAAATTTTGACTAATGTTTTGGCAAGTTGACTGATTTTGACTGTATGATTGATTGGCTTATGTTGTCTGATTTTGACTAGTTTTGATGTTGATGTTTCCAATGATTGTCTTGTGTCGAGTGTGACTATGTCTGCTTTATTTGATTGATGTGACCATGTTTGACTTATGATTTTTATTTTGACAAACCTAAAAACTTCTGACCTAATGTCTCAGGGACTCATTGACTAATGGCCTTACGTATGTAGAAAATGCGCAGAGACAATGTAGTTTAGACAAATGACAAAGACTGACTGACTCGACGAACTTGACAAGAAATGACTGACTTTGACTCTGTTTTTGGGATTTTGACATTGATTTGGATGTTTTTGTGTTTTCTTGAGGATATTTTTCAATTTTAAGGTCTTTTTTCAAGACATTTTATGATTTTTTTATGACTTTTTGATGTTTTATGAAAATCGTGACAAATGCATGTGAATGATGTCGACGCACATGAATCCAGGGACAACCATGATTTTTTTGCTAGTCAATTTGAATACCGATTGATAGGTGATGATGACAATGACAATGTTGTTTGACATGGGAAGGGCACATCCTGAAACAATGTGAAGATGACAATGATATGGAAAGAGGATTAAAGTCTATAGCAGGGCCAGGGACAAAGTCAAGGAATGTTTTGTATGATGCACCAGGTTTGACATATTGTTGCATTTGGAATGACTTGGTGAGGACTAGATGGGATGACAATGGATCTTTAGACCATTAACAAGGGAAACCAAGATGGGTGATAGGTATAAAAGGACAATGGATGGCTTGGACTAGGAGAATTATCATATGGTCTCCAAGGATGATGTCGCATAGTGAAAAGGAGGCTATGAAGGTAATGACATGATATTCAATGAATAAGGTATGACCAGAAGATAGACATGTCAAGAGTTTTCCCAAAGCATGACCTATGTTTGTATTTTAGTCCTTATCAAGATCAAAGTCAGTGGGAAAATGGATGGAAAGTGATAGGGTTTAGATGGATAGATGTAAATTTCATAGGAAATGCATGGGAGATGAGACAACTTTCCCCCAAGTGTAATGGTCCACATAGATGATTTATTCTACACATGATGCCTGTTTGCCAGGTTTTCATCATGGTACTTGTCCAAAGCACCATAAAAATGGTTTTCATTATTGGATGAAATTTTTCTCTTTACTATTTTTGTCATTTTTTTGGTGTCACCATGATGCTTGTTTGCCAAGCTTTCATCAAGGTGATGATTTTTTGTATTTTTGATTTTTTTTTTGTATTTTTGAGTTTTGTCGAATAGCCTTGATGCTTTAGATGACCACTAACTATGTTGAATCTTTTGATAGTGTTGATGTAGATATTGGTGCCATGCAATGCCAATAATTACCTTTTTGAAGTAGTTTCCTTGTCAGGATGATAGCGCTTGCATACAACTAATTGATTCCATTGTGACCCTTGTGGATATCAGAGTTGGCCTTATCAGAATATGCATATCATGATAGAGTGCCATGAGAGTCCTTATGATAGAGAGTTGGCTCCAAGATGTGATGGATTTATGACATGGGATGTTTGAACTTTAAGTGAGATGTAAGATTATGACAAATGATGGTAGATGTCGGAGGATTGTTTGGATGTTTGGATGTAGCCATTTTTATTCTCCAAACTTTAGGTGTCGAGTTAGGATGTTTTTTGGAACCAACATTTTTATATGTCTTTCTTGATGGCCATTTTGGAGGGGGTGGACATGTATTATATGTGGGAGTCCTCTTGTGTTATGGCTCCACATTTGGATTGACTTTTGGCTTTGGCATATTTTCTTTTCCTGATTCATTATTTTCTTGACTTGACCCATTTTGTTTTTGGATCCATTTTAGCTTCATTTGTCCACTTTTATTTTTGATTGATTTCATGGCCTTTGACATTTTATTTTGAACTTTGGATTGGTAATAGTTTTTTTTTGTTGGTTCAATGGAAGGTTTATTCATGATGGAATGATGGTTTGGGGTGTGGGGGGGAGGGGCATTGGAAACAATCTAATCACAAGGACTGCTCATGACATGTATTTTGATGTTTGTACCTAATAAATTTTCCCCCAATATCGAGGAGGGACCACTAACATCGTTAGATTTTCTAACTAATAAATACCCAAGACCTTGATGTCTATAATCTATCTAAACTTGTATAGGTTCTATAACTCCTTGCTCATGTAGGCCTAGTCATTTTCCTTGATAATGCATGTTCTAACAAATTATGTTTGCGATGGGGTACTTGTTATTTTGGAAGCAAGATACAAACCCATCCTTATTGTGGAAATTAATGCTTGGAATCTTCTCATCTATAAGAAATCCCACTCTAAAAAAGATAGATGATCCTAATTGATAGGATGTTATAGCTTTACTAACATGTTGGATAGATTTATGATTGACATCTTTGGTCTAATTTTCTGACATATCAGATTTTGATGATTCTACTAGTGCTTCAAAGTTGATGTTGAAACCGTCTTCATGGTCATTGTCATAGATCCCATTGAATCTAGTTATAGCCTGATCATTTGCAAGTATGTCAATAATATAAGACTCTTGTTCTAGTGGTAGATCATCTATGTGTCCTATGGAGGCAAGTGCCTCATTGTGAAAAGTGTCAATAGTCAGATCCTGGATAGGATCATTAAGTGTTTGGTCTTGAATGGAATAGAGGTTGAGGAGTGAATTGTTTTGGAATTCTTGATCAAAGATAGTGTCTTGGTCAAAGATGGGGTTTTCTTGAATTTCATGATTGGAAATAGTATCTTGACCAAGGATAGGGTCATCTTGAATGACATGGTTGTGGATGGACTCTTGACCAAGGATAGGTGTATTTGGTATGCCATGATTATCCAAGAGGACTTCTTGAATGGACTTAAATATGGGGTCCAATGGACTACTTTGATCTCGACAAGATGGTGATGTTATGATATCATGCTTTGGACTTGCCTCTTGACATGTATCCTCAAGTGTAGGTAAGAAGATGAGACTTTGGAGAACATGAATAGATATGTTTTCATGACAAAATGGAGTGTCTTGGAATGGATTGGTGTATAATGGACTAGGATATGACATGAAGGTTTGGACTTGGTTGAGGGATGATGGGCTAGGATAGGACATGAATGCATGATAAGGATATGATGTGGATGGAGGACTAGGATATGATGTCAATGGAGGATTAGGATATGACGTGAATAGAGGATTAGGCTATGACATGGGTGGAGGACTAGGATAGGAAGTGAATGGAAGACTAGCATATGATGTGAATGGAGGACTAGGATATGACATGAATGGAGGACTAGGATATGACATGGATGATTGGTTTCCCTTGTCAAAGTTAGGATAAGGACAATAGGTGGATGTTTTTTGTGGATGAATGGTGGGATTTTTGTTAAAATATTTGTGATAGGGAGGGGAAATGGATGGAGGACTAGGACTTATAGGTTGTTGGTAAGAGGGATAGATGGATTGAGGGCTAGGGGTTGTAAATTTGGACTTGGATTGGAGGTATAGTGTTTTGAAGTCCCTAGCTAGTTGTGCTTGACCATTACTAATGAATTCGCATTCAATTCAACTAGCAAGCATGTCATAGTGACTTGAAGACATGATGGTGGATGGAATGAGACTAAGACTATGGTTTTGGTCTTTTCTAGAATAAGGAGTGCAATGATGCAAAGGAAACTGAAATAAGGAAACTAAAATGGAAAGGATTCTAAGATGCACTCAATTGTGTTGCAGTTAAGGAGAGGTACACTCAACCCTACAAAGCTTTGGAAATGTCTCAATTTTGGGAATGTCAATGGACTTGTTTGAAGGAAATAGTGATAAGATGACAAGGTGACAAGGTGAGATTTCCACACTAGACTTATGAGTTGGAAATGTCTCACAAGAGGACAATGACTATGGATTGATTTGTTTTTGACTTGGTCCAATGAAAACGTATTTTTGAGACAAAGGTTTGACAAAATAAGGAAAGTTTTCCTATTCCAAAGTGTACAAAATTGAGGACTTAAGAATTTTCCTATGAAGATGATGGTGGATTGTAAGCTAAATGCAAACTAAAAATGCAAAGATGGATGACTTGAACAAGTGTTTTGGCTTCAGACAAAGACTGTTGGAAAATTATGTTAGGAAAAAATATGTTTGCAAATGTTTGGTCTCAAGATTCTGACAGTAATAATATTTTTCCAGTTGATAGGAAAATGCATCACAGTTTCAAATGTGTCGTTCCAAGAAGCAATTGCATCGCAGGAAGGAAAACACATTGCAGAGTAGTTGGTTGCATCTCAAAGTCTAGAAAATGTGTTGCACTTTGATAGATGTGTTGCAGGATTTTAGCATATGTCGTGTAGAATGACAAATGCACTATTTTAGATTGCAAATGCGGTGCGACAGAGAAATTGTGGCGTTTAGTAAAGAAAATGCGTTGTGAGGCAGACAATTGCGACATTTTAGATAATGTATGTGTTGTGAGATAGGAAATTGCGTTGTTTTAGATAGCGTATGTGGTGCAACAAAGCAATTGTGGTTCAAAAATTAACAAATGTGGTTCAAAATGGAAAATGTGTTGCAATGTTTGATTTTGTGGAAAGAAATTGGCAGGTTACAAAGAATTTATGTCAGTTTTGTAGTTTTATTTCAGATTTTGAGGTAGATGTTCATTTCTTCAAGTTGTCTGAATACACTTGGAAAACACATGATGTAGGAAGAAATTAAAAAAAACCACATAGAAAATATTTACAAATCCCTATGGCTGAAAGGAAAATATTATTTTGGATCCCACACGGATTTTACTCCAATCACATATTCTTAGTGGATGAATTTAGAAGCTTGGCCACACAGGCTCCCCCTTACAGTGTACTCACTTCTCAAGGAAACCAAGCTTCAAACTCCCATGAATCTCCCATGGTAGGTTGATCATCTCTGCTAAAAACTATGCAAGTGTGGGTGCCTTGGCAACGACCATTGCTGCACCAAAGAATAGAAATGATTTTGGCCTCTATACAAAGATTTTAGTTTGGGCACCTATTCAAGTGGCCATACATGGGGCACAAGATTAAGCTCCATTCAGGAGGCACTCCAACCTAAACAAGTTAAGCTCAATAGGGTTTTGGGGAGTACTACTTGGTCCGTATGACATATATGCACTCATAATCCTAGGCTTTCCCTTAGGATTCACATTTGTATACCGGTCGGGAGTAGCTTGGCTAAAGAGCTTCATTGTCGATTTGAGTCGCTTTGGGGTGAGTACTTTTTCGCACCAAAGCAAGCCCAATTTCTAAGGTTAACAAAATCGAGCAAACATATCTGTAGTTCAATCAATCTTCATTGAAAAACAAAGAGAGAGTAGACTAATATGTTTGACTCCCACTCGCATGGTTGTTCTTTTTAAACCCGAATTGAAAGTGTGAAGGTGTGATAAAGTAACTAAATCACAATACACATCAAATGTGCATTTATTTTAACCGTTTGTAGTGTTATCAAGTAGTGGGTTCATTTTAACCGTTTGTAGTGTGAGCTAATTAATAGTTCATTTTAAACCCATGAAAAGCGTGATTGTTCTTTTTAAACCAATGCAAATGTGTGATTGTTCATTTTACCCATGAGTGGAATGCATGATTGATTAAATTGTGGAAAAAGAACAAGAAATAATAATGGGTTAGATTCTAGCTTGAAACACGCTATCACAGAAAGATTAGTATCTCAAAATCCTTATTCTAGAAGCAAAAAAGAAATAGAAGGAAATTGAAAAAGACAAAATAGAAAAAAATTGTTACTAGCCAAAAAGTCACAATAGAGCAAATGTGTCTCAATATAGAAGATGTGTCATTCTATTTGGCAGATCCAACTTGATATGTCTATTGTGATTTGACTTTTGTCAGAGGCAGCTTAGAATGACAATTGTGTTGCTCGGGTAGTCAAATGCGTCATGAAAGAGCGGTTGCATCACTCACGCAAGAAGATGTGGTACAAAAGAGAACTTGCATCGTAGGGATTGTGAAGGTATAATGGAGGTCAACCATGGAGAATGAAGACTTTTGGGTGAGATTATTCCTTTTTTTTCATGTTATTTCCTTTGCACTTCATTATTATTGTGTATTTAGGTATTTGCATGTGTGATTTGCTAACCATTTAATCTTCTAAGAAAAATCCATAGTTACAGTGAGTACTATTGTTTATATCCTTAACCGAGTACAAATCAAAGGTAATACTGGTAAGACTCATTTTGAGCTATGGTTTGGTCATAAGCCTATTGTAATATATTTCAAAATCTTTTGGAGAAAATGCTATATCAGGAGAGATGAAGATATAGAAAAGTTTGATGCTATAAGTGATGAAGGAATATTTCTTGAATATTCTACTAAGAGAAATGCCTACTGGTGCTACAACAAGAGACTAGAGAAAATGGTTGAAAGTGCAAATGTTAAGGTTGATGAAGAAATTGCTAGACCCTCTAGAACCTGTGGATATGATTCTAATGATGAAAATGACAATACAAACATGAGTCCGACTTCAAATCAAGTTTAGATCATTCTAGTGAATCAAGAAGAACAAGAAGAAAGAGAGACTAGTGAAAGTATAGAAGAGAGACCAAAAGAGCCTGAAATTCAAGAACACTCTAAGACTCCAAGGTATGTGAGATTAAATCATTTAGAAAATCAGATTATAGGAGATAAGAACAAAGGTGTCTAGACTAGGAGAAAAATTATAGAAGAATACTATTTAATTTCAAAGGTTGAGCCAAGTAATGTCAATGAAGCATGCAAAGATGAACATTGGAATGAAGCTATGAAAGAAGAATTACATAAAATTGAGAAGAATAATACATGGATTCTTGTTCCTAGACTTAAAGACAAAAATGTAATTAGAACTAAATGGTTCTTTAGAAACAAATTGAATGAACAAGGTGAAGTTATCAGAAATAAAGAAAGATTGGTGTGTAAAGGATACTCTCAGATGGAAGGAATTCACTTTGAAGAAATTTTTTCTCCTGTTTCTAAAATTGAAGCTGTGAGATTGTTTCTTGCTTATGTTGTTTACAAAAACTACAAATTTTATCACATGGATGTCAAGTCAACATTTCTAAATGGTGAATTAGAAGAAGAGGTGTTTATTGAGCAACCTGATGGATTTCAATTGACTGATTAGGGAGATATGGATTTTCAGTTGAAAAAAGAATTATATGGACTCAAGCAAGCCCCTAGAGCTTGGTATGCTAGATTGGATAAGAACTTGTTGAAGCTTGGATTTAACAAAGGTATTGCTGATAGTAATCTATATTTCAAGATTGATGATGATAAATATTTGTTTGTGGAATTCTTTGTTGATGATATCATTTTTGGAGAGGTGATGGTTTGTGCATGAAGTTTTCTAATGAGATGCATAATGAGTTTGAGATGTCAATGATTGGAGAGTTAAAATTCTTTTTGGGATTTCAAATTACTTAAGTGGATAAAGGGATCTTCATATCTCAGTCCAAGTATGTGAGAGAACTGCTAAAGAAGTTTTGAATGGAAGATTCAAAACCAGTCGGTACACCCATGGTGACTAGATGTAAGTTGACACAAGATGATGTTTATGTTAGAACCTTATTTTTCATGTAAAATCCTTATTTTCTTCATTTAAAATCCCAAGGCCTTCCCCCCCCTTGAGCCTTTTCTTTCACTATATTTCTATAGAAAATTCATGTATCTCGTTCATAATATTCAAATATATTTTACTGCCAACTTTTACCCTTCACAGGTCTTCATCGCTTTACCATGGCCTTTTGCAAAGTGGCTCACAGTATAGAGGTGATAGTTTGAAGTAGAAAAAAAGTGTTTATCGCGCCACCACGTGCGGTAACACAATGGTTGGTTGGTAGGCAGCGAATGGTGAATGCAGCGGTTGGGATCAATCACACCGTAGTATCATCAAAATTCAAGAGGTAGGCCATGGTGACTGCAGTAGATGAAGGGAGAACGACTAGCAGTTTGTAGAATGACTATCACGGTACCATAGCCAGCAGGGTTGGAGACCATAGTAATGCGGTGACATATAAGTCTACAACAAGGGAGCAGTCAGAAGATAGTTACTATGCAACCGCTAGGGGTCTACACTGAGACCATGGTAGCATGGTGGATGGAGATAGCAATGAATGATAACAATTAGTGATAGTTACCGTGGTACTACCGGAGGTTAAGTCTAGGACCACGGTATAGCGGTGGAAGAAGAGAGGGTCGTGAATTCTAGACACCACCATACCACTAGGGGTCAACAGGTTGACCGAGGTAGGGCGGTAAAAATAAAGGCTTCAGAGAGATGAAAATAAAGGAGTGAATAAAGTATAAGGTG
This sequence comes from Sequoiadendron giganteum, assembly GCA_007115665.2. Lineage (NCBI taxonomy): Eukaryota > Viridiplantae > Streptophyta > Pinopsida > Cupressales > Cupressaceae > Sequoiadendron > Sequoiadendron giganteum. The sequence goes on along the minus strand of CM021100.1, from coordinate 698,370,532 downwards.
AAATGTGAAAGAGGTCAAGGTATAAAGGGAAAAATTAAAGCGGGACTATGTAAAAATATTTAATTTTCCGATAGGCAATTTAATTAAATATTTTAATTTATGTCCCAAGAATGCAAAGTGGTTGTAATGGGAAAATGAATGGTTGCAACACTTGGTATGTAAGGTATAAGTGATTTAAAAAATTAGTTGCAGAGAGGGGAGAAGAAGAAGAGAAACTGGGAATGAAATAATGTTAAGAAAAAACCTTCTGAAAATAATGCAAGGGGGGATGATTTCCTGACCGAGTTCCTATCTGATGTTTTGTTGTTGTGATGTTATAACTGTTAGTTTTTTCCTAGTTCTCTCAAATTCTGAAAAATATTTCAATCATTCAAATTTAAATATCAAGTATATGTTAATGCATCAAGGTGCATTTCTTCACTCTGTGTGATTTTCATTTACTAGTGTCTACAAGTCAGAACTAAATTCCTTTAAAGTGAATCACAATGTTCGTGAGATTTCTGTTGGATTATTGAAGAAGAGCTAAGTAGGAAAATATTTCAACACTATTTATGCTAGTTATAAATTGGTGAAGTCACATGTCAGACAATAGAACTTCACCCCTTAGAGTGTCTAACAACTTGAATTGTGTTAGAGAGGAAAATGTATATTTAATTAGTAATATTTTGACTTCAAGTCCTAATAGAAAGAAGGTACTGATCTACCATATCCCAGAGGATAGAATTCATTATAGATAATACATTCAAATCTATTCTATTGTGTAGTAGGATTAGTTGTACTATTATTTTTTCTATCCATTCCCAATTTCAATTGTGGATAGATTGTTTGGAGCAGGAAATTATTTTCAAATCTACATATTTCACATAGGTTCACTCGCCTAGGTCTAGAAAAACCTAAAGAGTAGAAGGTTTAATTGAGTGATTGACCTTGTGCGTTGTCCAAAAATGTTGTAAGGGCCTAGCAAACTCTTATGGTTGAAACTTGGATTTTTGAGAACCAACAGTTTGGCAACTCTACTATGGACCATAATAAGAAAATAAGCCTTAGTCATAGAGTCAGTATTTTGTAGAACTCTGCTGAGAATAAAGAATTACAGCATTTCTCACTTTTGGAAAGTGAGTGACGACTCTAAATGAACAGATGTGTTGAAATTGATAAATTGAAATATACATTAGAAATAAATCACCCTAGAGTTTAGACTATCACAATTGCTCACAACATGCAGGGAAGAAGGTCTTTGTGCAAAGATGGTGATGGTCCTAATGACAAAATTAAATGGACTCAGAAGAATGATAAGGGTAAGAAATTATTTGATGACATGGGCCCATCAAATAAAAACAAAATATCAAAATCACCATTGGAGACACACAATTCATATGGTACACTAGCAAATGATAACAACCCTTCCAAAGAACCTCGTACTCCTGAGGAACAAAGGAATCCCTTCTATCACCTAGATCCTAAGAAAGTTGAGGAGTTCATGGCTGAATGTGAAGCTGAAAGAGAAAGAAGACAACATGAATATGATCAGAAAATGGCATTTCTTGAAGAGAATCAGGATGGACTTGGCTATGAAGCAGCCTCTGAGGAAAACTATGAACATATGGCTCAAGATGAAATAAATGCAAGACTGGAACATGAGAGAAAAGAAGTGGAGAGAGAAAAAATAGAATATGAGTAGAGGCTCCAAGCAATAAAAGAACTCGAAGAGTTGAAATTGAGGAAGGCTTAGCTCAATACTCAAATGGATAATCTACATAAATATGTGCCAACACACAAACAGGGTAACAATAATGCAGGCCCATCAAAATCCACACAGGTCCATCAAAATTAGTCAAATAGACATCAAAATGCTCCACCACAACATCAAGGTGTTCAACCACCTCCTCATCAGCAGAATGTACCCCCACAAGGTCAGCAATATGTGGAAAATAATAATCCATTCTACCAACATCAGTATTAACAAGATCCTCCTCCATAGTATGCAACCATGATCAGGCAGTTTGACTTGGTTGGATTTCAAATATGTCCTTATCATATGGACAATAGTTGGAGAAGTCTTGCCCCAAAATTCACAGGAAGTAGTGCAATTGCAACTGAAGAAAATTTAAGGAGTTTTAATGCTTTTGTGCAAGATTTGGATATGCAGTATGAAGATGTGGAAATGAGGTTGTTTATGATGTCACTAATTGAAGATTCCAGAGATTGGTTTAATAGTCTGCCAACAGCTTTTATTGATTCTATTCATTTGTTTTATGAACAATTTCTTGAGCAGTATGGGAATCAATATGCACCTAAATTTGCATTGCACGAATTGGTGACTATTTAGAAGCATCACAATGAGTCATCTTATGATTTCAACAAGAGGTTTTCTAAATTGCATAATAAGATACCTCCTAGATCTAAATTGGTTGATCCTGCTGCTTTGAGTATTTATTTAAAAGATTTTGATCCTTAGATAGGATATGACCTTAGGAACAGGGGTCCCAAAAATTTGGCTGAAGCTCAAAGGATAGCACTCACAATTGAAAATAATAGGAAAGTTGCAGGAATGATTTCTAGGAGGGATAACCCTAGGGTTCCCCAATATGCTCCTCCAAATAAATAGGAAAGCACATATAAGAATGAAAGGCCAAGACTACATGACATGCTTTATAATACAAATTGGAGAAATGGAAATCCAGTGATGGATGGGCCAAGAAATAAAGAGATACCTGACCCTTTGAAGAAAAGAGGGACATAAATGGCTAATAATAGTCCTTGGTGTTAATTTTTTGACTTGCCACATTCTTTAGAGCATTGTGTTGTAGCTCAGTCAGCATCAAGAAAAGACATAGCAGAAAATAATAATGAAGAGGACCATAATATCTATTTGACTTCCCATACTCTTCACTCAGCAGAGCAAGGGTATTCATCTTTAGAAGAAGGAGGATATGAATATAATGTTGATCATAAAAAATATAATGTTCACATGGGAGAACAATAAAAGAAAATTGACTATGAAAAAAGTGATGATGAACATAGTCCTTTTGCTACATCATATCTGACTAATAGGGGAAATAAGAGGAGACCAACTAATGAAGAAATTAAAATATTGACTATTGCAGCAGTTGAGTTGGCTAACAGAAAATATCGGTTGAGGAATAGAACAGTGAATGAGAATGAAGGTGTTCCAAGAGGAATATTATTGAAAGATAAAAAGATGTCCCATGAAATATCAAAAAAGACAAATGATGAGCGCCCTGATAAAAAGGAATAGAAGTATGTCTCCAAAGAAGAAAATAAAGAATTCCCCAAAGACAAACAAAAGATAGATTAGACATCAAAAAGGGAGAAAGAGGATAGCAAAGGTGAACCAACTGAGCAAAAGAAGGTGATAAGAGATGAAGGTGCATCTTTTGATTTTATGCAGGCTATATCCCAGGTAAAATTATCTATCCCATTACTTGAAATGATGAAAATTAAAGAGTATAGGGAAAGTGCTATTCAATTAATGTCTGGTGGGAGGAATCAAATTGTAAATTTTGAACAAAATGAGAATCCTAGAATTGCTGATAAGAAAGGAAAGATAAAAGTTTTAGAAGTTGGCCTAAATGATGCATTGATGAATACACCACAAATTGATCCATTTTTTACTACCCTACTCATAAATGGTAAATTGGTAAGAAATTGCATGATATATTCAGGTGCTTCTATGAATATTATGCTAGTAGGGGTAATGAAATAGCTTGCTATGTGGATAGATATTGAGGGTGGCAAGTGTTATGCCATGGATAGTAGGCATGTCCCTGTAGTGGGGATTATGAAGGATGTAGAAGTAAAATTAGCAGCCTACCCACAGGAAACCTATAATATTGACATAACTGTGATTGATACACCCCCTCAGTTTGGAATGCTTTTATCAAGACAATGGACTGCAATAGTTGGAGGTAATGTGTAGTTTGATTTATCATATGCCACAATACCCATTAATGGTGAAGAGGTAGAATTGCATAGAGAACCAAGGGTGAATCAGATAGTTGAGTGTGTTCCTCAAGAAAAAATTAATTGCTTTTGTGATGTGGATTTAGGGAGTTTTAGAGTAGAATTATCTCAGCTTGAATTAGTGAATATTGACCCAATTGATAGACTTGTTTCTAGAAATCAGCAAGGTGTGTGGAAAATGTATTTTGATGGGGCTTGCAACCAAGAAGGTAATCGAGCTGGGATAGTTTTCATATCACCTGAAGGTACAACATTTAAATATTCATTTTTGTTGGCTTTTGAATGTACAAATAGCATGGCAGAGTATGAAGCCTTGTTGATTGGTTTGAACATGGTTGTCAAACATAAGATTAAGTTGTTCTCTATCTTGGGAGATTCTGAGCTAGTTATGTCACAAGTTAGATCAAAGTATGCTACAAGGAATAAGAGGCTCAAACAATATAGAAATTTTGTGTGGGATACAGTGGAACTATTTGATGCATTTTCAATTGATTGGATAGATAGATCTGAAAATTTAATGGCTAACTTTTTGGCTAATGCAGCCTTAAAGAAAGATGATATTACTTTGATAGGAGTGTCTCTGGTTGAATTTAAAACAAGACCAGCAATCCCTGACAACATATATAGTTGGAAATTTTTTAATGACGATACTGACCTTTTGAAATTTCTTCATTGTATAGATCAGTATGAGGCACAAGAGATAGATTTCAATGCTTTTGTGGAAGAATTGGATGGGAAACATACTATATTTGGGAAGAAATTTTTGCATCTTAAAACTAACAAGCTTCCCAAAGGGCTTGTGGAATTGGAGAGAATGTATGACGGGAGTGATCATTCTCTCATGAAGTAGACACTTGTTAAGAAAGAAGATATTGAAGAAATAAATTTGGGAACTAAATTAGCACCAAAAATGGTTTACATTGGAAAGAAAATAAGCCCAACCATCAGAAGAATGTTGATTACATTGTTGAGAAAGTACAAACATGTGTTTGCTTGGTCTTGTGAGGATTTGAAGGCATATAGAGAAGATGTTTTTCAGTATGAGATTCCACTTAAGCTAGACACAAAGCCATCCAGATAGAAGCAGAGGCCTATCAACCCAACTCTAGAAACTAAGATGTAAGAGGAGCTAGCAAAGCTCAGAGATGGAGGTATCATAAAACCCATTAGGCATTCAACATGGGTCTCGAATTCAGTTCCAGTCAGGAAGAAAAATGGGGACATAAGATTAAGTGTAGATTTTAGAAATCTGAATTTTGCTTCCCTAAAAGACAATTATCCTCTTCCAAATATGGAGGCAATATTGCAAAAAGTAACAGTTTGTGAGCTATTATAAATGATGGATGGATTTTTTGGATATAACCACGCCAAAGTCAAGGAATCTAAGCAGTACAAGATAACATTCACTACACCATGGGGAATGTATGTCTATATAATAATGCCATTTGGTCTCACAAATGTAGGAGCTACCTTTCAAAGGGCCATGGATGTGGAATTTTATGATCTAATCAATGTTATAATGGTGGTATATTAAGATTATCTCACTGCTTATTCCAAAAGGGTAGAGAATCAGTTGGGGACTTGGAGAAGATCTTCATCAAAGCTTTGGAATATGGTATTAGTCTTAATCCTAAAAAATATCATTTTGTTGTCACAGAGGGTAAAATTTTGGGGCATATTGTGTCAAGAGATGGGATTATGATAGACCCTAAAAGAGTAGATTCCATAGATAAAATTGCCATTCCCAAAACTGTCAAAGCAATCCAATCATTCTTTGGCCAAATTAATTTTGTTAGGAGGTTTGTGTCCAATATTTTGAGACTGTTAAACCTATATCTAAGATGTTGAAAAAAGGAGAAAAGTTGGACTAGACTACTAAAGCTATGGATGCCTTCATATCTATAAAAAGAGCTATCAAAGAAGCCCCAATCTTAAAGTCTCCTGATTTTACTAAACCATTTCAGATTTTTTCTTTTGCTTCATTTCACACCATAGCTGATGTTATGTTACAGAAAAATGATGAAGGTCATGAGAAACCTGTTTCTTTTTTTAGTTAAGTCTTTGCAGGGGTCAGAATTGAAGTATGATATTATGGAAAAACAAGCTTATGCATTGGTCAAAGCAGTAAAGGCTTTCAAGCCTTACCTTGTTGGAGCTAAGGTAATTGCTTATGTCCCACATGCAACTGTGAAATATGTCCTGGTATAGACATAAGTGACAGGGAAGAGATGCAGATGGATTAATAAAATTCAAGAGTTTAACATGGAGATTTAGATTACCAAGTTGGTAAGAGGACAGGGTCTGGCTAGGTTGATGGTAGAAACAAATATTGAAGCAAACCAAATCTGCAATGTAGTAGGCAAGGAAGAAGTCATAGCAAGTATTGAGCATACTCCATGGTATACTAATATAATGCATTATCTGAAACATATGAAGTGCCCTGAAGGGTTGAATGATAATCAAAGGAGAAATTTGAAGTTGCAGGCTTCTAAATATGTTTCTATAGAGGGCGACCTATTCTAGAAGAATAGGGATGGTATATTCCTATTGTGTCTAGATGAATCCCAAGCAAAATATGTCTTCAGAGAAATGCATGAAGGGGTATTTGGAGGCCATTATTTTGCTAAGACTACTGCACACAAAATTCTCAGGGCTAGTTATTATTGGCCTAGGGTATTCAATGAGTCTTTTGCATATGTGAGGCCTATCAGAAATTCTCAGGGAAGTTGAATTATCAAGGAGCTTTGCCACTTAGACCCTTGAAAGTAGAAGTGCCTTTTCACCAATGGGGAGTTGATTTCATTGGAGAAATACAAAAAAGATCAAGAGGGGGACATAGGTGGGTATTAGTGGCCATATATGATTTTACAAAGTGGGTGGAGGATGTCCCAACTAAGCAAGCAATGAGAAAAGTGGTGATGAATTTTCTGATGGAGAATGTTATAACCAGATTTGGCACCCTAGTCACATTGATCACAGATAATGGGATGTGTTTTAGATCTGATGAATTTAGAGATTTTTGCAAAAAATATGGCATTAATATTTCTTATTCTGCCCCATATCATCCATAAGCCAATGATTAGGAAAAATCAAGCAATAAAAATCTTTTGAAGATAGTAAGAAGGATGCTTGATACAAATAAAAGGGCATGGGATTCAAAGTTAAGATTGGATGTATGGGCAGATAGGATTAAAGTGAAGAGGGAAACTAGAAAATATCCATTTGAATTGGTGTATGGGACACAAGCTAGGATGCCATTGAAAAATAGTTTGCCAGTCTATAGTTTCATTCTACAAGAAGACTTGGATATTTATGATCTGATGGAGGAAAGAATGGAGAAACTTGCTGAGCTTGATGAAGTGAGAAGAATGGCTCAGAAGAAAAATGTGAAATTGTAGTCACAAATGAAATACCTTTTTGATAAAAAGGCCAAGGAGATAAATTTTGAAGAAAATGACTTGGTGTTGATGTGGAATGCTCGGTGTCAAGAGAAGGGGAAGCATGGCAAGTTTGAAGCTTTATGGCTTGGCCCTTTTGTGATAATTGGTAAAGGAGGTGAAGATTCTTATTTCTTGCAGAACATGTTTGGGGAGGAGTAGGTTTTACCTGTACATGGGTGGTTCCTGAAGCATTTATTCTCTTGAGGGTCGGCAGAGGGTTAAGGATTTCCAATGCATGGACAATTCTTAATAACCCTCTTTGAATTTTTCTTTTCCATGCACAATAGTTTAGAAATTTTGAAGGGTCTGGGTTTTCCAGTACATGGAAATTCTCAAGAATTCCCTTTTTGAAAGCTTTGCTTTCTTTCCATGTATAGTAGCTTAGGGTCATTTTCACCTTCCATTCTCCATGCTCCACTTTCTATTTTCCATCTCCTTCGTTCTTTATTTCCCTCCATCCTCCATCACTCATTTTTATTTCCATTCATGTCTTGGTCTACTCTCCCAGAGTAAACATTGGATTCTTGCAATGATTGAGTAACCACACATCCCCAATAGGAGCCACTGTTAGAACCTTATTTTTCATGTAAAATCCTTATTTTCTTCATTTAAAATCCCAAGGCCTTTCCCCCCCTTGAGCTTTTTCTTTCTCTATCTTTCTATAGAAAATTCATGTATCTCACTCATAATATTCAAATGTCTTTTACTGCCACCTTTTACCCTTCACAGGTCTTCACCACTTTATCGTGACCTTTTGCAAAGTGGCTCGCGATATAGCGATGACAGTTTGAAGCAGACAAAAAGTGTTTACTATGCCACTGCGTGCGATTACACCATAGACCGTGGTAACACAATGGTCGGTTGGTAGGAAGTGGATGGTGAATGCGATGGTCAGGATCAATCAGACCACTATACCACCAACACTCAGGAGGTAGGTTGTGGTGACTGCGGTAGACGAAGGGAGAACGGTTAGTGGTTTGTAGAACGACTACCATGGTACCATAGCTAGCAGGGTTGGAGACCATAGTAATGTGGTGATAGATAAGTCTATGGAGAGGGAGTGGTCAGAAGATAGTTACCGTGCAACCGCCAGGGGTCTACAATGAGACCATGGTAGCATGGTGGATGAAGATATCAATGAATGCTAATGGTTAGTGATAACTTTACTGTGGTACCGCTAGAGGTTAAGTCTAGGAACGCAGTATAGCGGTGGAAGAAGAGAGGGTTGTGAATTCTAGACACTTCCATACCACCAGGGGTCAACAGGTTGACTGCGACAGGGTGGTAAAAATAAAGGCTTCGGGGAGATGAAAGTAAAGGAGAAAATAAAGTATAAGGTGAAATGTGAAAGCGTTCAAGGTATAAAGGGAAAAATTAAAGTGGGACTATGTAAAAATATTTAATTTGCCGATAGGCAATTGAATTAAATATTTTAATTTATGTCTGAGGAATGCAAAGTGGTTGTAATGGGAAAATGAATGGTTGCAATGCTTGGTATGTAAGGTATAGGTGATTTTAAAAATCTGTTGTAGAGAAGGGAGAAGAAGAAGAGAAACTGGGAATGAAATAATGTAAAAAAAAAACCTTTTGAAAATAATGCAATGGGGGATGATTTCCTGATTGAGTTCCTATCTGATATTTTGTTGTTGTAATGTTATAAATGTTAATTTTTGCTCAGTTCTCTCAAATTTTGAAAAAATCTTTTGATCATTCAAATTTAAATATCAAGTATATGTTAATGCATCAAGGTGCATTTCTTCACTTTTTGTGATTTTTTTTTACTAGTGTCTACAAGTCACAACTAAGTTCCTTTAAAGTGAATCACAATGTTCATGAGATTATTGTTGGATTATTGAAGATGAGCTAAGTAGGAAAATATTTCAACACTGTTTATGCCAGTTATAAATTAGTGAAGTCACATGCCAGTCATTAGAACTTCACCCCTTAGAGTGTCTAACAACTTGAATTGTGTCAGAGAGGAAAATCTATATTTAATTAGTAATATTTTGACTTTGTTGCGTAATAGAAAGAAGGCACTGATCTTCCATATCCTAGAGGATAGAATTAATTATAGATAATGAAGGGAAAATGGGGTGGATCTAAAGACCCAACAGTGTGGAATACATTCCCTTAACACTAATACAATAGGGGAGAAGAGCATTAATAGGTTCAAATAGCTTCTAAAAACTACATGAGATGAATACAACCAGTAAAATAGATAACAAAATTAAGCATTCAAAGATTGACACAAGATGTACGTGGGAAAACCTTTTCAAGTAAAAAACCCACCACAAAAAGTGAAGACAATTGTATTCCAGTAATAAAACAATTACATACAATGTTCAATCTTCTCTGATCCACTCATAGTAGCTCTCTCCTTCTTTTCTCACTATTACAATGTTATATTCTAACATACAGTTTGAATTCTATTTTCATTGTTGTACTCGACTTACAAAGTCATACATTAAAATTAATCTCTCAACCAATCACCATCCATTAGGTTCATGAATCATACATCCAATCACGCAAATGATCTGCCCATGTTGATCTCCCTGCATCAAGCCACTCAGGCATTAAATTCTTTACCCAAAATAGGTCTTGTCCACCACCCTGAGGTGACCTACAATAACTACTAACACTTCATTGGCCTTTATCCAATCATTGCTTGACACTGAGCCATGTGTCCTTCCTACATTTTCTATCGCTCTTTGACTCTGAGTCCAACTCGGTCAAAGCTGGCCCTGAGCTCTTCCGAGCTCTCTAAGTCCTTACCGCTCTACCGCCAAGCTTGTTCGACTTGCTTACTGTATGGTGGTGAGCTCATTTGAGCTCACACTGACCATACCCATGCTACCACAACTCCAACCGAGTTGACCTATAGTATAGCAGTGAGCTCATCCGACTTCACCGATGACTTCACCAAGCCTAGCTCATCTCGCCTCCAAACTTCCACCACGCTACTACAGCTAGGTTAAGGTCTAACTACGATATGGCAATGATCGGTATGTGGGATCGTTGGCGGTCTTACTATGGGCACCATGGTGAGTGGATCCACTGCCTACAGTATGGTGGTAATCGCCAGACCCGATCGCAAGTGGTCTCACTGCAGCCACTACGGTGAAGGTCTTTGTCGATCATGGTAAGGCAGTAACCACTGGACCTGTCACTGCAGTACCGCTAGGGGCAGAAATAAGTCAGGCGTGGTATGGCAATAAAGAGCAGAAAAAACAAAAAAAAATTCAAGGCAAGAAAACAGGGCCTTCAAGCTAGAAGTGGAGACACATTTTCTCAATAGATAATACATTCAAATATTTTATATCATGTAGTAGGAGTAGTTGTAGTGTTATTTTCTCTATCCATTCCCAATTGCCATTGTGGATAGATTTTTTGGAGTAGGAAATTCTTTTCAAATCTGCATATTTCACATAGGTTCACCTTCCTAGGTCTAGGAAAACCTAAAGAATAGAAGGTTTAATTGAGTGATTGACCTTGTACGTTGGCCAAAAATGTTGTAAGGGCCTGGAAAAACTCTTATGGTTGAAACTTGCATTTTTGAGAACCAATAGATTCTTTGAAGGAAAATTAGACTAGATACATATCAATGATTGGTGGATTGTTGTATTTGGCTCAAACTAGACCTGATATCATGAATGTTGTATGCATTGTTGCTAGATTTCAAGTTGATCCTAAGGAATCTCATGTGATTGTTGTGAAGAGGATTTTCAGATACTTAAAGGGAACAATTGATTTTGGCCTATGGTATCCTAAAGATGATGATCTTACTTTAAGTGCCTTTACTGATGCTAATTGGGTAGGAGATGTGAATGATAGGAAAAGTACTAGTGGTGGTGCATTTTTCTTGGGAAAGAAACTGATTTCATGGTTAAGAAAAAAGTAGAATGTCATTTCCTTGTCTACTTTAGAGGCAAAATACATTGTTATTGCTAAAAATTGTACTCAAGTATTGTGAATGAAACAGATGTTGACATATATCAGAGTTGTGTATGATGAACCTATTGCCATATTTTGTGATAACTGAAGTGCTATAAACATTTCTAAGAATATGGTCCTACATTCAAAGGCCAAGCATATATCTATCAAGTACCACTTTTTGAGAGATAAGGTGAGTGATAAGGAAGTCAGATTGGAGTATGTGCCTACTAAGGAGCATATTGCAGACATATTTACTAAACCTTTTCCTAAAGATACTTTTGAGTATATGAGAGGGAAGTTAGGGGTGATTACCCCTCCTAATCAAAACTAAGATGCATAATCTTTGCATCAGTTTGTGCATTCATAGTCATATCTTGAACTGGATTGATGTTGTGGTGGTTGCTACTCAGGGGGAGTAGTCAGATGATTCAGATATGTGGTTCATAGCTTGTGTAACTTTTTCATTGATGTCAAAGGGGGAGAAGAGTAATGTGAAAAACTATGGAAGAGCCAAAAGTAAGGGGGAGAAGAACAGTAAGAGAAGAGCAATGTGTAAAGGGGAGATTGTTAGTTGCATTGATGGTGTGTTTTTCACATCATGTGTTGCCATCAATTCCAAAGGGGGAGAATGTTGTATGTTGTGGTTGAGTTTCTGATATGTGGTTTTCATTGATGTCAACACTATTAGCATTAATGTTTGTAAGGTTGTATATGTCGAGGATATTGAGAAAATTGTAATAAATCTGCTATAGGTTATCTATGAAGAAGTGAAGATTAGTATGGTAGAAATTTCATTGTGTTGATAGTGAGGTGTTTCAGATTAAAGGGTTTTCTCTCAAGCCTATCTAGTTTCTAATCTATAATTTTTAGAGGTGTGCATGAAGATTTGAGGAAGTTATAACTTTTTGTGTTCTGACAACTATTTTTTTTACTGCAAATGGTGTTCATGGAAGAAGATAATGTGATTCAGGTAATCTAAGTTGTTGTGTATGTTACTATGGTGTTCATGGATGTTTCTAGATCATGTTCTATCTTTTTTTCATGTTTTCATTGATCATTGTGCTCGTGATCCAATATTTTCTCTTATGTGTTCATGTTTTTCATGTTCATGGCCGACAAGGTGTTTGAAGCATTTTGTGGATCTTTGAAGAAGAATATTTGAAGTTGTTTTGTGTTTAAAGATTTTTTTTTGGATCTCTACTATGTAGTGGTCATCCTTGGTTGATGCGCATTGATAATATTTATTATTTTGGGCCGACAATTTGCATTCATTTTATTATTTTGTTAAAGCTGACATAAAGCAATGCAATTTCTTGTTGCAGATATATATAATCGATTTTTTATCTTATTTGAGACATGTATGATGTGAAATGTGTGAGTGCTTTTTGTGAATAAGGTTCAGATCATTTGAAGGTAGAGAGTAATATGAAGAGTGAAAGAAAGTGAAGAAGTGTTCATGTGCTTAACCAAAACTATACTTAGGCATTAGCAGATGCTACTTTCTTAGTTCAAATTCTTCAGATGGTTTGAATCTGAATATTTTATGTAAGACAATGAGTCTTCCTTTGAGCATTGAGCTCTACGAACTATTCCTTAATGCATGTGCATTCCCCATACATTTTTCTTATACTTTTAATAGGGTATAACTTGTGGATTAACCTCCATCGTGGTTTTCCCCCTAACAGGGTTTCCACACAAAAAAATCTTGGTATTATGTGTGTTTCTAATGTGTTTTTTATTCTTGCTTTCATTGTTATTAATCAAATATGAGATTAAAGGTTAATAAGTTTAATAAGTTTGAAAATATGTGACAACTGATTCAAACCCCCCCTCTCTTAGTTTTCTGCCCCTGTGTTGCCAACAATTAGTACAAGCAAGTTCCTATTTTTCAATAAAAGAAACATTTTTCCTTCTCAAAATTCATGTTTAAGTATATTTATGAGTGATCTAATATAATTTTGGTGTTTTTTGTTAGATATATAGGACAATTGAGAGGGTGGGTGAATGAATTGTACATTAAAACCTTTAAACCCTCATTAACCTTCAAACCCTTATTATGCATCAACATGAATGTAAACTAATAAAACATAAACACATTCATTACCATACACCATAGAACATTGGATTTACATGGAAAACCCTAAGAAAGGAAAAACCATGGTGAGGATTAACTCACATTATTATGAATCACAATACTAATTACAAAAGGCTCACTAACCATAAGAAAAGAATGGCTCACTACTCAAAGGAATCACTATTCAGAATAGAAGTTAATAGAAGACAACTATTACAAGGAGTCTCACTACCTCAAAGAAATAAGAAGATCCACCATAACATCTCTACACCATTTGCAACCTTCAGTTCACTGCCTCTAGCAACTTCAAGTACACAAAATGTAGACACCTTTTTCTCACTACTTTTCATAGCCTTAGGCATTTAAGCTCACACTTAGGTCTCAACACCTGATCACATTCACATCATAATTCACATCACTACTCATCACACACATCCAACAATTAACCTTGCGTATATACCCTATGTGACCTCAAACAACCTTGTTTAGGTAAGCCTTAATGAAATGCACGTACCTCATAAGTGCAACTATGAAATAGGTCAGAACCAAACACATCAATGGTGGAAATAACTGAAGGCAAACCAAACCAAGTGTTAACCAAGACCCAAATCTACAATGATAGGCTACACCATGCTTCCACAATCCACGAAGCACATCCACAAGTAATGCTAACATGTCAAGTTAGACAAACCTATATTAACACTACCAAAAAATCAATTCACTCTTCATCAGGTCTGGAAAGATCTTGTGTACCATGAAGGAACATCATAAAACACCAAAAAATATTCAAACATCATTAGAATATTCAACACTACCAAAACCACTTGAAACTAAGAATACTATCATCCTATACAACCAGCCACACTATCATAGACATACAACTTAATAACCAACCTTGTAGAAAAATTGAACACCAAGCACTACAAAGAAAGGTAGACATAGATAATATAAGAAAATTATCAAATTTGCAAGAAAATAAACCTCAATGTGGAGAAATGTAGAGCAATTCAATTTCTCCTAGACAACCTTCTTCATAGGCAACACACTACTAGACACATCTTCCACTGCCACATGATCTAAAAATTGAAACTTTGGATATAAAACCTTAGATCATCTCATATAATATGCACAATAACATCTTCAATCATGAAGAAATACATAGCATAATACAAAACACAACTTTGTTACCTTGTACACTCTTTATTCAAATTTTCTCAAAAGCACTTGGAAAACAAGTGAACCAGTTGCATCAACAATCCATTCTCAACACCAAAAACACATTATCATAAACAAAATACTATATATTGAAATAATCTCCCCATCTACAACACTTTATCAATACCAAAAACACATTCTCATCAACATCACACTAGAGGTTGACATAGTTTGACATCAATGACAACCCTAATGACAACATAATGCAAAAATCTCCTTGTTAACATCAATGAAAAAACTGCAACAATCTCCAATAATTTATAATACTAAATCCTTGAATTTTGTCTCACTTGAAATTATCTCTATGCAAGAATATGAAAAACTCATATAGGTCAAGGATTTGTTAGCTATGTTTTAGAATTTTTAGCTATGAAACACATAGTTTTCCTTCAATAAAATTTGAAACATAACCTTCCTTTGAAACACTTTTGTATGAGCTTGTCTAAAAATTGAGTTGTGCATAGAATAGAGTGTTGAAATGCATAAGAAAATTGAGAGGGGGGTGAATCAATTGTATCAAATTACTTTACTTATAGACTTAATATTTTCACTTTAACTTCAATCTGTTATTAAGGGTAAACATGAAATGAAAGTAACAAAAAAAAACACCAGAGACACCATATTTACATGGAAAAACCAATGAGGAAAAAACTACGGTGAGGATTAACTCACAATATAGTAGTAATGAAATACTAGATACAAAGGCTCACTGCCAGAGGGCTCACTACCCAGATACAAAGGCTCACTGCCAACAAAGGATTCACTATCCAAAAGGAGGCTCACTACCTATAGATAAAGAAAAGATAACTGAAGATCCACCACTAGGGTTCCACACATTCACAGCTTGATCGGAAGATTGTAGACACCATCAACTCAATCCTTTAAGGAATCTAACACCTTAAAGTATTGTTGCCTCAATTCTCTCTTCCACACTCTAATTTTTTCACTTGTTCATACACTTCAGTTACTTGCTCGAATCATAGATGGATGGATATCAAATTTTCTAAAACTTGGTTCGCTTTTATACCATCTTCACCCCTAAGAACATTATCCAAGGTTGTCTATACAATTTCATTTACAAATTCAAACTAGGTCAGCTACTCAACATTCTTGTGGTGGATAAGAATGAGAGAGGACCAATTACATATTTAATTTAGGACCCAAACAACATCTTGGATCAATCACATACTTCCTCAAATTAATGAAAAAACTTAATGTAATGTGTAGACACCAGGTCGGCCAAACCTAATGAAAACACCAATGATCTTTGAAGTACATGCATATCCAACAAGATGATCACACATGGATCACATAGCATGCTTTACCAGACATTTTCCATCTCTGAGAATACCTCAAGTACATATACAACAATTACAACAAACTTCATTCATAGAAAATGATTCAACAATCGAATCAGATAGAATCATCTCCTAGATCCACAAGATCTGAAACCAAATATCAAAAGGCTATAGAGCCAAAACATTTCTCCCAGTCCACAAAAGGATAATTCTCCCAGACCAATTCACACACCAATGAACATATCTTTTACTCTCCATCAAACCAAAAGCTAAAACTAAGGATATAGTATTTATTGAATCTCATGAACAATATTAAATATTTTTATAGGCATAGGATCAACATAGAATAAATGTAGAGCACAATACCAGAGCAAACTCAGAACACACACTTCAACGCTGCCTTCATTATTTCTTAAATTTTCTCAAAAGCACTTGGTAGAAACACAACTACAACTTCATAAATATAGCTCCATGTGTTGAACTTCTCTTTTGGTATTTGTCCTTGATGTCAAAATTATGTTTTAGATTGGCATCTTGGTGAATGTTTATCAGTTGCACATTTTAAATTCAAATAATTAAAAGGAATATTTTTTACACGATCATGATTCTATGTTCAGGTGGTATAATTCTAGTCTGATAGGTTTGACATTTTAAACTATACTCTGCTAAGGTGATCTACAGATTTATATGGTATTGGCATGTTTTGATTTATGTGTTTATAGGGCATTGATAATGTTTTGAACAACATCATAGTTGTGTTTTCTTTTCAGCCTCATATAGGTAATTCTTATAGACAACTTGGTTTTTGGAATCATTATTGGAGTTGGCATTTAATATTAAGAAAACCCTATTGGTTTTCGTTAAAAATTTGATATTTGTATGGGAATATGATAAGTTGATATCAATTGGCATATTTTTTAGGAAAAGGTATTAGTATGGTTATCATGGAAAGGTCAATAAATTGAACGTCTCTTAGCATAGAATTGGGCCTTATCACTTAGCAAAAGGCTTTGAATAAAAGCCATATATGAATCGGGTCTTATAATTGATATTTCATTAGGCTTTAAGGTCGATAGCAGGTATGAGGAAATAATTGTTAAGTCACTTGGAAAGTGACTGACATCAACCTTTAGTAATAATGCCTTGGCTAATAAGGTGGTTGACACTTGTTTTAAGTGGTCATGAAAAATTACTAAAGACATAGTTATGTCGACATTTTTTTCTAGTTTGATCATTGGACATCGATTAATGTTTACCATTGATGAAGTTGATCAATGATTTGTATGCATTTAAGAGGTAATGAGATTTCTAGCATGCTTTGCATTGGCTTGTCCATGGAATTTAGAATGCATTATGAGTTTTCTTCTTATGTCTCTAGTCCTTTAAGACTTCAAAATTTATCAAATCTTGAAAAGTCATCGATTGTTTTGCAAAGGAAAGTTAGGGAATTCTTGTTGTGTTTCATAAGCTTGTGGGTTTGAAACCCTAGCATCTCTGTGGCCACCATGGGTGTTGAGTCTCAATCATTACTCTTATTTTTCTCTCTTGCTGCATTCAATCTGACAAATGTTACTCTACCTTCTATGAGAGATATGACAAAGTTGGTAAGGATGGCACAAGATTGGAAGGATGTTCGAAAAAAAAATTTCTCCATCTGTTATTTTCAGTTACAAGATTACAAACTTGAACAGGTACTATCATTCCATCTTTGGAGAAAGATTTCAGTTTTAAAAAAAAGGGCAGTTACTACTCTTTGTTTTGAAATAAAAAATACTTGATTGGTTTTCATGCAAAGATGACAAGACTTCGGTTACCTAAATTTAATTTGATACCCTGATAGAATATCATTTCTATTTTTGGTTATGCTGTGAAGGGTTGTGTTTTTCGGTTAGTGGGTAATCATGCATTCTGAAAATCATATCATTCTTCTTCATGGATTATGTGGTATTTTCTCTTGGTCACTTGATGCACAATAATGAGGGTTCAGTTACATTTTGTTGCAATGGTATTCAAGGATATTTTATATGGTGCATGTGTTATATTGTTTATTTTTTAAGATAATAATTGATGGTGCAGGCTCCTTGAATGGTCCGGGTTCAGCGTCTTCTTTCTCAAATTTCTCTTTCTTGGCCAGTCTATCAGAAGAAATCCTCCATGTTGAGTACTTCTTTGAATCACTACAAAAACTTGGAAATTAGACCCGACAGAAGTAAGGTACATTAAAAATTACCTCTGTTGTTTGAAATGGATGATATAAGTTTTTGGGTTGTAATTTTTTTAAATGTAATGAAGACATATTTGTAAGAAGAAAAATAGAGAGGGATATAACTGTTTTTGCATAATGAGAAATAATAGTGAAAACCAGTGAGAAAATCATAGCTATTGTATTGTCTAATAAGGAAGACATGGTTTGATTTTGAGATTAGAAAATCTGAAATATATGTTCAACAACAAGTTGTCTCAAGATGAGATAATAGCTAGAATTTTGGAAGTTCATTCTTGAACTTTGAGGATTGTAGGTATTGTTTGTTAAGAGGCACTTGTGAGAAAAGAGAGAAACAAAGAGATCCTTTGTATCATTGCACTTTCTATAAATAGAAAAGGATTTGGTGCTCCTTGAAATTGGTGTTTCAAAATGAGGGGTTGGTGTTGCTTGAGTTGGTGCTCAGAAATCAGCCTGCAAGGCATTGTTAAAAGTGGATTTTATAATATAAGCCTAGAAAGGCAGCAGTTTAGGAGTGGTTTTTCTACCCTAGGAGGGTTTTTCACTTGACATATCTTGTGTCACTTTCCTCATCTTTGGTTCCATTGATTTCTTGTGTGAATTATTTATTATGCTATGTTTCACTATCATACTTCTCATTACAGTTACATGTGATTGCATTCAATAAATGGACGAGTTAATCATTGATAAAGGAGAGCATAAATTTGTTATGTTTCAGGTTTAGTAAAATTTATTAAATCAGTTGATGACACTGATTTAGCCCCCTCCCCTCTTAGTGTCTTTTTCACTCCAACAATTCGTATTAGAGCATAGGGTCCTCTGATAGGTCTATCCAACCTAGGATTGATTCTAGCCTTGGAGTCAATTCAAAATATCTCAAGCTCATGAAGGAACATCCATGACTAGAGCTCCATTATTTCATGGAACTAATTATGTATTCTATAAAATTAGAATGGAGACTTATCTAACTTCTATTGATCTTGATGTGTGGAGCATAGTGTTAACTAGGTACATTGTACCAACTACATTTCCCACAACTTCTGATAAAAAGAAAAGATATGAAACTAATGCAAAAGAAAAACATGCTCTCCCATGTGCATTGACTAAAGATGTCTTTATCAAAGTTATGCACTACAAATCTTCTAGGGATATCTGGATTAAACTTGAAACTATCTATCAAGGAAATGAAAAAGTTAAATAGTCAAAATTCCTCACTGTAAAACACTAGTTTGAAGAAATAAAAATGAGGGATGATGAAAAAGTAGTCGATTACTTCTTGAGAGTTGATGAAATTTTCAATGCTATGAAGGTTCTGGGAGAAGAAGTAAAAGAATTTGATGTTGTAACCAAGGTCATCTGAACCTTACCGACTAAATTTAAAGCTAAGGTCTCTACTCTAGAAGAGAAGAAACACTTTGACTAGCTTACCCTAGACAACCTACAAGGCACTCTGACTGCCTATGAATTAAGAATCAATAAAAAAAATTCATCTACACAAGAAACTTCCTTTAATACTGAAAGGAAAGAAAAAAATGAGGCAACTGAATAAATAAAAATTGATTCCAGAGAATCCCACTTTGTTAGAAAGCTCAAAAATGGGTCTAGAAAATATAAGGGAAAAATTCCCTTCAAATGTTTTAACTGTGGAAAAATAGGGCACTTTGCTGCAAAGTTCCCCTATGGTGATCTAAACAGTGACAATGAGAAATCTGAAAAACTACCTAAGAAAAAGGCCTATAGACCTAAACAAAAATTCAACTTAAAAAAGAAGAAGAGTTTGATCAGCAAAAATGAAACGGACATTGAATCTAAAGACTCTTTAGATGAAGAAGATGAAACCTATTCATGTATGAAATCATTCAGCAAGAATTTACTAACAACAATGATGCTGAAGATGGTGAAGTTGATCTAGAAGGTGAATTGAAATGTGCATTAAAAGAGCTAAGAAAACTCAAAATAAATGCTTGCTCAAGAACAAAATTCTGCTCAAGATCTTGCTCAAGAGCAACTCACAAATCAAGAAATAGTCTCCTTGAAGACTCAACTTGAAGAAGCCAAGAGAGTTGAGGATTTTCTTTGTATTGGTATAAATCATAAAGATCAAGAAATTCAAAAACTTGAACATGAAATTGTTGATCTTAGGAGGACCATTGAGAAGTATTAGAGTACTCTAAAACTGAATGACATGCTCAGTAAGCAAAAATTGAACAAGGACAAAACTGGTATTGGGTTCGTGAAAGGTGAATGTTCAAATTATGTTGCTGTAAACAAATTTTTTGAATCTAATCATCCCGATTCTAATAAGAATCATGTTCATCCTCTTACGAATAACATAACATCATATAATTTTAACCCTTTCTTTTATGGGTTCTATTATTTCTGCAAAAGGTTTGGCCACAAAGTGAGCTCTTGTAGGTTTATGAATCCTAGAACACATAAATTTGGTCATAAGCAACACCCTAGTTTCACTAGATAGATCAGATTCTTTAAATGCAATACTATGTGTCATTCTACTAAGCAGTGCAAAGTTGATCTGCAGTTTAAACAACAAAAAACAAAAAAGGTTTGGAAACCTAAAAATTTCAAAAACATAGAGCAAACTTTGTTAGTTCAAATAGCTTTCATTCAAAGAAAAAGGACTTATGGGTCCTAGATAGTGGTTGTTCAAACCGCATGACTGGTGACAAAGAAAATTTCACAAATCTTGAAGATTATGTAGGTGGATATGTGAAGTTTGGAGATAATTCTAGTATACAAATCAAAGGTAGAGGTTCACTTCTTCTAAATGAGGACACTTCTATCTACAATGTGTATTATGTAGAAGGCCTAAAGCACAATATTCTAAGTGTCAGTCAAATCTGTGATAGTGGCTATCATGTTTTGTTCACTTCACAGGGATGTGAGATATAAAATAAGCTTGGAAAGGCTATTGCTGCTGGAAGAAGGACTAAGGGAAACATTTACAATCTTCTTGACACATATGGTAATGAAAATAATCAAGGTATGTGTTTAATGAGTCAAGTTGAAGAAATTTGGTTGTGGCACAAGAGAATAGGTCACATTAACTTTGACAATATGGTCAGGATCAACAAAAACCAAAATGTAAGATGTTTGCCTATCTTAAGAAAACCTGAAAAATGCAGTTTGTAAAGAATGTGTCAAAGGCAAGAAAACAAAGGTAAGCTTTAAATCTAAAGAACATTCTTCTACTAGGCCTCTGCAACTTGTTCATACATATTTATGTGGTCCTACAAAGACTAGATCTATCAATGGTGAGAAGTATTTCATGTTATTTATTGATGATTACTATCGTATGGTATGGGTTACTTTTCTGAAGCATAAATCTTAATCTTTTGAATTTTTTAAAGTCATTAGAAAAATGGTTGAAAGGGATTCAAATTTCAAATTGAAATGTCTGAGATCTGACAAAGGTGGTGAATTCACCTCACAATAATTCATTGACTATTGTGAAAGATATGGCATAAAAAGACAATATGTTGCTGCTAGAACACCTCAACAAAATGGGGTTGTTGAGAGAAAGAACAAAATTGTAAAAGAGATGGAAAGGACTATGTTGGATGAAGAAAAACTGCCAAACATGTACTGGAAAGAAGTTCATACAGTTGTTTACATCTTGAACAGAGTACAAATCATAGTGAAATCCAATTTCACTCCATATGAACTATGGTATGGTAAATCTGCCTCAATTAAATACTTCAGAATATTTGGTTGTAAGTGTTTTATCAAAAGATATGATGATAATTTAGTTAGCTTTCAATCTAAGTGAGATGAAGGTATCTTTTTAGGATACTTTACTCATAGAAAAACCTATAAATTCTTTAATAATACGCTGAATAAGATTATTGAATCTGTCAATGTCAAATTTGATCAAAATATGCTTTTAGATGTTGAACCTAAGCAGGATGATGAGGAAGAAGAATTTGAACTTGAAATAAATTTAGAAGGCTTTGAAACAGCAAAGCCTGAAGTAGAATCAGCAAGTCCTAAACTAGCTGAAGAAAATTATAAAAATGCTGAAACAAACCCTGAAAATATATAACAAAAATCCCTTCAAAATCTCTTGCTAGAAACCATCCCAAAAATATGATTATCAGAGATAAATCTGTAGGAGTTCAAACAAGAAGAAGAATTGTTAACTCAGATGAAAAAGATCACATAGATGAGCTAATTGCTTTATGTTTAATTACACAGTTTGAGCCAAAAAAATTTGATGAAGCTCTAACTGCTGAATGTTGGCGTAATGCAATGCAGGAATAAATTGATCAAATTGAGAAAAATCATACTTGGGAGTTAGTCCCAAGACCAGATGACAAAAATTTCATAGGGGGAAAATGGATATTAAAAAAAAAACATGATGAAAATGGCCATGTTGATTGCAATAAGGCTAGGTATGTCAGCAAAGGATATGCTCAACAAGAAGGTATTGACTTTAGTGAAACCTTTGCACCTATAGCTAGACTTGAATCTATTAGAATATTCTTGGCTTATTTTTTTTTCAAGAACTTTATTGTATATCAAATGGATGTCAAAACTACTTTTCTGAATGGTTATTTGGATAAAGAATTTTATATAAAACTGCCTGAAGGGTTCATTTGCAAAAACAAGCCTAATCTTGTTTACAGGCTGAAAAAGGCTCTATATGGCCTAAAACAAGCTCCTAGAGCTTGGTACTCTAGATTGGATAATCATCTAATCTCAAAAGGTTTTATTAGAGGAGGTGTAGACAACAATATTTATGTTAAAATTGAAGGTTCTGATATTCTGGTTGTTAAAATCTATGTAGATGATACTATCTTTGGCTGCAATAATATTGCCTTGAGTAAAAAATTCTCTCAGATTATGGAATATGAGTTTGAAATGTCAATGTTGGGAGAATTAACTTTCTTTTTAGGTCTTCAAGTTTTTCAACTTAAAACTGGTATTTTTCTCTCTCAAACAAAGTATGCAAGAGAGATGCTTAAGAAATTTCAAATGGATTAATGTCATCTAGTTAGCACTCCAATGGTTACAAGCTACAAACTTAGCAAGGTTGATGATTCTTCTAATGTAAATCCAATCGACTATAGGTCAATGATTGGTAGCTTTTTATATCTAATAGCTTCTATACCTGACATAATACAAGTAGTTTGCATGGTTGCAATATTTCAGTCATCTCCTAAGGAATCTCATATTAATCTTGTTAGAAGGATTCTTAAATATGTTCAGGGTACTCTTGATTATGGTCTTTGGTATCCTCGAAGCAATGATTTCTCATTAATTGCATATACTAATTTTGACTGGGCTGGCTATGTGGATGATAGGAAAAGCACTAGTGGTGTTTCTTTCTTTCTTGGTGATTGATTAGTGGCATGGCACAACAAAAAACAATATTTTTTTTCACTCTCCACTACTAAAGCAAAATATATTGCTGCCACCTCTTGTTGTACTCAAGTAATCTGGATGTCACAGACTCTATCTAACATGGGTATTGAAGTTCCTAAACATGTTTCTCTTCTGTGTGATAATACTAGTGTGATTAATATCTCCAAAAATCCTATTATGCACTCTCACACTAAACACATTGCTATTAAATATCACTTTCTTCGTGAAAAGGTGCTGGCTAATGAGGTTTTTGTGCAATATGTTCTTACACAAGCATAAATAGCTGACATCTTCACTAAGCCTTTGGCTAAAGAGGAATTTTAAAGACTCTGGTCCAGATTGGGATTTGTCTCTCAATCTATGCTCTCTTAATTCTCTATCTTGGTGTTAGGGGGAGCTTGTTAGCTCTCTTAGCAGCTTAATGTTGCTTCATATGGTTTTCTATTTTCTGCTCCATTGCTATATGTGCAACTATTTTCTTTTCAGCTTCTTGGCATTTCACAATTTTTTTTACTTTGTCCTTCTGACAAAAAGGGGGAGAATTATGAGCTATTGGTTTTGGTTCATTTTTTCAGTTTGATGGCTCAATTTTTTCCATCAAGGACAAAGGGGGAGTTCATTGAACTTCTCTTTTGGTATTTTTCCTTGATGTCAAAATTATGTTTCAGATTTGCACCTTGGTGAATGTTTATCAGTTGCACAGTTTACATTCAGATAATTACAATGCATCCTGTTTACAGGATCATGATTCTATGTTCAGGTGGTATAATTCTAGTCTAACAGGTTTGACATTTTGAGCTATATTGTGCTAAGGTGATCTATAGTTTTATATGGTATTTTCATGTTCATATTTTTGTGTTTACATGGCATTGCTAATGTTTTGAACATCATAGTTGTGTTATCTTTTCAACCTCATACAGGTAATGCTTATAGACAACTTGGTTTTTGGAATTTTTATTGGAGTTGGCATTTAATATTAAGAAAACCCTATCGAGTTTCCTTAAACATTTGATATTTGCATGGGAATATGATAAGTTGATATCAATTGGCATATTTTTTAGGAAAATTTATTAGTATGGTTATCATGGAAAGGTAAATAAATTGAACTTCTCTTAGCATGGAATCGGGCTTTATCACTTAGTAAAAGGCTTTGAATAAAATTCACATATGAATCAAGTCTTATAATTGATATTTCATTAGGCCTTAAGGCCAAAAGAAGGTATGAGGAAATAATTGTTAAGTTACTTGGAAAGTGATTGGCATTCACCTTTAGTAATAATGCCTTGGCTGATAAGGTGGTCGAAACTTGTTTTAAGTGGTCATGAAAAATTATTAAATACATAATTATGTCGGTATTTTTTCCTAGTTTGATAATTGTACATTGATTAATGTTTACCATTGATGAACTTGATCGATGGTTTGTATGTATTTTGGAGGTAATGAGATTGTAGACATGCTTTGCATTGGCTTATCCCTAGAATTTAGAATGCATTATGAGTTTTCTTCTTATGTCTCTAGTCCTTTTAGACTTCAAACTTTATCAAATCTTGAAAATTCACTGATTGTTTTACAAAGGAAAGTTAGGGATTTCTTGTTGTGTTTCACAAGCTTGTGGGTTCAAAACCCCAACATCTTTGTCATTGCCATGGGTGTTGATTCTCAGTCGTTACTCTACTTTTTCATTCAAAGATGGCAATACTTCGGTTACCTAAAGTGAATTTGATACCCTGATAGAATATCATTTCTATTTTTGGTTTTGTTGTGAAGGGTTGTGTTTTTCGCTTAGTGCGTAATCATGCCTTCTGAAAATTATATCATTCTTCTTCATGGATTCTGTGGTATTTTCTCTTGGTCACTTGATGTGCAATAATGAGGGTTTGGTTACATTTCGTTGTAGTGGTATTCAAGGATATTTTATATGGTGCATGTGTTATATTGTTTATTTTTTAGATAATAATTGATGGTGCAGGCTCCTTGAATGGTCAGGGTTGAGAGTCTTCTTTCTCAAATTTCTCTTTCTCGGATAGTCTATCAAAAGCAATCCTCCATGTTGAGTACTTCTTTGAATCACTGCAAAAACTTGGAAATCAGACTCGACAAAAGTTGGGTACATTAAAAATTACCTTTGATGTTTGAAATGGATGATATAATTTTTTGGGTTATAATTTTTTGAAATGTAATGAAGAGATATTTGTAAGAAGAAAAAAAGAAAGGGATATAACTATTTTTGCACAATGAGAAATAATAGTGAAAACTAGTGAGAAAATCACAGCTATTGTATTGTCTACTAAGGAAGACATGTTTTGATTTTGAGATTAGAAAATCTGAAATATATGTTCAACAACAAGTTGTCTCAAGATGAGATAATAGCTAGAATTCTGGAAGTTCATTCTTGAACTTTGAGGATTGTAAGTATTGTCTGTTAAGAGGCACTTGTGAGAAAAGAGAGCAACAAAGAGATCCTTTGTATCATTGTACTTTTTATAAACATAAAAGGAGTCGGTGCTCCTTGAAATTGGTGTTTCAAAATGAGGCATTGGTGCTCCTTGAGTTGGTGCTCAGAAATCAGCTTATAAGGCATTGTTAAAAATGGTTTGTAAAATATAAGCCTACAAAGGCAGTAGTTTAGGAGTGGTTTTTCTACCCCAGGAGGGTTTTACACTCGGCATATCTTGTGTGAATTTTCTCATCTATGGTTCCACTAATTTCTTGTGTGAATTGTTTATTATGCTATGTTTCGCTGTCATAATTCTCATTATAGTTACATGCAATTGCATTCAATATATGGATGAGTTAATCATTGATAAATGAGAGCATAAATCTGTTTTGTTTCAGTTTTAGTAAAATTTGTTAAATCAATTTATGACACTGATTCAACCCCCCCCTCTCAGTGTCTTTTTCACTCCAACACCATGTACTCTAAGAACTTGTACAGTATCTCAACTATACAAGTACCATCTATACTCAACCTAAACTATGTTGAAATCAATGACAACACCATCAAACACATCCATACTTGTAACAATCTCCCTCTTTTTCATTGATGGCAACACATGATGTAAAAAACCATCAAAGATAGTATACATGATTTTCAGAAGCGATAAATTGGACAAGCATAAAATTTTCACATGATTCTCTCTCCCCTTTTCACATCAATGGCAAAGGAAATTATTTCGATATAGAGATTTTTAAACTCCCCCTTAGGAGTACACCTACATCACATAGTACAACAATGGACTTTTCTACTCCCCCTAAGGAGTAGACCTCAATCATCAGTTTAGATCAAAAGAGTCTGTGAATCCATTCAATTGATGCACCTCCATGTGCACTTAGTTAAAATAAGGAGAGGCAATAACCCCTAACTTCCCTCTGTGATACTCAAAAGTATCCTTCGAAAGGGCCTTAGTGAATATCTCAGCAATTTGTTCCTTGGTAGGTACATATTCAAGTCTAACTTCATTCTGCAATACCTTCTCCCTCAAGAAGTGATACTTAATAGATATGTGCTTTGTTCTAGAATGCATCACTAGATTCATCAAAATATTTATAGAACTTGTATTGTCATAGAATATAGAGATAGGTTCATCACTCACCACACCTATGTCCATCAAGGTTTGCTTCATCCAAAGTACCTGTGTATAGGAGGATGCTAGTGCAATGTACTCTGCTTCTATAATGGATAAAGAAATTGAATCTTGTTTCTTTCTCTTGACCATGAAACTAATCTTCCTCCAAGGAAGAATTCACCGCTACTTGTACTCTTCTAGTCATATTTACATCCAGACCAATCTACATCAATGTAGGCATTCAATTTGAAATCATTATCCTTTGGATACCATAGCCCATAATTTGGAGTTCCTTTAAGATATTTGAATATCCTCTTCATAGCTATAACATGTGCTTCCTTAGGTTCTTCTTGAAATATTGCAACTAAACATACTGGCATGCATGATACCTAGTCTAGTAGTAAGATACAAAAGTCCACGAATCATGGATCTGTACATGCTCTGATCAACTTTAGTATATTCATCATCCTTACTCAGCTTGCATCTAGTTACCATAGCGGTACAGACCAATTTGGAGTCATTCATTCCAAACTTCTTCAATAATTCCTTAACATAATTAGATTGTGAAATTAATATCCCTTTGTCAGTACTTCAGGTCCAAGGAAGAAATTCAATTGACCAATCATAGACATTTCAAATTATTTTTGCATCTCTTCAAAAAAATTATTACACATACCTTCATTTCCACCAAATATGATGTCATCAACATATACCACAATTATCAATATTTTGTTTTTTTCAACCTTGAAGTAAAGATTGTTTTCAGTAGACCCTTTGTTGAATCCTTGCTTTGTCAAGTATCTATCCAACCTTGCATACTAAGCTCTAGGAGCTTGTTTAAGTCCATATAATGGATTCTTTAACTTACAAACCATGTTTAGTTTGTTAGACAGTTGAAAACCTTCTGATTGCTCCATATATACTTCTTCCTCCAGTTCTCCATTCACAAATAAGGACTTGACATCCATCTAATACAATTTGAAGTCTTTATGAGCTGAAAATGCCAAGAACATATGAATGGCCTCCATTCTTGCTACAGGTGCAAAATTTTATTCAAAATCTATTCCTTCAACCTATGAATATCCTTTACATACAAGTCTTTCTTTATTCCTTACCACTTCACCATCTTCATTCATCTTATTTCTAAATACCCATTTTGAACCAAATTATATTCTTGTTTGCTAGTCTAGGGACTAGTTCCCATGTCTCATTCTTATCTATCTATTGTAGTTCCTCTTTCATTTCTCTAACCCAACTTTCATCATTACATGCTTCACTCATAGTCTTAGGTTCTATCTTAGAAAGTAAACACAAGTTTACCTCAACCATTTTTCTTCTTGTCTTCACTCCTTCACTTATGTCTCCAATTATCTAATTCTCTGGATCATTTCTATGTACATATTCCGTGGTTAATAGATACAAATTTATTTTCCAAGGCTAGAAACAAACATTATCTTTTCATACGTTTAAAATAAAAACATCCCTCTTAAATTTTAGTTCTTATTTATATTTCCAAATGAACTATGTTTGCAAGGAAATGTGCAAATGAAAATAATTTATCTATTTAATCAAACAACAAAGTTCCAAATAAATAGTCAATTAGGGAATTACAAAATTTAATCAAAATATAAAATCAAACTAGAAGTCCATGCTAAATCTCCTGGTTCCATATAATTTACTGAAATGATCAAGTGTGATGTGAGCTCAAAATTTTGGCAACATAACATTGCATTCAAAAAGTGGATGATTATGGCTTGGGTTGGGGTAGATTTATATATTTTGAGAAAGTTTATGGTTGGATAGGATGAGTTTAAGATTTCAATGGACAAGATTTCTTGAGACATCTCAAGAAAGGATGGGTTGACATGTGGCATGTGGTGATTGGATGATATGGAGGGAGAAGGGTTGATGAGAGAAGTACGGGTAAATATTCTCCTTGGGAAGGTTGGATGCATGATATGAAAAGGGTATTTTTTAGTACCTAAGAGGGATAGGCATGTTATTTGACCCATGCAACATAATACCAAAACCATGCCATATGTACAAAGTCTCATTCCTTGTGTACAAATAGCCATGCCTTTGTACACAAGTAGGCATGTGCATGATTTGAGGGGGTTGAATAGGATTAGGAATATGCAAGTAGGAGATTAAGGGGTTTAGTGGATTATCCCTCTTAATTGAATGTGGGGGAAAATAGGGAGTTTGAATTAATAAAATAAATTTATTTATTTTTTGAGAAAAGGATGGATGACTTAGGTAAGTAAATAATTGGATTTATTTACCTAAGGTGAACGATAGGAGGAATATGATTAAATCATTTAGGCTAGAAAATATATATGCATGAATAGTGATGAACATTGGATGAATAGTTATTTTATTAAGTAAATAATAAAATATTATTTAATTAACAATAATATGAGAATTGGATAACTAATTGAATAAAATGGTTGCATTTAATCAATTGTAGAAGAAATAGTCAGGTAATGATGATTTGTCAATATTAGGTGTCTATAAACTCCACAAATAATAGATTTTTTTTTTGGTAAAAGATAAGTGATGCCTGTATATATTAATTTATAAAATATGTATACAAAAGTATGTTATAGATTGCTAGCTGAAAATGGAAATATTTCTTAAGAATATGCATTCTAAATCTAATGAATCCCAAAACATAACTATACTGCAAATTCTGAAACATGTTCCTTGAACCCCAATAGCATAATAAAAATGCACAACCCATATTCCCTACAGAAAATTACAAAATTGTATCACCCCACCCCCTAAAGAGAATCCTATAATAGAAAGGACTTATCCGACTTAAGACTGATTACATTAAATTTTTAATCCCAATACAAAACAACCAATAACTAATAGAAGCAGGAAAATGACACTAAAAATCATTCTTTGTTAAAATATCTAAAACTAACACACTGTTGCATTCATTCTTCCATATACACTAGGAAATTTTCATCTTGACCTTCTGTCATGTCAGCTATAGGTTTCAATCAAAATATTTTACACACAGAAGCCCTCCCATCTTGATCCACAATACTTTTTGAAAGAGGACATGCACTTGATGCAAGGTATGCCTGAGAAGCCTCTTGCAATTATTCCAATTGAGGGTTATTATTAGAGAGAAAGCAAACATGAGACCACAAGAAAGCAATTGAGAAATAATTCTCTTTTATGTCTATTTCAAAACTAGCATAGAAACACCTACAATTCTTCCTCAAAGCCTTCAAAATAATTCTATCATTATTATGCTAATAGGTCAATTTTATTGCATCATATATATCTTGATAACCCTGACATTTTTTGAGAGGTTTTCATGAAAACAACCCACCTATGAGCCCTTTCCCCTTAAACAAATTGTATCCTTGAACTTCCATTAGCAAAACATTATCTTGGAGAAACTGACCCCTAACATACTTCTCGACAATGTCTTCCAAATCCCTTAAACATTGAGAAAAATCCATCAAATTAAACATGAAAATATAAAGAACCTAAGATGGCAGCAATATCCTCTGTGCTTTTGGACTAATTACCTCAATTCCAATCACTATTTGAATGCAGTTTTCCACCCGCGAGAATTCTATCTTGAATAGGATGCCAATATCTTCATGCGATAGGAAGCTCTCAAAGGGCTTCTCCCATATTTAAAAAAATCTATATATTCATAATTCTATCCTATAAGGAATTATTATTATTGGACTGTGTATTTGTCCTTTGTGCTCCACTATTATTTATCCAACATTCTTGCACTTTATCAATAGAGATGTAGTGTAGACCACACAAATATCTTGACATTAATTAGATCCATATATATTTATTTTTCTCATTTCTTCATATTATTCTCCCTTCAATATTTTCACTCCATTTTTTTTATTTTAAAATAAAAAAATACTATTATATATTCAAACCTACATAAACCTAAGGTGTTAAAGAGTGTGGGAGGTTAAGATGGATGAGAAGAATATTTTTCATTTTTCCATTATGATGTTTTTATTTCAAGATTCATATGGATTTATTATGTTTCTATTTGATAGATTGTCATGGTATGCAAAGGAGGAATAATTTTCTCATTAAGTTTCATTCTATAATTAGTACATTGTTTTGATTTTAAAATGATAACTTAACATACTCTCACTAAAACTATGACATCTTTCTTATTTCATAATGAAATTTATAAATTTAAGATGTTTATAAAATAAGATAAAGATGAGGGGATGTTATTTGGAAGGTGATTTGTGGTGGATAAGGTTGTACTACCTTAGGAATTACTCTTTCTACATGTTCTTCATGCACCCTGCGTTGGGTTTGTATGTGCAATGATCGGGTTGGGGAGGTTTGGAAATATGCACGAGAATTTTTTTTTGGTTGTGGGGCGTGTGTTGTTGGGTGTAGTGTGTGTAGAGAAGTGGATTTTCTAATGGTATGGTTCTATATTTTCCTCTTTTGTTTTTTTTGTGATGTCTATGCATGGAATTGGCTATTGTTCCAAGTAATATTGATAAAATGTCATTTTTCAGAGGTCATAACAAGGATTTATCTTGCCCTATCCAATCATGCTAAGGCTCTAAATTTTTTAAGTAATATCACAAATGAAGCAATATCATCATAGGGTGGTGGTTCTTGTTAGAATAGTTGGGTATTTACTTTATTAATTAAACAATATTTGTTTAATTACGTAAAGTTCCCTTTTACCTCTTTTTCACTTAAGCTAACATTAGGTACATAATAATTAATTACTTTATTAATTATTATTGTGCAAGCCTAGGGTTTTCCTTTTTAGGGTTTTCATCTATATGTAGTTGAAAACTATCTTTTGTACAATAATTCATTTTACATTTTGTGTGAATTCATGGCTCCACATTCTTGAGCATTTCTTTTGTTGCTTCTCTTTGCTTCTCCCTGTAACAGGTTATTTGCTTGCAAAGATCTTTTGGGCTCCTATGGTGTTGTATCTTTTCAACTCCAACATAGTATCAGAGCTTCAGATCTGCAGCTGCTTGTTCTTGTTTTGAAGATTTTTGGAGCTACAAGGGTTTGTTGCAAGCCGTTTTTTATTGGAGTCGTCACAATTTTTGCTTCAAAAATTTAGTTTTCACTCATTTGCAAGAAAAACAATTTATGAGTTTTGTAGCCAGCATCAAAATCTGAACTATGTATCTTTTAGATTTTGCATATCTTGCACAAATCTGGAGAAAATCACTATGGAAAAAATGGCACGCGTCATTTTTCTCCTGGCTGAAAGTAAAAAAAAATATTTTCTTGTATTCTGCTTGTTGGATCAAGAAACAATTTCTGGGTTTTGTTTCTAGCATCAAAATATTTCTGGGTTTTTAGTTTTGTCTACAAACAGTAAGTAGATTTTCTAGAAATCAAGTTAGAAATAAACATTTTTTGCTAGAAAATTCGTTTCCTGCAAGCTAAATTCAGTTTTTGAAAAATTCATAACTTTTGGCCACAGTGTCCATTTTTCGCAAACAAATAGACATTGGAAAGGTGTTACAGTGCTCTTTCTAGATCTATAGTCAATTTTACTAGAATATTTACCAGGTATTTTTCATTCAGCTTTGTGTGTTTTTACACTTTGCTCAATTACTTGGTCATCTTGGCTCCTACATGGGGTTTGTTTGCGTTGGATGGGTTATGTTGATATGCTTTATCATTGTTGAAATCATTAGTCTCTGAATTTTTTCATTTGAAGAGTTATCATGGGTTTCTTTACTCACCCTTCAGTTGTTCTTCTAGAACGGGGTAATTATGAGTCATGGGCAAAGGGTATACTTACACATTGTAGGTGGCTTAATATTTTTCCTTATTTGTATGATCTCATACCTGAACCAACAACTTTAGAGGGCAGATTAGCATGGAATATTATTAGAAATCACATTGTAGGAGTTATATTTTCTAGTGTTGATCATGACACTGTGATGGTTATATCGAACATTGATTTTCCTCACCCACTTTGGACATGTCTTTGGGAAATCTATGGAGACCCTATTCTATCTCCATTCCAAGAGGATCCTGCTTCCGATTGTCTCATACCTATTGCTTGGCGATAAAATACACCATTTGATCATGATACTTTAGAGGAGCTTGAGTATTTAGATACCCTTACTTATTCCGATGGATCAGAGGTTTGTCTCATAGTTCCTACTCATCAAACTGAGACTTCATCAGCATCTCTTGTTGTTCTTGATTCAGTGTAGCAGGGCATCATACATCTTTCAGACATAGCTACTTTGGACTCTTATATTGCATACATATCTTTCTTGTTTGTGGAGTCCTATATTGTAGATTTGGAAGATTACTTTGAGGACATTCATCTCCTCTACCTTGACAGTAAGGTTATCACTGTTTTCCCACCATTATCCATACATTCAGAGGCTGCATTTTAGTATTCTCCACATCAGTTTTGATTTGACATTATTTGTTTCAGTTCAGACAATGAGACTCTTCAACATCCTATCATGGCACACATCTTGAGACATATTGGTTCCTCATTCTTCACAGGGTTTCTTCGACACACTCCCAGGATCCATTTCTTCCCAAGGGGAGGAATATCATTTGCCACTTCAGAATCTCCTTTTGGATTCTACATCAAGCATCTACCATTGTGACAGGAGTTTCTTCATTGTGGGGGGGCCTTCTTCTCTCTTTCTATCTCTCTTATGGAGACCATTGTACATGTACTTATATGATAAAATTTGTCTATGGGGGGTATCATGTTATCCACCTCCTATCCTTCTTTCATTAGTGCATTGCATTCCTTCCTTGCATTCTATTTTGGGGAGGAGTTTTCTTCCCACTAGGTTTTCTAATTTACCCCATTTCATTTAGTTTGCATTGATTTTGTACATGGGTACCTGATCTCGCCTTGTTGCCAGGACCCATTGTTTTTTCTTTTAGTAGCTTCTTCTAGGTTTTAACTTCTCCCTATGTCTATCTTAAGGGGGGGTGTTAGAATAATTGGGTATTTACTTTATTAATTAAACAATATTTGTTTAATTACGTAAAGTTTCTTTTTACCTTTTTTTCACTTAAGCTAACATTAGATACATAATAATTAATTACTTTATTAATTATTATTGTGCAAGCCTAGGGTTTTCTTTTTTAGGGTTTTCATCTATATGTAGTTGAAAACTATCTTTTGTATAATAATTCATTTTACATTTTGTGTGAATTCATGGCTCCACATTCTTGAGCATTTCCTTTGTTGCTTCTCTTTGCTTCTCCTTGTAACAGGTTATTTGCTTGCAAAGATCTTTTGGGCTCCTGTGGTGTTGTATCTTCTCAACTCCAACAATTCTTGGCACCCAAAAGTGAATGGTTGTTTGGTTAAAAGTGTGTTTGATCTAGTCCTTGTAATCCAATTAGACTCTATTGTGGAGAATGTTTATTATTTGAGTAACCATGAGTTAATCTATAAGTTCATGGGATCAAAGTATCTCTTCTATTTCTAGAATCCTAGGCTCATTGGACTTGGGACCCAGAGGGAGATATGGAGGTGATGCAAGTAGCCAAAAATTATTTTAGGGTAGTGTTATCCTTGTTGGTAGATCAAATAGAGAATTTGAAAGTGGACCCTATTTTTACAATCAAGTGGGGTTATTTATTAAACCCTAGCACATTGGATTTAATCTGGATGAGGAGCTTCCATCAAGGGTTCTAGTTTTTGTGAGGCTTCCTTGGATACCATTAGAGCTATTAAGAAATCAAATTTTGCACATGATTGCTCTTCTATTAGGAAAGCCTATGGGACTGTTGTAAAAATGTAGGTAAGAAGGTAATCTCTCTTGTGTGGAATTGTGTTGAGACTAATTTAAAAAACCTACTTATAAATTTGATGGAAATTTAGGTTGGATCCACTTCAATTACTCAATAGCTAGATTATGAGGCTCTTCCCTTTTGGTGTTAGATCTATCATTAATATGGGAACTCATAGAGGGAATTTACTAAACTTGAAACTTTAGGAATTTTCACCAGTGTGGTTTTAGCTAAGGTTCCTCCTCGCTCAACACCAACAAGGGATAAAGGGAAAAGCCCTATGTTAGAGGGGGAAATAGGTAAGGAGGATTTTTTTTGTGAAGGCTTACAACAAGGAAAGAGGCCAAAAAAGGACCCTTAAGGATAGGTAAGATGATATTTCTTTTAATTTATTTAAGGCTCTAGAATATTTTGATCAGTAAGAGGTACCTCTAGATAAGGCTCTAAATGAAAACGCTAACTTGGAGGTGGAGTAGTTGGTTCCCAAAGAGGATGGTACTCTTACTAATATTTTGGGGATGAGAATTAAGTCACAAATGGATACTAATCAAGATCTATTGTGACCTAGAGTGCTATTTATTTAAGAGAGAAATGAGTTGGGTGAAGTTTCAACCTTGAATTTACTAGAATCACAACCAGAGGTAGAGGTCTAAGAACCTAGAAAAGATAACAAGGTTCTATCTACTTTGGTACTTCACGGGAATAATTTAAAAAAGGGTACCTTAGAGAAGTCTTCCAAGCTAGGGAGGAAGAAAAATTAGGATAAGATTAAATTAATTGGAGAGACTTTCATGGATTCAATTTCAATCAAAACCCTTAACTCTTATTTTTCTAATTCCCAATGATGATTTATGTCTCTTGGAATATAAGGGGTTTGAACAACATCTCTAGAAAAAAGGGTTTTTCAGAAATGATCAAATATCATTCTCTAGCTATTATGTTTATACAAGAACCCAAGTTATTAGTAGAAGGTATGTTCAAGGTGCCTTCCAATTTTTGGTGGTTGGGCCAATGCCAATGCATTGGTGTATAGGGTAGTGCTGGAGGAATTGTTTATCTTTGGGATCTAAGAAATATCTCTCCCCTTTGATGCATTTCAAGTAGACACTCCTTGACCATAGTAAACTTGAGTTTTTACTCTGGATAAATCATTTTTCTCTCTAATATCTATGCTTTGACTAATTTTTCTAGTAAAACTTGACTTTAGGATCATATTAGATATGTGTAGTCCCTATCTCCACTATTACCATGAGTGTTTGCTAGAGATTTTAATTATATCTTTCATTTAAATGAAAAGAGGGGAGGAATAAATCTTCTTGAGCCTTCTTCAATTTTTATATGTAATATTATTTTATTGAACTTGATTGATATTAAGCCAACCAATGGTGTTTTTACCTAGAGTAACAAGAGATGTGGGGAGAATTATATCTCAAAACGATTGTATAGGTTCTTAGTTTCAAATTTTTGGATAGGCAATAAATGGATTTCCAGCTCAAATATTTTGGTTTGGAGGGGCTTAGATCATAAGCCTATAAAATTATCAGCTCATGGGAGGGCTGTTGCTAAGAGTCATTCATTTAAATTATAGCTTATGTGGCTATGAGAGTAGACTTTTTAGGACTTAATGAAAGAATTTTGGGGTCAAGGTATACCTACACATTCTAAAACTATGTATACATTTGTCAAGAGGCTTCAATTTATGAAATTCCAAGTAAAAAGTGGAATAGATAGTGTCTTAGAAATGTTTTTATGAAGAAATCAGCTATGTAGAATCAAATAGGGACCATCACTAAGTAGAATAGATATCAAAGGCTTACTTAGGATTCCATAAGAGAGGAAGTGGAAAATTTGAAGGTCTTATCAGAATGGGAGTTATGGGAAGAGATTTTTTGGAAATAGAAGACAAGGATCAAATGGCTTCAGAAATGAGATAGGAATACATCTTTCTTCTTTATCTTTGTCAAATCCAAAGGACATGGGAATGTAATCTCTTCAATTGTATCCTCCAGTGGCAACCAAATTTCTTCTTTATAGGATATATCATACGAGGAAACTTGTTATTTTTCTTCCTTATTCATAGAGAATTCTTTTAAGGAGCTGAGGAAAGAGAACCTGATTTTGGAGTGTATTCCTTCTACTATTCCTTTTGAGGAAAATGTGGAGATTAATAGACCCATATTCCTACAAGATCTTGAGGAAGTATTTTTTAATATGAAGAAAGGTAAGGACCATGGTCATGATGGTTTTGAAATTAAAAAAAATCAGGAGTTTTTGGAGATTATCAAATTTGATCTTTTGGAGGCTATGAAAGAATCATAGAGTAGTAAATAGATGTTTAAACCTAAGAATTCTACCTTTCCAACTCTTATTCCTGAGAGGGAAGGAGATAAATCTCTAGATCCTTTTAGACCAATTTATCTTTGTAATTTGGTCTTTAAGATAATTTATAAGCTAATTGTAAAGAGATTGAAGCCATGTCTAATCAAAGTTATTTTGGAAGAGTAGGGGGTTTTGTGGCAGGAAGGCATATCTAGGATGGTGTGGTTATTGCTCCTAAGACTATTCATTCTATGGAAGTATCCAAAAAGAAGGTCATGCTCATAAAAATAGACATGGCCAAAGCCTGTGGACATGTTAAATGGTATTTTATTCATAAATTTCTTAGTGATTTTTGGTTTGAAGAGGGTTGGATCAATTGGGTGATGAGTTGTGTTATTTTGAATTCTTACTCTATGTTGATTATTGTTGTTACCTTGTCTCTATTTGGTGTTTCTAGGGGTCTTTGAGAGGGTGAATCACTATCACCTTATGTATTCATTCTTATGGGTAAAGGCTTGGGAAGAATTATAACATCCCATTTGAGACAAGGGCTTATTCCAGGGTTGAGTTGGGTAGGAGGGTTTCCTCCTTGGTCTCATTTGTAGTTTGTGGATGACACTACACTATTAGGGGTAGCCCAAACCAAAGAAGTGAGTAAATTCAAATGGGATTTGGATATTTATCTTTCTACTTCTAGAGAAAATATCAATGAAGAGAATTCCTTTATTTTCATCTTTAATACTCCTCTTATCCAATCAATAATTTCAGTATTCTTTGATTTTAGATTGGGGTCCTTCCTTTTTTGTATTTGGGAGTTCCCCACTATGTAGGTACATTTACAAGAGGTACTTGATAGAGTTTTCTTAACAAGTTTAGATGTCATGTCAATCATTGGACTTGCAAGCGGCTGTCTATTGTAGGGAGGATAATATTATTAAAATATTTGGTTCAAAAACTTTCTATTTATAGGTTCATTCTATAGGTTTCTCTTGTAAGGTTTTTCAAATAACTGGATGCTATCTCTAGATAATTATTATGGGAAATAAAATTGGATTCCTAAAAGTCAAGTTTGGTAAAGTAGGAATCTATGTGTAGGGCAATACAATAGGGTGGTCTAGGTCTACACTTCTATTAACAGTGAGGCTTTGGTTGCCAAGGTTTCTTGGCCTAAATGCAAAATTCCGTTTGGTTAGATATTATAGGAATATCTATGTGTAGGGCAATACAATTTTTCTTGGCCTAAATGAAACATTTCATTTGGTTAGTTTCTTGTAACAAGTGTATTACATGGGATAATATTCTAAAGAGAGGATTTTAGGGACCATAAATTTGTGTTTTATATGGTCATAGTGAGGAATATTCTTCACATTTATTCTTTGATTTTACCTTCTCTAGTTCTATTTTGCACCTCTAGTTGGGGGTTTGGAGACAATCTTGTGTGCATTCTGTATCCCTTACTATATTATGGAGGCCTTTGGGGAGGCTTTCAACTTTGACCTTTTCTTTACAAATGGCTTGGGCTATTGGGTTCTTTGGAATATTTGGTTGGAGAAGAATCATAAGATTTTTGGATAAGAGGTTGGTGGATCTCTAGGTATGGTAGATGATTCTTGGTATGCTTTAGGAGACTATATATGTTAAGTGTGAGGTGGGGACTCCCCTAGATCTTGGGGAAGAGGTGGTTTTTCATGGTTTGGGCCTAATTAGAGTGGGCTCAAGGATGTCTTGTTCAAGGGGGAGAAAACTTCCCAATAGGGAAAATCAAAGAGAAGTTAGATGGACTCCACCTCCTATTGGGATCTTGAAGATTAATATTGATGGTTCATCTAGGTGTAATCCTAGATCTATTGGTGTTTGAGGAGTGGAGAGTGTAGACACCTAAAATAATATTTAATTAAATAAATATTTGTTATTTATTTAATTTAACCCATTCCCTTATCCTAATAATTAATTAAATAAATATTTATTATTTAATTAATTAATTTCCCAGTTACCTTTATCCACCACCTTTAATTAAATAAATATACATTTATTTAATTAAAGCTAACCTTTTTCTTGCTTTCCTTTAAAATCTCCTAACCTTTCTTAATTTAAATAATCCTTGATTAATTAACTTTATCCCCATCCTAATCATTATTATCCCATTCTCCAACTTTTGACTCCACCAAAGTTAATCAACCCATGGTTTGTTAACTTAACCTTTCCTCACTAAATCAATTAATCCATGATTAATTTATTTAATTTGTAAGCCTAATCCTCATTACCATTATCTAATAATTTTAAATTTCATCACCTCTCCTTAATCTTTCCACATGCTAACAAGTTTCCTAGCCTATCCTCTACCCTCTTCTCACACATGTGTGAGATCTCACCTACCCCCACTCACTCTTCCTAATGTGTACTCACACATGTGTGAGAACACCTCCCCATCACACCTCCTCCCTCTTGTGACACTTGTCACAAGGCTAATCCTTCTTCATTTCTTGATCCAAACCCTACTTCTTTGTTAATCTCATACATCCATCAACCAATCAATCCTAGCCCTTGGTTCCTCTCATCCAAATTCTATATAATGCACCTTGGCTCTCATACTTCACATTCACATTATCCATATCATTATTCAGCCCAAGTATCCATCAAATTCATCTCTATCCTACCATCATGCTGCCCAAATATTAAGCAACCACATCCACTACCAATATTGGAGAAAATTTTCAAGACATGGGTGCATCTTATGAGCTCAATCCATGAGGAGGGAGACTATGAAAGTATAATGTCTTAGTCTTTATGTCTCTTATGCATTTCTTCTATTTTACTTCATAAATCTATTTTTCCTTCTTCATTTTGACATGCTTGGGGGATGCCCCACCCTTTTTCTAACATTTCATCAAGTTTTTGTGATTTTTTATGAAGCAGGTTTCTTTTTTGAGGTTAACACAGTGAATCTATGCTTCCATTAGATAGAGTTGGGCATCCATCAAAAATCATCCCACTTGTATTTTTTAGTGATCTTTGGTGCTATAATATTAATGTTTATTTGTGAGTAAAACAATTGGCATCATGTGATGAATTCAATGACCTTTTCATATTTTTTTGTTTATAGTGCATTAAATCATCTAAGGTCATCTTGGGACCCATGCACACTTGGAAATGGTTAAGAAAGGCATCAACGAGTTCATTGAATGAAATAATTGAGTTTTTTGGTAAAGAACAAAAACAATCCAAGGCAATTTATTTCAAGGATCTAGGGAAAATTTTATCCAAGAGTTTATCCTTAAAAATGAAGTCACTGCATAATGTTATATATGTCAAGACATGGTTACTATGGTCTCCTTTTCCACCATATTTGTCAAATCTAGGAATATCTATGCCTTGTGGCATTTGTTTTCTCAATATCTCCAAGGATAAAGGGTTTCTTTTGACATATTGTGAAGGTTGGACATTTTCACTTTGGTTCAATGTAGCAATTTGTTGTTGGAGGGATGAAAAGATTTGCAAGAGTTGGTTAAGGATGAGATCATTGTTTGTGTTGTGAGATGGAGGTGAATAAGGTGGAAGTGTATATGCATTTAGAGGACACATGAATTGTAAGTTTGTGAGAGGATATGGATTAGGAGATATGAGATTTGAATGCACAAAGCTAAAGGGATTCCCAGTGGAAATACCTAAGGTGGTATTAACATTACTAGTAGTTTTTTTAGCTATTGTAATAGCTGGATTAGTGTATGTCAGAATAGAGGTTATTGTTGTGGAAGGATGAATTGGATTCCCACCTTGACTTTGAGTATACCCCAAATTTTGAGCAGAACTAGCTATTGTAGGAATATGGTTGTTAATGATATGAGAGAGGCTACACATAATTTCCATTCCTTGTTCATTATCAATCATTTTCCTCATGTTATCTATATAGGAATTGTTGTACCAACAATGTATTCAAAACTCACAAAGTTTTGCAATTTCTCTAATTCTTCATCCATTTGTCTTAGTTCTTGTTGAGGGACATTAGAAACCATTGTTTCGGCATCAGTCACATTGGTTTTGGTTTGGGTGGTCATGGGAAATGATGCATCAACACTATGGGTGAAAGAGTTGGAAAAATCAAGATCCACGATAAGTGTAGGAATGTGGGATGTCATGATTCTAGAACTACATCTCACTATAGTATTGGTAAAAGGACACTAGCTTGTGAATCTCATACAAATTTCCCTAAACTAGGTGGACCCAAAATGGAGAATAGCTTCTAGATAAATTCAATCAAACACCCTAGAATATGCAGTCCAATGCAAGAATGTAAAAGAGAGCAATTTTCAAAATTTAAACAGGATAATTTTCTGATTATACTATGCAAAAATGTGAAACTCATGTCTTGTAATTCCAATTTTTATTTTGAAACAATTCACTAAATTAGACCAATTAAACCTAATGCTAAGAATGATAGATTTTTTCTATTTTTGAAACTAAAAACCCATATTTAATAGAAAATCAGAGGGATGCACACAACGACAAATCACTACCCAAAATTTTGAAACATGACTTGTACAAGGATAGATTCACCCTAGGGTGAATGGGTCCTAGCATAGGGGATACAAAAGTTTGAATTTGAGTTTGAAGTTCAGATTTAGGGTTTCCTATTTCAAGTTATAAACTATACTTTTAATGAATGACTTTTCCAGAATTTGATATCTAAATGCAAGTGCAATGTATGATAAATGATGAACAATATGAAAAAAATTGAAATGAAATTTTGACTCAATTTTTGAATATGAATGATTGAGCATACACTAACATGCAAGTACAATGAAAAATTAATGTAAAATTTTGAATTTTTTAGATTTTAAAGGATGCAAAATGCAAACCTAAACCCCTAAACAAATTGCAAACTAATGCAAGTTAACAAACCTAAATGAGATGCAAATCGATGCAATGCAAAGGAATGCAAATCCTGGATCCAAGGTTTGAATGGACTCTAGATTCAGAAAGATTATAGTGCAAGAATGTCAAGTTCACCAAAATGAAACAAATGGAAAATAGGTTGGTGTGTGATGGAATAGAATGGGGTTTCACTGGTTTTATTATAAATAGAAAGGGGGAAATGGGGTATAATTCACCTATTTCCCTATATCTCATTAGGAAAAAGAGATCCCATAAGCGAAGGTTGAATTTTAGCCCTTAGGTGAGTCAAATTTGAATATCTTGTTGTTTTTCGTATGATATAGGATGGGGTATACCTATTGAAACAAGAATTTTGGGAGAAAGACTAAAAATAGAAATAAAACCCAAAAATACAATGTAACACATGAAATCAAAAGATTAAACTTTAATCTAATGAAACCAACAACTTTTAGACAGATCTAAGGGAGTTTCATGTTTTTGCACCTATGATCAAAATGTTTTTGTTAAGTGTCCTTTAGGACTCATTCACCCAAGGGCTAATGGTACTTTGTAAGGATTTTTGAATAAATTTTTGGGTCCTCTGGTCCTATGTCTACACCCCCAAATTCTTCGAATTTCACAGTCAAAAGGTCAAAAATAATTTTTGAAAGTGAATTTTTGTGGCTTGATGAAATTTTTTGCTATTTTGATAAATTTTCCAATTTTTCTCTTTGAGAGACCTTCAATCCTTCTTCAACCTGAGATCTACAAAACACACAAGAGGGAAAAAAAAAAATTGGTGAATGGGAGTAAACCTTTCTCAAACCCCATTTTGGTAATTTAACCTTTAATTGAAATAATAAAAAATGAAAGGAATGATTTATGAACAATTTCTATGTTGTAACTCACCAAACTCTTGATTTGAAACCCTTGAAGGACTGCAACTTAGTAGATCTCTAAGGTCTTTATCTTGCATGAATGGCTTGATTGATGATGTGATCTTGATGCTTGAAATTTTACTTGAGTTCTTGAAACCTACATCACAATGTTAGCTCCAAAAACATGCATGATTCTTGATAACTTTGACATGATGCTTGAGATCTTGAATGCTACAACAAATTCTTGAGAAATTTTCTCTTGAACACCTTTGAAAATAATCTTAGTTCTAGGAATTCTTGCATACAAAATCTAGATCTCTTAGCATTTGAATTGATAAAAGTACCTTGCTTATATAGAATTTTCTAATTTCTCAAAATTTAACATTACAAGATGACACTTAAATATTGAATTTAGGACCTTAAGATGCCTCCAAAAAATGTTTAAAATTTGAATTTGTGATCTTAAGGGGGAGCCATCCACCCAAGGAATAACGTGTCCTAATCTAAATAATCAAGAAATATTCATCTCTTGGTGTTAAAAATGATAAATGTATTAATAAATCATAATTCTCCTTTCAAAAATTTCAATTAATTAGGCTATTAAATTCAAAATTTAGGCAATTAGAGGCTTAATTAAGCTCAATTAATTAAGGGACCCAAACATAGTGCTAAAAAGTAAAGGAGTACATTCTCTAACACTACTGATCCCAAGTCTGTTCTCATCTTCCATATTCATCCTCATATCTTATTCTTCTAATTCCCCATCCATTTCTAATTCATCATCATAATTTACACCTTCACCCTAAAATCAATTTCAATGTTTCATCTTCTAATTAATCCTCCACCATGTCTAACCACCTAATTTATCCTCATTTATTCAAATCAACCCTAATAATATTGATGATAATGATGATAGCCTTGTTGACCAGCCTAAAATGATCCCTATGATGATAGTGAGAGTATTGTGGATCACCTTGAATCCATTATCAATAGAAAAAATTCTCCAAGCTTCCACCAATTACCCATCCAAATTTCTCCTCAAATCCCACCCATACCCTTACCATTCACATCATCCCTATCCACCACCACCGATTTTATCCTCACTCACTACTTCAATCATGATATGGATTCCATGCTTAGATATATTTTTGGAATTGGTGTTAAACATCCATCCTCCCGACCTTCATCTAATCCTAATTCATCACCTCTTACTTATCCCTCCCCTTCCTTTGATAAGGAAAATCAAGCCTCTAGCCAAATTCCCCTCCAAACC
Organism: Sequoiadendron giganteum; assembly: GCA_007115665.2. Taxonomy (NCBI): domain Eukaryota; kingdom Viridiplantae; phylum Streptophyta; class Pinopsida; order Cupressales; family Cupressaceae; genus Sequoiadendron; species Sequoiadendron giganteum. Next base: position 698,326,301 of record CM021100.1, on the reverse strand, counting down.
CATCCACATGTTGAACATCCAAAATATTGAGAGGGGGTGAATCAGTATTCCTCAAACCAATAATAAAATACAATTAACCATTATCACAATATTGACTAAATCAGAAAGAAAGAACATAGAAACAAGTTAATACAATGATACACATGAGCACCAAGATTTTTACATGGAAAACCCAAAATGGGAAAAACCACGATGAGGGTTAACTCACAATATATTATATCTAGATACAAAATATTATGGGGCTCACTGCCAGGACTCAATATCCTTAAAAGGCTCATAACATAAGTACAAAAGATGCCTCACTACCAAGATACAATGATAGTGGCTACTACCAAAAAAATGAATTGATGAAATACACCTTCAATGTGCAAGGTTCAGTTCCACTGAAGCTCAAAATATAAAGTACTACATTGCTCAAAAAATATGTACTACTGATAAATAATTTAGGCTCTGATATTCTCCTTTGTTCATATTCACTTCTCCTTCTCACCCTCTTCTCAATCTCTCTTATATATTTCATCTTATATATATACAAGTATATCCTATTCATCAATTAGGTCACCCAAATTGGATGAACACAAAATAATCAAGAATTTCTTCATTGGAACCGTATAAGATTTGAACATTTTATCCATGCGGTGCATTATGCCAAGTCAGCTATTAGTCTTCATAATATATTGCATTCACTAAGTCAGCTAAGACTAAACCACAATTCTCCAAACCAACAAATAATCCCCAAATAAAACACCTCCTGGTTCTAAGAGCACAATAATTTCCCATCATACTACCAGTAAAGAGACTATCAACAAAACCATAGTATAAGAATGTTCATGTTAGTAGAATGTGGAGTCTCCCACACAATATACCTCACATAGAACAATAGTAGGATACAGAGTTAAACTCTATCAGAGATAAATTTTTGTTCATAGAAAAAGATGTCTCAAGATCCAAGATATATCTATCTGAATGAGTCAATAAAACATGGTTAAGATACTAGAGTCATATCAGATCTTGTAGTGAGTTTTGGACTCAAATACCAACACATTGATCCATAACAAAGGAGTATTATTGACAAAGAATAAATTTTAGTAAACCAAGAAAACTTCCCATATATTTATCACCATGTAGTTATTACCATGTTGAAATCAATGAAAACATAGGAACAACCAACACAATCATCCATACTTCATGCTCATGTTGCAAAGCTTCCAATAGTCTCCCCCTTTAGCATTGATGGAAAAATGCATGATAAAAACTTTTCAAGTATACTGCATTGAATGTTCTGACTACTCCCCCTATCAAAACTGTTCTTCAAAAAAAAAAATCCTCTGACTCTTTATATCTCCATCTTTGTCTCTCTCCCCCTTTGACATATATTATAAAGGAAGGAGTTTGGTATAAATCTACATATGCATCAAAAAGTAATCAAAAAGATATGAACACTAAATTAACCTAAAGAAGAACCTATGAGACTCTCTAGGATAGCCTTCCATGATGCTTTACCTTCTTCCCATGAACCTTTTGCACTAGCTAGAGTCTTGTAAACTAAATTAAGTTTAGTTAGAGACTCTAAACCATTTGTTAAAGTATTGGGACTAAAATTGATCTCTGATAATTCACCAATACAACTAAGAGCGGTGGAAACATAAGTATGTTTGAGTTTAATCTTTTCTCTGAGTGCCACAAACTTCTTGATAACATTTGTCCTGAAGCTGCACAATGTAGGACCACCTCTAATCATATTTATCTTTGGCTAACCTATGTGAATCTATCTGAGTGCTTGTTACCAATTTTTCACCACAACTCAAAATGGAAAAGCTGATTAATTTAATCTCATTTTTAAGATGAAAAGATTTAATTCATTTTTGGATTTTCTTAAGCCATTTCATGTATTGGAGTTTAAAAGAATTGTTTAGTTGAAATGTGCAATGTGTTTTTAGAGCATTCAAATTTGCATTCAATATTTAAAACATAGAAAATATTGCATGAGATACAAAAGGTAGTGCTTTCATTCTATATTAATCTATCCATTCCATAATGTTTCATACATTTTTGCAAAAGAGATATAGAATTGAACAAGATTGCACAAAATGTTATTTTCATATTCATTGGGATGAAAAGAAAGATCAAGTGTCCCACACAAGCCGTGAGAATAGATGAGTCAACATAAAAAAAGGAATGTACTATTCTACTGAAGAAAAAGGAAGGAAAGAAACACATAAGAAGAAAAATAGCCATCATTGTGTAAGGTGTCTTCAAGTTGGCTTTCATTGTTGTGTATTCCTCCTTGCTCCTAGTCTCCAAGTAAACCTACAAATGATTGAGAAAGTATGTTAGAGCTTTAGCTATAAATCCTCCTCTATGATTTATCAACAAAAATATAGTACATTGTTCATGGTGCATTGAATCAGTTGAGAAAATATCAGAAGAATGCGAGGGAACATAAAATATGAAACATCATAGGAACCATGAACTTAATTGTTTTATCTAACATGTTTGTTCACTGTGCAGGTATAGGAAAAGTTGTCTTGTTGATCTATTTTGAAGAAATAATAGCGTGTGGTGTAAAAATGGGCTCCCACAAGGGTTGAGCTCAACATGATTCCCCTTAACATTCAAGAGGGGTTTTAAAAGAGAATAAATTCATGTTTCTCAAATGGAAGTTTGCATCTAAAGGAGTACATCACAAGTGTTATAAGAGTTTAAGAAATTGATAATTTAGGAAAATCAAGTCTAGAATACAATGAGTTGAAGATAATAAATGATTAATTGCTCACATAGAATATCACAAAGGAGTACATCGTCATGAAGGTGATAGTGAACAGGCATACATAATAAGTTTACAATCAAGACTGCAACTAAAATAGTTTGAGCAGCCTCAAGACATCATGGTAAGTTTCACATATTCCAAGATCTTTTTCTTTGTGGGTTAAAGTTATTATCAATTGTAGTTATCCAAGGGAAGATAAAAATGCATGAAGAGTACAAACAAACTTTGTTTCTATCAAGTAATGGAAGTATAAAATAGTTGCAAATGAACTATTGAGGTCATAACATGAAATGAAAGAAGCCAGTATTGACTGGTGGTGCAATGCATTCTGAAGGAGACAATCTTTACACATGGAACAACATTATGGAAGTGTCATGGTCTACAGATGCATAATGCTTTATTAATGCAAGAATTGTAGGTAATGAGCAAATAGAAAATGAAGGCATTATCATTAACACTGCATTTTGGAAACAAAGAAGACTAATTCTAAAATGGAGCTGCATTATTTTTCTGAAAACAAATGATGAAAAGAACCAAAGAAAGCTACAGTTGCATACATGGAGGAAATGAAACCATTTTTTTTTTCCTAGAATAATGATAAAATTCTATGATAGAGCTAGGGTTTCAAAAGGAAAGTGAACAATAATGTTTTTCATTCAAAATGTGAAACCCAAATAATATGTGGCCTCGACCATGTTTGGAAAAGCATTTGTTTTGATTTTCATTCAGAAAAATGAAAGAATTACATTTTTTTTGTGCATATTCAAGTGTTTTCAAAACCCAGTTGAGCTCTCATGGTTGTGGCCTAAGATAATCTTTCTTCACAAATGGTGATACCCACTTGGGGTTTTGCTTCAAAAATACAAATGTAGAAGTAACTGGTAGGGTTTTGAGTTTTATGCCAATGAAATGACTAAAATAATGAAGGTAATGAAGTGAATGGCCACAACCATGAAGGGTTTCAAAACATAAAAGTTTTGCATCTCATAAGACTTTGCATTTTTCTATCATGGGTCAAGCCCAGAATCAAGCTATTTTTTGCAGAAAAAAATGGAAATATAAAGGGAGAGGACGCGACCTTCATCAAATAAACACAAAGTTTCATCTATAGCAAATAAAAATAACTCCATTATTTTGTTGAATAAGCTCGAATTGAGCTTATTTAGGAGGGAAATGCACAAAATGGAAAGCATACAACTTACCCAAGTTTTGGATGGAGAGAAGCTCATGAAAGGTTGCAGCTCTTCCCAGATTTTCTCCTCTTAAGAGATCAAACCAAGTTATCCAATGACATCTCAAAATGGAGGAGACATCAATAGAAAAAAACCCATAAAAAATGTATTAAAAAACAATCATGGCCACAGCCTGGAGGCCTTATTTTCTTCAAAAAATGGAGTCAAAATGACCCTGATTGGAGAAGAGACAACTTACCATCAATTTTTAGAAGTGATTCAACATCAAACAGATGAGAATGAGCATGGAGCAGCTCAAAATGGTGATCTTCAAGCTCGAACACTAGTTCCCATGGTGGCCAAGTGCAGAGCCTTCTTTCTCCAAAGTCGACCAAGTGAAAATGATGCGAAAGTTTAGGGATTGTTGTTGGTTTTGATGTTAGGGTTTCCAAATTCCCTAATTTGAACTTAGGCATTTTATCAAATTATTTTACAAAACCAAGCCTTCACTAATTCCTTTGAAATAATATATTGACCCTTTCATACATGTCGATCTTAGGCTTTTAATGCCTTTGTTTTACATTGTGCCTTTATTTAAAAATCAAGTCAATAACCTTAATTTTTTTAATTTCACCTAAGTCTTAATGATTTAGCTTCCCCTTGAAACTTTGAATAGGCATGGTATGATAAATGCCTAATTTTTTATAAAAAAAAATTAAAAAAATATAAATAGGAGCCTTTGCATGTTATTTTGATTTCTGCAAAATATAAAATCTTACCCAAATTGCATAAATCAGAATAATTGGAGATTTCTTTTTGTGAAAATCAGAACTACAAGATATTGTAAAGTAGTATTAAGATAATATTTCTATAAATTATCTCAATATTTGTTATTTCAAAATGTAGTTTTTATAAAAGCAATGCTAATTAAATATTTCTATTTTTGAGTTGAGTTCTTTTGAAAATTTGAAAAGAAAGCAATCATACTGAGATTTCTTTTTCAGTTCAGAGGTAGTTGAGCCTGATTTTGTGGAGCTTTTGGATCAAAATTTTGGAGATAGAAAGTTTCTATCTTTTTGATGTAGTTTTAAGCAGTTTGTGGGAATATTTTTCTAGCTTCTCAGTGGATCTTGAAAATGGATCAGAATTGTTTTTTTCAAAGATGCAGTTGAACTGATTTTTCCTATTTTCTATTGGAGACAATTGAGAGATATAAGTTTTTGAGAAAATTTTAATTATCTCAGTTGAAATTATCATTTCTTGCTCTGACCCATGTAGATATTTTGTGAACATTTGATGTACTCAAATTTTGATCTTGTAACTCCTTCATATTTTTCAATAAAAACAATAGAGCTTTCCTTTCCATTTCATTGTCTCAAATTTGTAGTGATGATCTAATGTTTATTGTGATTTAAATTTGTAGAGTCCTTTTAATGTCTTATTATTGCAAACTTGTGTGCAAGGGCTTCATATAAGTCATGTTGTATCCTATGCTCAATCTTGTGAGCCTTCATACAAAATATTGTTGAGTTATATGTTGTGGTGGAATTGTGAAGGTTGGGGTTTTTGAGAGGTTGTTGTGAGAGAAGTTATCAAAATATTTTAATTTTTGGTGAATCATCTTTAGGTTTTAAGATTTCATTTTTTTGTTTTCCTCTAAACCCTTTCCCCTAAAATTCCTTTAGATTAGGTGGTTTTCTAGAGGGAACCAACCCACTCTAGAGATTCGGTCACATTTGTAGATTACCCACAATCTGAGAGTGTTTCTATATTGCAACAAATAGAAAAGTCTAACTTGGCTAAGGGCGCAATCCTAATTGCCAACAGTTCTCAGTCGAGACTCACTCATCCTTATCTCATTTCTCATATTCAATGTATTTCCAGACCAATCTAGACAAAAGGAAAGTAGTTTTTGTGCCTCTTTTTCACAACCTTGTACAATCTAATTTCTTCATTACTTGATCATGTGCATTCACACATTCTCCTTTGATATCATTCAAATATTCTTCATGAGACCTAATTCTAGTAGACATTACAAGTTCAAAGATGTAGAATTTTAAAGAATTAATCATGCCATAAGGGTTCTCCACATCAGAAATAGATGAATCAAAATTATCATCAGGAATAACCTTCTGCAAATCTTCCAAATCTATCTAAGTATTTTTTCTTTCATGCTCATGTTTAAGCTTTCTTCTACATCTTCTAGTTTCACTACACTCTTCCTTTTTTGCCCTGTTCTGGTCACGCTATCAAAGGTCCTTTCTTCATTAAGTTACTTAGGGATTTCTAAGAGAATTTTATCCAATTCATATATCCAAACTAACCTTGATTCAACTGCTTCCATGTGACAAAAATTTGTAGACACAAGAAGATTTATACTTCCATAGTATCTTTCCACAACACTTACTTGAATCCTAGACCTTTTGTTCATCATCATCTAAAATGTTCCAAATAATACAACAAGGGCATTTATTTTTTAATCCAAACTACCAAGATTTATCATGAATTTCATGATCTGATAAGCAATAGGCTCTAAATTTGACTATTTTAACCCTCCTATTATCGGTAACTCTTTCAAAAAGTAAAAGAGTAGACAAATAACCAAATTGCCATACCAAAAATTATTCATTTTCTCTTCTTGATCTCCTTTAAATTCTTCAAAAGATGTATGTGAAGTAGGTCACACAAGTCAAATTTCATACCTCTTATTACCATATCAACAACAATATTCATCGCAGTAGTAGAAACTATAGATTCATTGTTAGGGATACAAACTTTATGACCAATGACCATAGCAACATACCTTATTACCGGATCAATAATCAATCTCAAACCAATCTCATTTTCTTTAGAAATCACACCTGTAACCTCAATTATTTCTTTCTCATTCATAGTCTTTAGTTTAGGAACTAGTCTAGAGGAACATAAACCAGTTACATCTCTAATTGCTTCTTTGGTAACCAGATGTGCCTCATCAATCCACAAAGATTCATCATGAATTCTAATCAATACCATTTGAATATACTTCTTCTCAAATTCAAACAAAGGAAATTTCCTCAAAAAATGCAACTTTTTCTCAACTAATACTCTATAGGCATAATGATTCTCTTTCAATTCATTTTTCCAAAGAACATTTAACTAAACTGATGACATTTCTTCAAATTTACAATAAATAAATGCATAGATATCTTCTATAGGAAACACTCCCAGAGGGATGCAAGAGAACGCACCAATAGGTTCTTTTGACACATTCCTCACATATCTCTTCAACCTAGCTTTATCTACATAATTCACAATCTTTTAAGTATCCATCAATAAAAGTGAAAGATTGTGCCAACAAGAATATCTTTGAAAATTTCAACCAAGGAATGTATAGACATCCTGTTTTGGAGCTCACTTTGAATTCATCTATTATTTTCTTCACATTTTGAAACTTTGAATTCTCTTCAAAAATTCCTTTGCATGGTTCTCTAAAAATAAATAGGCCTTTAGTTTTATCTGGAATTATTCCTTTCATTCTGAATGATTTTGCAATAAATGTTTCAACTTGTAGGTAGATTACCTCAAAAAATGTGTACGCCTCTATTATTTCAAATTCTATAGACCTCATTCTTCACATATGTGACTAATAAAATAACTTAAGCTTGCTACCACATTAAATATACTTATGTCATGATATGAAAAAAGTACCAATGAGGGTGTTTATTAGATTTTCTAATGATTGATCCCCCTTAGCCACTACTTTTATTTAGAGATTCATGGGAGTATCTGTACCAGAGGTCGACACATATAAGATTGATGATTCCTTTCTCCAGATCCTTTCCATTTATTTTCTTTCCTTTCCCAAATCAAAGGTTTGATAATTCTTCTTTTCTAGATAGATGTTCTCCTTTCTTTTGTTATTACTACCAAGATGTTCTAGTTTTCTGCACTTACAACAAGTAACATTCTTCTTTCCATTTTCCCTTTTATCTAATAGACTATCTTTATATCCATTCATCTTTCCCTTAGAATCATCAAAATTACTTTTGCAATCCTTGGCCTTATGACCAATTCTTCCAAGAACGACAAACACAATTGATGTATAAATACCTTTTTACATCATGTCATTTGATAGGAAGTTTTCCAGAATTGCTTCTTCGCTCCTTGATCTGTCTATCTTTGTACTGTGTCTTCTTACCAGTGAATTGCTTCACTTTAGAACTCTAAAATTTTTCAAACCCTTAACCACTCTTATCCATTTCTATTCTTTGAGAGGTAATCAATTCATCAAGCATCCTCGAGCTTATCTTTAATTTTAATCAAAACTCTTTGCACTTTCCAGATTATATCTTAGGACTTCTACTTCTAATTCAAGCTTTACACATTCATCCATCTTCTTTTGAATTTCAATTTCCTAACATTCTTCAATTATTTTCTTCTCATCCAATTGTTCCATCAAGATAGTGATGATTTCTTCCCCTTCAATCAACAAATCACATGCAACCATACTTGTACTTTGTATCTCTTCAATATTCTCATTTTCTTGTCAACTTGTCCTTCACGGCTTCCATTTCTTTTAAAAATTTGGCATGGACTATTTTCAAAGGAAAAAATTTATCATGTTCAAATTTTGGGACCTTCCTCAAGCTGTTAGGCTTCTTTCAAGGAACCAAACTCTAATACCAATTTTTGAACATCCAAAATACTAAGAGGGGGGTGAATTAGTATTCCAAAAACTGATAATAAAATCCACTTAACCATTATCACAATTTTGACTAAATCAGCAAGAGAAAACATAGAAACAAGTCAATGCAATCATACACATGAACACCAATATTTTAACATGGAAAACCTAGAATGGGAAAAAACACAATGCGGGTTAACTCACAATATACTATATCTAGATACAAAATATTACAAGGATCACTGCTAGGAATCACTATCCTTAAAAGGCTCACAGCCTGAGTATAAAAGATGGCTCACTGCCAATATACAATGATAGTGGCTCACTATCAAAAGAATGAACTGATGAAATACACTTTCAATATGTAGGGTTTAGTTCCACTGAAGCTCAAAATATAAAGTATTGTATCACTCAATAAATTTGTACTATTAATAAATCATTTAGGCTCTAATCTTCTCCTTTTTTCACATTCACTTCTCGTTCTCACTCTCTTCTCCATCTCTCTTCTATATTTCATCTTATATATACAAGTATATCTTATTCATCAATTAGGTTGACCTAATTGGATGAAAAATAAATAATCAAAACCTTTCTTTATTGGTACTGTATAAGATTTGAACATTTTATCCATGTAGTGCATTATGCCAAGTCAACTATTAGTCTTCATAATATATTGCATTCGCTAAGTCAACCAATACTAAACCACAATTCCCCAAACCAAAAAATAATCCTCAAAGAAAACACCTTCTAGATCTGAGAACACATTAATTTCCCATCATACTACTAGTAAAGAGACTATCAACAAAACCATAGTATAAGAATGTTCACCTCAGTAGAATGCGGAGTCTCCCACATAGTATACCTCACCTAGAATGATAGTAGGATATAGAGTTAAACTTTTTTAGAGATAACTTTCTATTCATAGAAAAAGATGTCTCAAGATCTAGGATATAGCTATCTAAATGAGTCAATAAAACATGGTTAAGATATTAGAGTCATATCAGATCTTGCTGTGAGTTTTGGACCCAAAGATCAACACACTGATCTATCACAAAGGAGTATTACCAGTAGAGAACAAATTCCAATAAACTAGGAAAACTTCCCATTTAATTATCACCATGTAGTTATTACCATGTTGACATCAATGACAACATAGGAACAACCAACACAATCATCCAGACTTCATGCTCATGTTGCAAAGATTCCAACATCACATCCAAAATACTCATCTCCAAATCCTTTCCAAGGTCCTCATCCTTATCCTAAATTTACCAATCCATGGAAGCTTCCACTTTTCCATCTCCCACATCCTTACAATCCACATCAGCCCAATCTCTCATAATAATTTCCTCCCTCATAATAATTTCCTCCTGAGGCTATTTATAAAGGTGGCCAATTCTCCCATGCCATGAATCCACCTTCATCACCCCCACATCAAGATAAACCCCAATCCCCTATATCTCATGAATCTCCTATCAATCCACCTATCCAAGTTGAAGAGTATATCTAACCTTCATCCCCATCACACCATCCACATCAAGTGAACTATTTCCATATCCTAATCCAAAGCATGCTAACATATATTCCCCTGCACATAGAGATAAGGGAACTCCTTCTGTTACATATAATGATCCTCTTCCATCTCATGATCCCATTTCCAATCAAGAACAACCTATTCATTCCATCTCATCCAATATTCCCTTGATATCTCAAGAGAAATATATCCCTTCATCCACCTCTCTTGTTCCCCTCTCTTCCACTCCATTGTATGATCCATCTCTAAATCAATATCAAAATACACCTTCTAGCCCATCTAATGATCCTCTTCCATCTCATGATAAAAATAACCCTCCTAGTTCATGGCATGATCACCCTCCATCTCATAACCAATAGAACACTATACCATCCACCCCATCTCATGATCCTACCCAAATTCAAGATCACATCTCATGATCCTACCCCATGTCAAGATCAAAGCATCTAGTCATGTTCATGTTATTATCCTAAGTATTCATAAGATCCCATCACCCTTATCCAAGCTACCCATGAACCCCATACTTAGCAAATGGGTTTATCCACTTTCATCCATGTTGGTTTACTCCAAGAACTTATCATCCCTTCCATGTCATATCCCCCTCAAAATGGACTCGCAACTTACTTCCAAAACAACAAGTATCCCATTGGAAAAAGGATTTTCCAAGCCATGCATTATCAAGGTGAAGGGTTAGGCCTCCATGATAAAGGTGTATTAGAACCCCTTAATATTAAATAAAATTGAAAATATCATGGCCTTGGATACCAACCTCAAGACATTGGCACTCCTTCCATCCATCCTAAATCCAAATTCCCTCCATCTAGATCCAAATATTCACATTCCTCATCCCCCAAATCTATCTTGGGCCCTTATGTTCCAAATCCCAACCCATATATTTTGGGTACCTTTATCCCAAAACAAATCCCTTCATCCCCTCCATCCATCTTGGGTCCTTACATTCCACCACCTATCATCCCTATTCCAAAATCCCATAATCCTCTCTATGCATCACCTCATATCCCTAATCAAGATCAACAAAGGTACACATCCTTGAACCTTTTCCAACATGCTACTTACACCAAACCATACATAATACATCCACATTATTCATATCCATCTACCAATACCATTGATCTTGGAAGCAATTTGGATGCCAAACCTCAGATGCATAAAGCCAAAAATCCACAAAAATCAAAGGATCAATATGTCACATCAAAAAGACATGGAAAAAATAAAAATATGATCCAAAATAAAAAAATTAAATCCCAAAATCCATAAAGGTCCATGAAGAAAAAATTAAAGTTAAAAACCATGTGGATTCAAAAAATACTCATACAATCAATGCATCCCAAAGGAAAATCAAAATTGGCATCCAAACTTGCCTATCCAAAAGCTCCATCCAATTCTAAGTCCTCCAACCCACCTAATAATATTTCGTCACCTCAATCCATTTTAGGTCCTTATGTCCTAAACTCTACATTCACTCTTGCATCTAAAGCTCAAAATCCAAAATACACTTCTCTCCCACAACTCCACTACCCTTCAAGGTGTGTGCCAATATTGATTTTTCCAACATTTTCATCCTTTCATCCACAAGCCTTCCATCAACCCATATATTATCCAACATCCCTTTTACATACTTCCATTCCTCTCATCCAAGCCTTCACCTTAATCCATACCCCTCTTGATCTTCCAATCAATTTTATCCCCATTACCATCATTCTACCAATGTCATACATCCAATTACCATGGTCCATTATAGTACATAATCAAGGGATACCATCTATAGAACTAGATTTTTGAGTCCTTCCTCCCTATCCTCTTTCACTCTACACTTGGGGTAAATATTCATCCACACCACATCTTATCATCATTCTCCACTATCATTCTTTATTTATCCATCATCCTATATAAATACATCCTCCATTTTCCCTCATTTGATATTAACAAGGTTAAGGGTTTACATGATCCAAAATAAATTATTTAAATCCCAAAAGCCATAAAGTTCCATGAAGCAAAAATCAAAGACAAAAACCATGTGGATTCCAAAAATACTCATAGAATCATTGCATCCCAAAGAAAAATAAAAATTGGCATCCAATTCTTAGTCCTCCACCCCATCAAATAATATTGCATCACCTCAATCCATTTTAGGTCCTTATGTCCTAAAATCTACATTCAATCCTCCATCTAAAGCTCAAAATCCAAAATACACTTCTCTCCCACAACTCCACTACCATTCAAGGTGTGTGCCAATATTGATATTTCCAAAATTTCATCCTCTCATCCACAATTCTTCCATCAACCCATCTATTATCCAACATCCATTTTCCATCCTTCCATTCCTCTCATCCAAGCCTTCACATTAATCCATACCCCCTCCATCTTCCAATCCGTTTTATCCCCCTTACCATCATTCTACCAATATCATACATCCAATTACCATGGTCCATTATAGCACATAATCAAGGGATACCATTTATAGAACTAGATGTTCGAGTCCTTCCTCCCTCTCCTCTTGCACTCTACACTTGGGGAAAAGATTCATCCACACTGTATCTTATCATCATCCTCCACTATCATTCATTATTTATCCATCATCCCATCTAAATTAATCCTCCATTTTCCCTCCTTTGATCTTAACAAGATTAAGGGTTTACATAAGAATCACATATCCCATCTCCCTTATTCTATCCATATAATTCACCACATATCCCTCATCTTATCGAAATCAATATTTCCTTCCCATATTTGACCTTGATGAAGAACCTTGGGGTCAAATATCTATGCATCCATATCTTATCCACTTGATCTTGATCATCCTATCTATATCCTTCATTATATATCCCCTATCCTATCTCCATATCCCATCATATCTAATTCATCCTCTCTCTTCACCCTTGATCTTTATAGAATGTTAGGGGAAAATATACATGCATGCTTTGGAAAATTCCATCCTCACTCTTACTTCCATCAATGTCCTTTATGCACTATCCTTCCATCTCATCATACTATTATTCCATCCATGCTTGAACTACCTCTAGAGTGGGGAATCTTAGTACTTGAAAAATAGTCCTTGGAGCTCCCTTCCTCATATATCTCATCCCATCTATCACCCAAAGTCATCTCTCATACCCACCTCCATCCTTTCATGCTTTACCATGCCTTGGTTCTCCCTTGTCATTGGATCTCATCCATTCCTCTATCCTAATCATCCTATCCTCTATCCAATCCTATCCAATGTAGTCAATCCTAATCCATGCAATCCAACCTTGCAATCCAATGCACCATCCTTAAGAAATCCATCATTTTGAGCCAAATCAACTAAAATCCATCGATCCACTTTAATCCATTATCATCATAGGGATATATCATTCCAAATCCACATGTTGTTCTTATTGTTAAAAAAACAATCCTTGGGGTATATATTTTTCTTACCATCAAATTTAATATCCTTATCATAATCATCACCAATCCATCAATCCATCCACCAACCAATTTTGATCTTGACTTGGAGCTTAGTCCTTGCTTTCTTTTTGGTTTGTTGTGCATGCTTTCCTATTGATTGTGTGTTTTATCATTTTTTGCATTTATCATGGTCTTTAACATTCTATTTAGACAAGGGAATCATGGTCTTCCATCTCATGGTGTTATAAGGCATATTTTTTCACTTGACCTTTTTGATCACATACTTGGCATATTGTCATCCTAACTCCTCATACCTTGGTGTATAATGTCAAGTACAATATCAAATCTATGTTTCTCATATCATTGTAGTAGGATGATCATCCATCCTCCCTCTCCATCCATATATATAGCATTCTTATCTATTTTCCTCCATCCTTTTATCCTTCATCCTTTAGTCCTCTCATCCATTTTGAGAGAACACCCATGTTCTTTGAACCCGCATTTACTCTCAAGGGGCATACCACTACCTCCTCATACTACTTCCTTATCCTTTCTAATGACTGGGGCGTCATGCAACTAGTCCTTATCCCTTACCTACCCACTATATTTTATTCTTCTTTGAAATGATTTTACTTCTCTTAGTTGCAACATCATCTCAAAGAGGGGGAAAACATAGAAACTTAAAATAATATTAAATTAAATAAATACTTGTTATTTATTTAATTTAACCCCTTCCTTTATCCTAATAATTAATTAAATAAATATTTATTATTTATTTAATTAATTTATCCATTACCTTTATCCACCACCTTTAATTAAATAAATCTACATTTATTTAATTAAAAAAATCCTTTTTCCCACTTTTTTAAAAATCCCCTAACTTTTATTAGTTCAATTAATCCTTGATTAATTAACATTATCCCATCATAATCATTATTATCCTATTCTCCAACTTTTAACTCCACCCAACTTAACCTATCCTCATTAAATCAATTAATTCATGATTAATTGAGTTAATCCCTAGCCTAATCCTCATTACTATTATCTCCTGATTTTAAATTCTCTCACCTCTCCCTAAGCTTGTCACATGGTGACAAGTATCCTAGTCTATCCTCTACCCTCTTCTTACACATGTGTGATATCTCACCTACCCCCACTCGCTCTTCCCAATTTGTGCTCACACATGTGTGAGAACACCTCCCCATCACACATCCTCCCTCTTGTGACACTTGTCACAAGGTTAATCCTTCCTCATTCCTTGAGCCAAACCCTACTCTTTTAATCTCATCCATCGATCAACTAGTCAATCCTATCCCATTGTTCCTCTCATCAATATTATATATAATGAGGCCTTAGATCTCATTCTTCACATTCACATTCTCCATATCCTTATGCTTCCCAAATATACATCAAATTCATCTATATCCTACCATCATGCTACCAAAATATGGAGCAACCACATCTACTACCAACATTGGAACAAATCTGCAAGACATGAGTGCATCTTGTGAGATCAATCCATAAGGAGGGAGACTATGAAAGGCAACCACATCTACTACCAACATTGGAAAAAATCTACAAGACATGAGTGCATCTTATAAGGAGGGAGAATATGAAAGTATAATGTTTTAGTGTTTATTTATCTTATACATTTCTTCAATTATCCTTCATAAATCTATCTTTCCTTCTTTGGGGAGGGATAGTTTTGAGGCTGCCATCTTCTTCTTCTCCATTTATCAAGTTCACAAAACTAATAATCTAATGGAGGCTCTAACTATTCTTCTTTCCCTAGAAATTCTTGTGAACTTGGGTGGAGCAAGGTTATTTGAAAACTAGACTCTTAGATCCTAGTTAAATGGCCGATAAACCATAGTGTGGATGGGGTGAATTGGAAATTGAATTCAATTGTGCAACAAATTCTTCATTCAAGAAATTATCTAGAGTTGGTGTCCATTTTTCACATCTTGAGAGAGTGGAATAATGATGCATACTTGATGCAGGAGAATCCAAGGTGTACAGACAATCCTGTGTCACCAAAAATATTTTAATTTTACTTTTTTTGATTTCAATGAGGGCTTAAGTGATAGGAAAAAATATTTTTTTTATTTGCAACAATGTAATTTCCCTTTGTGTCAAAATGTAAATGTAAATTTGATGGGAAATAGGTCTTAGAAAAACGGTAAAATAATATTTTGGAGGAATATTCCATTTGGCTATCCCACTTTTGGAGGAGGTCAAAAAGTCTTATCTTATGATTTTAGCATGGTTTGCATTCACATGTGTCATATAATTTGGGGCTGTAAAAGAATCTTGCATGTTTCTTGCATGGCTTTGCATGCAAAGTTGTAACCAACAAGCTATAAGGAATCTATAAGAGGTACAGATATTATAACCCACCAAATATGATTGGTCAAGAGTCTAGGCACCCAAGAGAGGGTGGGCATGCATTGGACCACATTTCTCATCATAGATTTTAAAACTCCCAAGGTTGGGCATACTTTTCTCAAGTAGGTTTTCAATTGATAGTTTTGGGAAACCATGAGTGGTTTTCTCCTTCCACTTTCTCTATTAATTCATTCCTTTTCATTTTTGGAGATGGGGCTTTACGAAGAGAATTTTTCATACCTAGATGTTACCAAAACTGTGCCATGTTGTCGAAGACACATTTATTGCAGGTGTTGCATGTAGGATTGAAGGGGATCCCATGTGCTTCAATTTGATGTAAAAAAAAATCATATTTGAATATGAATTAACTTGTAGAATTTTCTTCCATTTTCTACTCATTATATGTATTTTTATCCTTCTTGTATTGTGTTTTGTGAGGTTTTGTGATCATATTTGAAAGGGAAAGACTCCCTTTTCATTAGTGGTATTAGAGCGGGTTGTCTTGAGACTGTAATTAGAGCACCAAAGAGAGGTAGTTTACAATAGGACCTAAGAGTTGTGGGTGAAGGTTAAAATTCCTCCAAGAGTTCCCAATTGTGGTAGAGGTAGAGGAAAAGGTGGTGGAGGAAGAGACCCTCCTAGAGATAAAATTAGAGCCCTCAGAAGGCAACTAGAAAATTTGCAAGAAGAGATCCATAGAAGAGAAGTGCATAGAGAAAGAGATGATAGTGAAGATGAAACTGAAGAGGAATTAGAAGAGGAAGAATAGAAACAAGTAGATCCTGGAGAAATTATATTGTTGAGAGCTATATCACAAATTGGAAAGAAACCAAAAATGGAGCTTTCAAACTTTAATGGAATTTTAAATCTTGAAGAGTTGATAGACTAGATTAATGAAATGGAAGAGTTTTTCAAGTTTGAAGAGATTGAAAACCCTCACAGAGTGAGGTTTGCAAAGAAAAAATTAAAGGACCATGCAATAATTTGGTGGAAAGAAATCCAAATTGAAAGAGGAAGACAAGGGAAAGACAAAATTTACAAATGGGATAGGATGGTGGCAAAAGTGAAGAGATAATTTATTCTGGTACATTATGAGTTGGAGCTGCTCAAAAATATGTAAAGCTTGAGACAAGGAATGAGGATGGTGAAAGAATACATAGAATAATTTAACAAAGTCCTAATACAAATGGGAAATTCTAAAGAAAATAAGGAGAAGGTAGCTTGTTAAATTAATGGAATGAAACCTAGAATACAAGAAGAGTTGGCATTGATGAGAATGACCAATATTGAGGATGATTATCAATTTTCATTGAAAGTTGAAGAAATAATAAACATAAAATTTGAGAGTAAACAAAGAGGAAGAGGTTATGGTGGAAGAACTGGAGGCATAAGTTATGATGGAATTTTAAAAATCAGAAATTTGAACACCAAGGAAGCAAAAAAAATAAAAATAAAATAAAATATCATCCTCTCAGAGATAAAAATCCAAGAGGTAGAGGAAGATTGGGTAGAGGATTTAGAAGAGGTGAATTTCACATAACCTATTTTTGATGTGGTGAAGAGGGTCATAGAGCTTATGACTTCCCTCACAATCAATAAAGGACCAATAGAAGACTAGAAAACCATAAAAGAGCAGCAAAATTCAATGAGGAGGATGCATGCTCATCATATTATGAAGAAGAAGAAGGAGGTGAAGTCCTAATGACAAGGAGAGCATTGTTGAACAAGGAATACAAACCAGTTCAAAGAAAGAGATTGTTCAAGACAAGATGCAAATGTGAAGGGAAAGCTTGTAATGTCATCATAGATAGTGGAAGCACGAATAACTTGGTATCCAAAGAAAGGGTGAGAAAATTAAACCTAGAAAGGAGGAGGCACCCAAAACCGTACTGAATATCTTGGGTACAAGATAATCAAAATCTTTTGATCAACAAACAATGTTTGGTAAAATTTAAAATAGGAGGTTATTTTTATTAAATATAGTGTAATATAATTCCAATGGATTCATGTCATATTTTATTAGGAAGGCCTTGGCAGTATAATAGGAAGGAAATGCATGATGGTTGTGCTAATACATATGCCATACTTAAGGATGGTTTGAAACATAAATTGAAACCTTTGAAAGAAGATTTGGTTTAAGTTTTTAGTAATGAAAGAGTTTTTTTAGTGGATGTAATAAAATTCCTAGATGGTATGAGGCATGAAATTTTTTTTTTCTTTGATTCTTTTCTAATTGTGAAAATGTGAAAGATGTTCTAGTGGTGGTTGCAGATTTGTTGCAAGAGTTTCAAGAGATTGTTTCTGATAATGCACCTGAGGAGTGGCCACCTATGAGGAAGATAAGGGGATTCCACCTATGAGGAAGATAATTCATCAAATCGATTTAATACTAGGAGCAATTTTTCTTAACAAATCAGCCCATAGAATGTCTCTAACCGAGAGTGAAGAGTTGAACAAGAAATTTCAAGAATTGTTGTAGAGAGGCTTGATTCAGGAGAGCCTAATCCCATGTGTAGTGCCTATTGTTTTGGAATCAAATAAGGGAGGAGAATGAAGGATGTGCATAGAATAAAGGGCTATCAATAAGATCACCATAAAATACAAATTTTTGGTGCCTAGAATGGATGATATCATGGATTGTTTTAGTTGGGTGGAATACTTCACCAAGATTTACTTGAAGAGTGGTTATCATCAAATACGAATTTGAGAAGGTGATGAGTGGAAGAAAGATTTCAAGACCAAGTAAAGTTTGTATGAATTGTTGGTCATGCATTTTGGACTAACTAATGTTCCTAGTACATTTATGAGGTTGATGAATGAGGTATTGAAAGATTTTTTGGATAGATTTGTTATTATTTATCTAGATGATATATTAATATTTAGTAAGACACTAGAAGAAAATTTGTTGCATATCTGATTTGTTTTTGAGAAATTAAGAGAATAAATATTTCTCAATAACTTGAAAAAGTACAGCTTTATGAAGAGGGAATTGGTATACTTGGGTTTCAGTGTTTCAGGAGAAGGTCTCAAGATGGACCCAGAAAAGGTGAGAGCTATTTTAGAATGGCCTACACCTAGAAGTGCTACCGAGGTAAGATCATTTCATGGTTTGGAAAGTTTTTATAGAAAGTTTATTAGAGGTTTCAGTATTATTTGTACAACACTAATTGAGACCATGAGATAAGATAAAAGAGATTTCAGATGGACTACTAGATTAGCAAGAATTTTTGATTTGTTGAAGGCTTAAGTGACAAAGCAACCTATTTTAGCACTTCTAGATTTTAGCAAGGTATTCCAAGTTGATTATGATGCAAGTGAAAATTTGATTGGAGTTGTCCTAAGTCAACAAGTTAAAACAATTTAAAACAATTTATTACTTTACTGAGAAGTTAAAGGATGCAAAAATAAAATATTTAGTGTTTCATCAGGAATTTTGTGCCATTGTACAAGCATTGAAAAAGTGGAGACACTATCTTTTACCTAAGGAGTTTTTTTTATTTACTGATCATCAAGAACTTAAGTATTTGATTATTCAAGAGAATTTTAATTAGAGGCACATGAAATGGGTAGAGTTATTGCAAAGATATACTTTTATTTTGAAACATAGGAGTAGGAAGTCTAACAGGGTTGGAGATGCTTTGGATAGAAGACAGGGTTTGTTGATTGAAATTCATGTTGTGGTTGTTAGATTCAATGAGTTGAAGGAGTTGTATGAGGATGATCTAGATTTTGGAGAGGCTTGGAAAGCTTGCAAATATCCTATTTTTGGTGATAGAACCAAGTAGATGGATTATTTAATCCAATATGGTATGTTGTTCAAAGGTAACAAGTTGTGTATTCCTAGAAGTTCAATGAGAGTAATCTTGATTAAGGAAAAACATAGTGGAGGACTTGTAGGGAATTTCGGTTTGGATAAAACCATAGCACTTGTTGGGGAGAAATATTATTGGCCTCAATTGCAGAAAGATATCAAAAAAAATGTGCAAGGTTGTATGATTCTTCTATTGGAAAAAGGAACTACTAAAAAAAAAGGTTTATACCAACCACTTCAAGTACTTGAGAGGCCATGGGAGGAGACTAGTATGGATTTTCTTTTGGGTTTTCCAAGGACCCAAAGGGGAAATGATTCAATATTTTTTGTAGTAGATATATTTTCCAAGATGGATCATTTTATTCCATGCAAGAAGACTAATGATGTTGTGAATGTTAAAGATTTTTTTTTCAAGGAAGTAGTGAGGTTACATGGTCTTCCAAAGAGCATTGTTTCAAATAGAGATACAAAGTTTGTGGGATACTTTTGGAGGACATTATGGAAGAAGATGAGGATTTATTTTAATTTTTGTTCAGCCTACCATTGATAAATAGATGGTCAAACATAGGTGGTAAATAGAAGCTTGGGTAATATTTTGAGATGCCTAGTTGGAGATAAGCCAAAGGGGTGGGATTTGATTCTACCTCAAGAAAAATTTGCATTTAAAAAATTAGTGAATAGAAGTACAAGTAAATAACCATTCAAAATTGTTTATGGCAGCAATCCAAAAGTTTTTTCAGATCTGAAAAAGACTAATAATGTTGTTAAGAAGAGTGTAGAAGCAAATAAATTTGTTGAACACATAAAGAGTATACATGAAGAGGTACAAAATCACATCAATAAAATGAACTTTCAATACAATTCCAAATTTGATTTGAAGAGGATACATAAGAGTTTCAGGTGGGTGATTATGTAATGGTACACTTGAGAAAAGAAAGATTTCCAATTGGTACCTATAACAAGTCAAAAATGAAGAAGTTTGGGCCTTGTTGAATTGTGAGTAGGCATGATTCAGGTAATGCATATGAATTAAATTTTCCTAGTGGACTTAATATTTCACCTATATTTAATATTTCTGATCTAACAAAGTTTCAAGAAATTGAAAGTGATGAAGGTACAATAGGTGAAACAATTCATATTCTTGCACCTACTTCAGAAGAGGGGAAAATAGAGGCAATTTTGGACAGCAAGGTGAGTAGGATTATGAGGCATAAGCAATAATTTGAGTACTTTTTCAAATGGTTTGGAAGGCCTATTAAGGACTCATCTTGGTTGTCAGAAGCTGAAGTTATTTGAGGAGTGATAGGGCCACTTTTCTTCTACCCTGGGTGTCTGATGTAGGATTATCCAAGGTGTACAGGAAATCTTGTGTCACCAAAAATATTTTAATTTTTCTTTGTTTTATTTCAATAAGGGCTTAAAAGTGATAGGAAAAATAATATTTTCATTTAGAAAATGGTAATTTCCATTTGTGTGAAAATGTAAATGTAAATTTTATGGGAAATAGGTCCTAGAAAAATGGTAAAGCATCTTTTGGAGGAATATTCCATTTGGGCATCCCACTTTAGGAGGAGGTCAAAAAGTCTTGTCTTGTTGTGATTTTGGCATGGTTTGCATGCACATGTGTCATAAAATTTCATAAAGTGGGGCTGCAAAAGAATCGTGCATGTTGCTTGCATGTCTTTGCATGCAAAGTTGTAACCGACAAGCTATAAGGAATATGTAAGAGGTGTAAGATTTCATAACCCACCCAATCTGATTGGTCAAGAGTCTAGGCACCCAAGAGAGGGTTGGCATTCATTGGACAATATTTCTCATGGTAGATTTTAAAACTCCCAAGGTTGGGTGTAGTTTTCTCAAGGTGGTTTTCAATTGATAGTTTTGGGAAACCATGAGTGGTTTTCTCCTACCACTTTCTCTATTAATTCATGCCTTTTCATTTTGGAGAGGGGGCTTCGAGAAGTGAAGTTTGCACACCCAAATTTTTCCAAAATTGTGCCACATTATTGAAGACACATTTTGTGTAGGTGTTGCATGTAGGATTGAAGGGGAGCCCATCTACTTCAGTTTGATGTAAATTTTTTGTATATTTCAATATGAATTAACTTGCATATGTCTCTTCCATTTTTTTCTCATTATACGTATTTTCAGCCTTCTTGTATTGTGTTTTGTGAGGTTTTGTGATCAAATTTGAAAGGGAGAGTCTCCCTTTTCATCAATACTTCATATCAAAATGGGCTTTAAAGTTTAAGGGTAATTGGGTAGTTAATGATTAGAAGCATCTTCCTAGAGACTACCACCAAAAAATGAAGATGTTGATTCAAGAGGATATGCATGGTTCCTACGAGGGATTTTTTATTTCCTTACTTGGGTGGACTTGATGTTCTTTAGTATTTTTTGGATAGGTGTACCTAGTGGTCCATTGTTTTTTCTTGTTTGGTTCCTTGTGTATTTGATTTTTTTCTTTGATTGAATATTTTTTGTGAACCCCTAAACCTGCAATTGCACAAGAACAACAAACAAATCAATATGTTAGATCAAATGCAAACAAGAATGAAGGATTCCCCATGAAATCCATCTACTCAAACTTAAAATAGGAAAATGAAGAACAAACTAAATAAATGAAAGTAAATCCTAATTAAGTGAGCAGACTAGTGATCCCATGCAGGAATTGGTGCCAATTCAAATGTTCAAATTGTCCCTTTCCCAACTCCTAAATTGAAATGTTGATGATTGTAGATTGATCAAATATACTCAATGAGATTTGAGCATAACTTAGCTATGGAATTTGAAAATGGTGAATATGAGGAATGATGTGCACAAAATTAGCTCTCAATGTCAAGAGAGTAACTTTGCATGAGATTGTGGATGTTGAATGAGGAGAGAAGCCTCCAATTTATAGATTTGAATTTGGAAGAAAGGGAAAGATTTGGGCAATGTGGGACTAACTTTCACCCAATAGCCAAATGATACTTGTCACCATGTGAATGGTTGATGGTTGTGCATATTTTGGCCAAAGTGCAATAAATGCAATTAGGTGGAATTTGAATTTGAGGAGATGACATGTGAGAGGGAAAAATGAATGAAATAAATGCCACTTAGCTCAATGCACAAGGACATGTAAGAGGAGTGAATGCTTTGTTGGAACTACCCATCCACTTGGATTTTGAATTCAAACTTGAGGGAATATTCCTTCCTTATTCCATGTTGAGAGAAAATAGGAAATTTAATAAATCAAAGTAATTGATTTATTGTGCAAGTTGCATTATCTAGAGGATTTTAGTGATTGAGATTAAATTAATCAATATTTGATCAATTTAATGAGAGATTAGATGATTTGACCATTTTGACTTAGATTTTAGGATTGATTTAAATCAAAATGAGAGGAAAATGATTAAAGACTTAATTAAATAAAGATTTGATTTATTTAGTTAAAGATGGATGCGGTCGGATTTAAACCAAATAAAGATTTATTTAATTTAAATAAGACGACTTTAGGGATTAATTAAATAAAATGATTTATTTAATTAAAAGGGGGATTACAAAAATAATTAAATAAAATTGATTTATTTAATTAATAGGAGATGATGACTTAATTAGATAAAGTTGATTTATTGAATTAAGAGATGAAGAGTGGTGAATTTAATAAATTATAGATTATTCGATTAAATGACTAGCGAAGGAGATGATTTAGGATGAAATGGTGTTAGTAAATTGGGATCTAGTGTGTCAGATTGAATTGTATACTTTTCATGTCTACATTTTTCCCCTCTTTGAAGGAATGCACTTGTTGCATTGATTCAAAGAATAAATTGTTGTGATCCAAGTTCAAATTTCTCTTAACTTTTTAGATGCCCCAGTGTTGCCCCAACAGAAGGATTATGCTGATATATTGCCCCCTCGAGAGATCGAGCAGAAATGTTCGATTTCCGACCGAGATAGCGTTAAAATACGAGAGGAGTGGTTCTATTGATCAGAGGATGAAAGCTAATTTTTTGATGTAGACAATTCTAATGATGTATAGACAGTTATCGGTCATGGGTAGCCTCATGTATATTTTGAGATCTCACACCTACTTTAGATAGAAATGTTAGTAAAGATAGAAGAATAAGATGGATGGAAGGAGGATCCAACAAGCCTACACTATGATTGATGATGATGCTTATGATTTTCTTACCAAGAGTTGGGATTTTCAAAGGGCCAATTACTTTATGTTTGATAACACACATAGGTATGATGCATCAAGGTATAAAGAACCAAGATGGCGTTGTACCTAGTGTGATGGACTTTGACTCATCAATCAGATAGAAGTATTCATGTTCATACTTGACATATGGAAACCTTGCTAGGATGGACCTAACAAAGCAAGTATTTTCTAAGTTATTTTACAAGAATATCCAAAAAACACAACAAATAAAAAATATAATGATCATTTCCCCATTCCTTTCTCTCTAAACCTATTTTTTCTTAGGCATCATCGAGAGGTCCTTGGAATGAGCGCAAAATAAGATAAGTCAAAAAGACCAAGATAAAGTAAACAAACAAGCTAATGTTCTTCATACCGCTAGCCAAGGCTAAACTGCTGTGAGATACCTGATACTTATGTCCATCGTGGGAAAGTTTCATCCTAGGACATATTGTGATCAAGGTTTTTATGGGACTGATTAGATGATAAGCTATTGATATTCTGAGTTGACCAATTTGCTTGCTTACTGATTTAGACTTTTGAGACTCTGACGATTAGGGTTTTCACTTTTGGACCTGCTAGACTTGCTTCTGATTAACTCACCAAAGGGTGACAACGATGATTGATTTAGTAGGAATGATAATCACGGGTGAAAGCGAGATAAGATGGATGCACCATTTTGGATTTTTTAGACATTTTGAGATGTTTTACAAATGTTTTTGGTATTTTCAAGATTTACGGCGAAGAGACTAACCTAAAGACCTATCCTAGGGGTCTTGGGAGTTGATCCATAGATTATCCTTGCCTACATTATACACATAGAGACCACGTAGTTCAACCAATGACAGACTTGACTCAATGATGAGATAGGTCAGCAAACGGGTTGTCATTTTATTGCGATGGATGCCTAAGTACTGACCTGAGATGTCTCGGGGGATGATCAAAGATGAACCTTTCCCACATTCAATCTTAGAGATGACGAAGTTTGGACAAGACTCAATGATTAAAAAAATTGAAAATTTTCTGAGATTTTTGACATGTTTTTGGATTTTTGATGAATTTTGATGATTTGGATATAGATATGCATGATGATATCAGTGCTCTGCTTTATGATTTTGTTGAAAACCAAGCTAATATTGATTGATCAGATTGATGGATTGATAGTTTGACTAAGTGTGTTAAGTCAAACAAAAGTGATAATGCACTCGTAAACTCTAGGAAGTTGTGTTATCCTAGAGTAAACTCATACATGAGAGGGTAGTTTGACTAAGTGTGTTAAGTCAAACAAGTTGATGATGGATTGGATAATTTGACTAAGTGTGTTAATTCAAATAAGATGATAATGCACTTGTAAACTCTAGGAAGTTGTGTTATCCTAGAGTAAACTCGTGCACAAGAGGGTGGTTTGACTAAGTGTGTTAAGTCAAACAAGGTGATAATTGATTGGATTTGATTGATCAAGATTTTATGAAGCTTGATTTGGAACAAAATTGTTTTGATGATTTAATGTGATGCTAACGTACACATTAGATGCAACTGATATTGATTTTGGATTGATGTTCGATGAAAGATAAAGCTTGATAAGGAACGTCTTTTTGTCAAAATATGCCATGGGATAGTGATTTGGATTTTGGCTCACAAATTCTTGACCAATTTAATTTCATGTTTGTAAATGTTCGGATCACCACATAAGCTGGAGGATATATATCAAGATTTATTCTCGAAGAAAGATGTTAATATCTACCCCCATTGTCTAGCTATGTTTGAAAGGTCATGAGTAGATTCTTGGATAAACAGATGGACGAATGGATAGGTATGGATCATCTTGTGATAAGATAAGGTGTTCAAGTAGTGGATGCGCATTTGGATAGTGCTTCATGGCTTAGATAGTGTTGGATTGGATAGGATCAATGAAAATGACCCATGTTAAGATGACTACCATAAGCAAGTGTAAAGTGTGCACCAAAATTTCATCAAGATTAAGACACCTTGGAGTATGGATGAAAATGGATTGGATAAACGGTTCATGGATGAACAAATGATATGGATGGAATGTTGCATTTATTGTGGATGTGATAAGATAATTTCACCTGAGTGGCACACATAGATGCTCGATTCTACACATGATGTCTGCTTGCCAGTTTTTTGTCATGGTACTTGTCCAAAGCACCACCAAAGTGGTTTTCACTAGAGGATGATTTTTTTTTTACTGTTTTCAATCATTTTTCTAATTTTTTTGGATTTTTATATTTTTATATTTTTTTGTAATTTTTTGAGAGATTTTAAGCTTATGTTGAATCACCTAGTACTATTGACATTGATGCTTCTATAATAATGTGCCATCGGTATCCTTCTTGAAGAAGCTGCCTTGCCAAGACATGTGCACTTGAATGCAACTTTTGAGAATTTTGTTCTGCTTTGCTGATGTCAAGGTTAAATTTTTCTTTGTGCACACATCACGATAGAGTGCCTTTTGAATCCTTATGATGAAGGGTTGTCGCCAACACATGGTCAATGTGAGAATTGGATATCATGCATGGAGGCGTGGATGGCGGAGTGTGTATAGGAAAAAAATATGGATTGGTTGACAGTTTGGAACCTTTGATTCTCTAAACTTGGGAAGATGAGCAATAATGAGTGGATATGGAAGTGTGCATGGAATTAGGACCAACTACTTGATATAATTTATATGTCACTTGAGAAGCTTTCTTTTTCCTTTGTAGACATATTTGATGGATACTTTCCCCTTTTTTATTGTGCCCCATAGTTTCTTTGACTAATGGAGTATGATAGGGATCATCTTTCTTTGTATTTTTTGGTATCCACTTATATTTGATTTGTCTGATATGCTTCTTAGCTTTTATTATTTGATTCAAATATCCCTTTTGATGTTGGTCCCAATTCCTGGATGGGGTGATGGGTTGATGAAGATGTGTGGCATGGCTGGTTGTAGTATTGGCATTGGTTTCACCATAAGGATTCTTCATGCTCCCTATGTTGACATTTTCTTGAGATGAAGTTGTACCCAATTTTATAGAGCTATCACTGATATGTTTATACCCCTTGATTTTTGAATAACCAAGACCTCGATGCTTAGGATTTCCAATAATCTGCATCAATTCTAGGATACCCTATTCATGTAGGCCTAATCCTCTTCCTTGATAATTCATCTACTGAAAAAAATTATCTGCAATAGGATATGATTTACCTTGGAAACAAGGTGCTAATACTTCTCTGCTCTATGGTGGATCTTCAAAAGTGACAGATTCTTTATTGATGAGGTAGATTTCCCTAAGAAAGGTAAGTGATCCAACTTTATAAGTGATAGGATCCTCCATATGTGGGATGAATTCCTAATTGATATCTTTAGCTTGATCTTGTGAGATATCAGATTGTAATTCTCCTTCAAGAGGTGTTGATGATTCACTATCCTCATAAAAGTCTTCCTTGTTATTCATTCTTGATATGCTCTTACAGAATGTTTCGGATTCACCACTTCTACAAGATCCTTCTTCATGTTCTTTTTCTGATATGTCTACACATGATGTCTTTGATTCACAACTTCAGTAGAAACCTTCTTCATGATCCATTTATAATATGTCTCTATATTTTTCTACATCTTGGTCTTGTGCACAAATGTTAAGAGTAGGAGAATCTTGTTCCTTGGTAATGGTATCAAGAGTATGAGACTCTTGTTTTGAATGAAGATCATCTACGTGTCCATCCAAGGAAAGCATCTCATGGGTAGATGGAGGAGTATGTTTTATGTGGATGTGATTATATCGTATAGATAGGAGAGTGTCCATTATACCATTGTAGTATCTTGGAGATACAAATTCTTGATCTTGAATGATTTTGGAATTGCTTTTGACATGCTTTGGATCAAGAATTTGACATGGGTAAATTTCAAAGAATGGATTGCTTATAAAGGGTTCTTGGATATCTTCCTTAGGTATAGGCAGTTTCTTAAATTTCATGAGGTAAAAGAATGTCCATATATTTTGGAAAGGATCATTGTTGGACCTTGGTGATAGATGTTGATCATGCTTTGGAATAAATTCTTGAGATATGTCCTCTAACTCATTAGGTGATATAGAGACATTTTCAATATGATCATTGGTCAAAGGATCTTGATCATCATTTTCAATGATTGTGGTGGGAATCTGTTGCAAGCTTTTTTGAGGGAGTAGTTCATGTGTTTGTTGTTGAGTCAAAAATGTTTGTTGTTGGTCATGTTGTTGTTGTTCCAACAAATATTTTTGTTGGGATTGCTGTTGTGCTACTTGTTGATACATTTGTTGATGGATTGCTTGCAATAGTGCTCGGAATTGTGCTTGCGCCTGTCAAGCCTGATGTTGGGCTACTTGAGCCACTTATTCTTGTTGAGTAGTTAGATGTGCAACTTGTTGGTTTTGGAGCACCTTTTTGTGGGAAGCTTGTCAAGTGGCTTGCAGCATAATGGAGAATGAATTTGTCATGTTGTGTTTTGGCAGTGGATTGGGAATGGTTTTGATTGTTGGGGTTTCTTGAATGGTTTCCATCTGTTGTTGTGATATCAATGGAAAAATGGGAGGATTTGATATGATGCTTTGATTTATGAAGGGGGTGTTGTTAGGATTTAGTTGATTGATGGTTGGTAAAGGGGGAAGGCTCATGCCTTGATATTTTGGTTGATAGATTTGTAAGTTTTGACTTTGATTTAAATCTACCAAAGGGAAAGGTGTTCCAAAATTTATATTGGGCATGCTCACATTTGTTGTACCATTGATGTTTGTAGGAGATAATGATCCCATGTATGGATTGTACAAATGCAAGTTTTGAAAATCAATTGGCATTGTAAGGCTTGGATAGTTTGCTTGAATTGGATTACTCATGATGGATGAATCAATTTTATATTGCATGTTTTTCTTGTGTTTTGAACTTGTTGACCTCTGAGGGTTTAGGACCAATGATGAGATGAAGGATGAAAGGGGACAATGATATGGGTGTTTGAACTTTTAGGAACTTTGGATCAATGCTAGAATTTAGGACTTGTTTTGATTTTGATTTTAATTGTGGATAGTTTGACTAAGTGTGTTAAGTCAAAAAAAGTGATAATGCACTTGTAAACTCTAGGAAGCTGTGTTATCCTAGAGAAAATGTGTACACAAGATGATAATTTGGATAGGTGTGTTAAGCCAAACATGGTGATTTTTGTGTTAGGAATTTGTGTTATCCTAGAGGTAAATTCGCTCAAGAGGATTGATAATTTGACTAAGTGTGTTAAGTCAAACAAGATGATGTTGATTTTTCCTAAAAGTCTAGCATAAGTGATGTTTTCAAAGTTCCCAAGAATTTGTTATTGAAATGGGATTTGATTGATGTTTGAGGGATGGGTGAAGTGTTTGACTTGATCCTAGATGACCCTACGAGGACCTGCTTACAAGACCAAGGTAGTGAAGAACATGTTTTTCCCTAAAAGCGGTTCAAACCAAAAGGCCAATGTTGGCATGAAAACCCAATGATTCAAAAGAGACCAAGCACATGTGTGGTTCAATTATCTTTTATCTTGCTCAGGTTTGGTTCTTTTTACCACAAACACTTTCTTGATTATGCTTTTCAAACTGAATGTCCAAAGTCCTAATTTTCTTTCATCCCACAAAGTGCATTATGTGGAAATCAAGGAAATCAAGGCAAAGGTTTCCTAGTGTTGACTTTGGTGAAAAAAAATGATGATTAAACCTAAGTACTTAGAAACCTCTAAGGATATAATCCCTAGGGAAAGCAAGAGCACTTAGATTCGTCAAAGGATATTTGTTTCCTCAAAGGGTTTGAAATTTTAAAGCTCTTGTGAATGTTTGTTTTCTCAATGTTTGAGAACCAAGCAAGGTGTTTTGATTTCAATAACATGCACAACCCTAGGATGAAGAGACAATATTTTGTTGGGTTCCCACTTGGACAAATCCAACTACACATATTATGTGTGGATGACTAGATGCTTGACCACACAGGTTACCCCTTACAGTGCACTCACTTCTTAGGTCAGCCAAGCATCAGTACTCATGAATCTCCCATGATATACTTTTCATCTCTACAACAGAACCGCATGTATAACGTGGGGCGGCTTCAAATGACATGACCTTTTGCACCAACAAAATAGATAAGGATTTGGCCTTTGCTAAACAAGG
This sequence comes from Sequoiadendron giganteum, assembly GCA_007115665.2. Classification (NCBI taxonomy): domain Eukaryota; kingdom Viridiplantae; phylum Streptophyta; class Pinopsida; order Cupressales; family Cupressaceae; genus Sequoiadendron; species Sequoiadendron giganteum. Next base: position 698,296,202 of record CM021100.1, on the reverse strand, counting down.
GTTTTAGTTCAGTCTTTTCGTTCATGGAGATTGACCCATGCGATGAGAGACCATTGCTTCCCTTCTCATCAGAGCCAACCATGTGATACTAGCTTGTGTTCCAGAACCCACTTTTATATCCCAGCTGGAAATACACTTGTCCTTAGTGTGTTACCAGTTGGGTCATTCCCTTGGGTGAGTATTTTTTCCCACAAGGCAGGCCCGCTAAGATAAACAAAAGCGAGTAAACATATTCATAGTTTGATCAACCTTTGTTTAGAAACAAAGCGAGAACACACACAATAAGCCTACTCACACTCACAAGATGTTTTGTTCAATTTTAAACCCAAAAAAGTGAAGTGTGAAGGTAATTTTTTTGAAAACTTAATATCACAAAAAGACTTTTGATTCTCAAGATCGTCGTGAGGCATGACAAAAGTGCATACACATTTTAGATGATATTACTTTGTGAAAAGGATTACAAAACATCAAATACACATGTTCATTTTAATCTTCAAAGCAGAAAATGAGTTCTTTCTAAAGCACCAACTTTGAAGTGCAAGAGTTTGCCTTGTTCAATTTTTAAACCTTAAACCAAATCTAGTAGATTGTTTCTAAGTTTCCTTTTATCCTTTTTTTCAAACTTTTGAGAAAAGAAATTTGTTTGTTCTTTTTAAAACCCAAAAGAAAATTAGTGTTTCTAAGGCATGAAAGTAAACAAATTCCTTTTAAAAATAGAATTAAAAATCCTTTAAAAAGTGTTGAACAACACTATAATGTTCAAAAACACTTTGTGCATGATGAACATGATGCCATGATGAAACCTCCTATTTTTCTTTCTCCCTTGTTCTAACCTGCAAAATGGCAAAAACCAGAGAGTACAAAAACAACAAACAGGTCAATAGTTAGAAAATCTAAAAATTCAAAAAGCATATGTTAAAATTTAAATTCTGATTGTTTTCCACGGTGAAGTGTAGTGGGTGCGGTGCAGTTAGCGGGTGTGGTGCAGCTTGGAGTAGAAGCAACGCTATATAGCATTGCGTGTTTGACTGGGTGCAATGCTTTGTAGAAACAGAGACCGCGGTTGCGGTGGAGTTTTGTAGGCGGTGTAGTTTGAAACTAAAGTCTACGACAAAGGCCAAATTTGAATTTTTTTGAGCAGGAACGTGGGTGCGGCATAGTTTAGAAAAATAATGGTGTGATATAGCACCATGCTTGCAAATGCGGTGCAATATAGAGCCGCAGGACTGGGCATGGTGGAGTTTGAAACTATGGATCCACGATAGAGTTGCAGATTCAAAAATCAGGTGCAGGAAATAAATGTGGTGGAGTTTGGAAAAGATGCGGTGTAATATAGCGCCATGCCTGCAAATGCGGCACAATATAGAGCCATGGACCTATAACCTATAAAATAACACGGAAAAAATGCAAAATATTTTGAAAAACATGATTAAAAATTGCTCAAGCCCTCCCTCTAGCACCAAAATGTGAACCCCTAAACCTACAATTGCACAAGAACAACAAACAAATCATGATGTTAGATCAAATGCAAAAAAGAATGAAAGATTCCCCATGAAATCCATCTACTCAAACTTAAACTAGGAAAATGAAGAAAAAACTAAATAAATAAAAGTAAATCCTAATTAAGTGAGCAAACTAGTGATCCCATGGAAGAATTGGTGCCAATTGAAATATTGAAATTGGCCCTTCCCCAACTCCTAAATTGCAATGTTGATGATTGTAGATTGATCAAATCTCCTCAATGAGATTTGAGCATAACCTAGCTGTGGAATTTTAAAATGGTGAATATGTGGAATGATGTGCACAAAATTAGCTCTTAATATCAAGAGAGTAACTTTGCATGAGATTGTGGATGTTGAATGAGGAGAGAAGCCTCCAATTTATAGATTTGAATTTGGAAGAAAGGGAAAAATTTGGGCAATGTGGGACTAACTTTCACCCAATAGCCAAATGCCACTTGTCACCATGTGAATGGTTGATGGTTGTGCACATTTTTGCCAAAGTGCCAATAAATGCAATTAGGTGGAATTTGAATTTGAGGAAATGACATGTGAGAGGGGAAAAGGAATGAAATAAATGCCACTTGGCTCAATGCACAATGACATGTAAGAGGAGTGAATGCTTTGTTGGAAGTACCCCTCCATTTGGATTTTGAATTCAAACTTGAGGGAATATTCCTTCCTTATTCCATGTTGAGAGAAAATGGGCAATTTAATAAATCAAAGTAATTGATTTATTGTGCAAGTTGCATTATCTAGAGGATTTCAATGATTGAGATTAAATTAATCAATATTTGATTAATTTAATGAGAGATTAGATGATTTGACCATTTTGACTTAGATTTTAGGATTGATTTAAATCAAAATGAGAGGAAAATGATTAAAGACTTAATTAAATAAAGATTTGATTTATTTAGTTAAAGATGGGTGATGTTGGATTTAAACCAAATAAAGATTTATTTAATTTAAATGAGATGACTTTAGGGATTAATTAAATAAAATGATTTATTTAATTAAAAGGGGGATTACAAAAATAATTAAATAAAATTGTTTTATTTAATTAATAGGAAATGATGACTTAATTAGATAAAGTTGATTTATTTAATTAAGAGACGAAGAGTGATGAATTTAATCAAATATAGATTATTCGATTAAATGACTAGCGAAGGAGATGATTCAAGATGAAATGGTGTTAGTAAATCGGGATCCAGTGTGTCAAATCGAATTGTATATTTTTCATGTCTACATTTTTTTTTACTTTTTTTGGAAGAAAAAAGATAAAGATGATAAAAAAAGCCAAAACTCATTTGAGAATTTTATTAATTTTTAATGTGTAGTTTGATGCAAAAGATAAAGGAATTTGAATGGTTGTGAATATTTTATATTGATTCAACTTATCTTTTTTATTTAGTATTTTTTTAAAGATAAGTAAGGATTTTGGAGCCATAAAAGTGTAATATATATTTTATTTACATGATTTATTGATATAAAATGACATCCAAAGAAACAATCATTAAAGGGGGAATTATGAGATAAACCAATTGTTGATATTGCAACACCAAAATAAAGTCTCTATGTTTTCACTAAAAGGTGGCTTTAAGAATTATTAGTGCATTACATAGAACAATGCAATAAATAATAAATTAACATGTAATTTAAATTTATTAGATCTTATTTTTAATCAGTTATTAGTTATTTGCTGCTAATTAGTGATTTTGGTAGTTAGTAAGTTTAATGACTTTATAATGCTACATAATATAATCATTATATGTCAAATATGACTTATTGCTTTTTGTATTGAACTCTCATGATCTACATTTCCCAATTTAAATATATTGGTCATTGATATATCTATTTTATATTAAATTATTTTATTTATTTCATTATTAAAATATTAAAATGTTATAATATTGAGTTGACTATCCACATTATTCAAATCATGAGAAAATAACTTCAATACACTTGATCTATGGTTTATGGTTAAGTTTGAAAATAAGATTTAATTTTTATTATTTTATTCTTATTTAATGTTTCAAATTTTTAATTTTATGATTTTGGTGAATCCAACATGAATATATTATCTTTCATCTAATCTTGATACTTGTGATTTTTTGATGATTTAATGTTATAGGTTTTACATTTTTTAAGATTTTTGAAAGTGAAATTTTAATAGGGAGGTTTCTACTACAAAATAGACCTAAAAGTTGAGTTTAGAAGGCTTGAGACATAAACAAAAAAAATCATATATAAAATGACATGTTCTAGTGTGAAAAGATATTTATAACAAAAAAATATTGTTTGGACTCTTTCTTTGGTAATCCATACATATGTATGGATTTATAATTTTTTATTGCACTTTTAATTCATACACATTTTAAAATCTATTAAAAATTAATTTCATTGATGTTTAATCTTTCATTTAGAAAGGCTTCACTACTTTTCTAAGACACACACCATTTTTTTAGTCCGTAAGATAGTATTACTCATTCAAAGTTGAATAACATTTTCTTTTGTATTGAATTTTTAGTTTTCTAAGCATTGGAAAGGTGGATTAAATAATTTTTTTATGCGTAAAGTAGTTTTTATATATATTATATCAAGAAATTTAAGTATAATTGTTCAAATTTATCCTTTATTTTTAATCTTTAAATTCTCATAAAAATTTGAAATAAAAAATAGTATTATTCATTCAAAGTTGAATAACATTTTTCTTTTGTATTGAATTTTTAGTTTTTTGGCATTGGAAAGGTGGATCAGATAGTTTTTTTATGCATAAGGTAGGTTTTATATATTATACCAAAAAATTTAAGTATAATTGTTCAACTTTATCCTTTATTTTCAATCTTTAAATTCTCATAAATTTTTTAAATAAAAAAATGATGGTTTTTTAAAATTACATAAAAAATCATGAATAATTATGTGATGTTTTTTTTACTATGCTAACATTTATTTCTATTTTCTTTTGTGATTTATATTTCATTTATAATGTGTTTTCTTTGAAATAAATCACGTGTCAAATAATTTGATCTTTAAAAGATACAATGAATATATTAAAAATGGTGTCTCTCACAAGTCAAAGAACAAAATTTCAAAATGAGTCCATGTTAGATTTTGGTATCAAAATGAGTCTTCCTTCATCCTCAAAAGGTGGAAAGTCTCTAGATGATACAAAATGTTATCCCAATTCCACTTTAAGGAAACAAAGATGAAATATTTTGTTTATTTTTTCATTCTTGGGTAGCTTTAGTTTAAGGGGTAAGTGCACGAAGATGGTGGATAAAAATGGGGTTCAAAAGTGGTCATTTTTATTCTAAAATAAGCTAAACCTGAATTTGGAGGGGTAATTTGAGATTCATGCACTCAAAATTTCAAGATGCTGAAAGAACAAGAATTGTAGTACTCTAAATCTAGTTTCTAAAATACTAATGTTTTTCAAAAATAGATAAGATTAAGAGGATCAAATTATTTGTGCACACAAAAGTGATCCTCTGTTTTAGAAAAAAAATATAATAGTTTCTAGCATGTGCCCCTCAATTTTTTTAGTTGCATCTAGGATTTTCAAAAAATCGTTTGTAGAAATATAGTTAAGAGTGAGTACTAGAAGTTGTATATTTTTCTATAATTTTTTATTGAGTATATTTTTTTTTTCAAAGTGGATAAATCATGAAAATAGTATCACTGAGCATGCATGTTACATAACTTGCACCAAAATAATAATAAATGCAATTTTTTTCCAATATCTAAAGAATGAAGTGTAGAACAATATTATATTTTTTCAAATTTTAACAAGTAGGCCAAAGGTTATTAAAATAATTCAATACATATGTCTTTCATAAATTTGGAAACATTAGTGAAAGAAATTAGAAATAAATGTGTCAATGTAGTTCAAATCTAAAAAATATATATGGTTACACATATTAGAAGACATGAAATTATGGTGGTAATTTTACTAAGATTTGATTTATAATGTGTAAACCAAATGACGAGAAAGTTGAGAAATGAGAATGGAGGAGAAAATCATGTTAAAATGAGGCAAATGAACCATTCAAGCCTAAGGTTTGTCATCTAAGCCTAAGTACAAGAAAAAACACCTACGTGTTTTGTGCAAGCCACAATGCTACGAATTTTGTGCAAGCCACGACATGCATGCGCTTTGTGCAAGCAAAAACACGCACATTTTGTGTGAGCCAAAACATGCATGCATTTTGTGCGAGCCAAAACATGCATGCATTTTGTGTGAGACAAAATTTGTATGTGTTTTGTGAAAGCCAAAATGTGCCAAAACACGCACGCATTTTGTGCGAGCCAAAATGCGCACTCATTTTGTGTGATCCAAAATGTGCATGTGTTTTGTGCAAGCCAAAACATGTACGTATTTTGTGCAAGAAAAAACTTGTACATGTTTCGTGCAAGCCAAAATGCGTACATGTTTTGTGAAATACAAAATAGGTACATGTTTTATAAAATACAAAACATGTACATATTTTGTGCAAGCCAAAAAAATTATTGGTCATGAATCATGCAAAGAAAATAAAATTATTGAAGAGGGGGTAAAAATAAAATTACCAAGTATCTTATTTTAGAGAAAGTTGGTATAGTCAACATTACAATATATATTTAAAATTTAAAATTGGGAAACTATGTATTTATGTATGCAAAGGAAGATTAACACAATCGCAATTTCATGTTTAAGTACCACTGTTGTTGTCTAAAATCTATTGTTACTTTCTCACTTCAATAATATATATGTCAAAAATTTAAGTGTAAATAAAAAAAGATAGTAATCAATTATTATAATCATTATAAGTGTGCATTGAATTAGCTTTCATTTTTGCAATAGGAGGATTTTAAGACTATTAGCTCGATTATAGTCATAAGTTGTCCACTTATGTAAAAATGATAATAATACCCCTTTCATAGTAAGATCATTTGGATTAAATTAGTCCTATTGATTGGTTTTCCTTTAGTAAACCATAAGGATAACCTTCCATAATAGTTCATAGATATTTTTTTATAATGAATTGATAAACACGATATATATCTATATTTTGATCAACTCACTATATTTTATAGTTAGGCTTATAGAACTCGTTGTATAATATATTGGAATTATGCCATAGGTGAGAATGTTTTGTCTTATACTAAATGCATCATGTTCTTAAATCTAACTATAAGTGTGGAATGAGGTAAATACACTTCTTAATACGACATTATATCAAATGATCAAACAATTGAATCAATGCAACAAAGTAATCAAATGAAAGCATCCTATTGCTCTCTATCTCCAAAGATTTATAAAATCTAAATTGCTCTCAGATTGTTTAAGCAAATAAGACTCTTAAAATGACTATCTGAAGAACGAGATGATGTTAATGCAATGCTAAATGATAAATCAATTAAACTAGCATGATATTGATGTGAAACAGATAATTACAGCTCCAAGAGGTAGCCATTGTTGTGAAGCTTGATTGTTGAATTGTTTGATGTGTAATTGCTTGATACTTGATGCCTGGATTCCTGCAGAGTAAGAGTGCAAAAGCTTGATTATCTAGATCCTTTTCTTGGTTGAATGAGGCTTTATTTATAGATTTTCTGGCTGTAGAAATGCACAGGGAAAGCTTTGAGAGGCTTGGATTCAATCTGGAGGATTGAATGGTGAGAGATGGAGGAGATTGAGAGAAAGAGGGAGATTGTCTCTACCCATGAAAACACCAGGCAAGAGAAGAGGAAAAATTGATGGAAGAGGATTGAGAGATCAAATTCCAAATTTGTCTCCAATTTGTCTCCAAAACTTCCCGTCAAGTTTCAAAGCATTAATTGTGACAAATTTAGACATAGATTAGACATAGGAAATCTAATTCATTTTTGAGGAAATGTAGATTGGAATATTCCTTTATGCTCTAATTCAAATATTTTGATTTATTTAAATTAGGAAAAGGGAGATAAATAATTTAATAAAACAAACTATAGGATTGTTGTTTATTAAATTAATCAGAGGAATATGGTAATTAATCAATAAAGTGTTTGACCTTATTTAATTAATTCGAGAATGATGTGATAGATTGAAATAAGGATTTGATAATTAAATCGCCCAAAGTATTTAATTTTCTTTATTTAATTAAGATGAATTTGAAAGTGAACTATATTAAATAAATATTTCTATTTATTTAAAGAGTAGAGGAAATAGAATAATTAATCAAATAATGTGTATTTAATTAATTGCATGCTCTAGACCAATTTTAGGTGTATACATTTTTCCCCTCTTCGAAGTGATGTGTTTACGCATTGCTTCAAAGAAATATTTTGCTGCTATTGCCAGGATTGATGATAAAAAAATAATTCTGTATGCCCCAGACATGCCCCAGATTTTGATTTTCAGATGATAATAATTTCATGTGCTCTAGACATGATTTTTAGATAATTTCATAATGATATGCCCCCTCGGGAGATAAATTAATAATCTGATGATTTTTAGAACTTTTCAAAAATTTATGATTTTTTGATGATTTTATGATGTTTCGATGATAAAATAATCTATCTCCCGACAAAATGATGAAGAAATAGAGCTATCGGATGAGTTTTAATTAATTTCATGGATAAAGTTAATCAAAATGTTATAAAAATCCCCCAAAAATACCTTTCAAAAATTATAAATAGTGCTAAAAGGTCATTTTCAATTCATTATTTGCTTTTTGAGTTCAAAATCCTTAGTGATAAAGACATTTCTGATAGCTAGAGCTAGATGCCTATTCTTTACCATACTCATCGATTTGAGCGCGTTCGATGCCACAGATGACCGCCTTTGTATGGACCTCTGGTATGTACCCCTCGACCTCCTCGTAATTTATGCACTTTTATTTTTTTATGCTTTTTAGGTCCTAGGTGTGTCTAGGTGTCTTTTAGCGCTTTGAAGCCACGCTGTAGTGCTTACATTCCAATGTAGCACTTTCAGTAGGTACTCTAGCACTTTGAGTTTTAGCGCTTGCATCTAAAACTCTAGCGCTTCCAGTTGGTAAAGTAGCACTTTCAACGAATTAGCGATTAGGAGTCAAGAATTAGCGCTATGAAGCCGGATTTTAGCGCGTTGAGATTTTCAGCGCTTTGAGTCGGTGGATTAGCGCTTTTAAGGTCTGTTCTAGTGCTTCTAGTAAAGTGGCGCTTAAATGGCCTATTTTAGCACTTTGAGTTTTTTAGCGCTTCAGAAGCCTGTTTTAGCACTTCCATGTGCTGAAATAGTGCTTTCATGGTTTTAGCACTTTGGGTCCCTGTTTGAGTGCATGTAGGTGATAAAGTAGTGCTTTTGATGACTATTTTAGTGCTTCCATGACAGAATTAAAGATTTTGACTTAGTGAACTTTGATTACGTCAATTCTGATCATGTCTATTCTTCTGATTAGTATGATTTGACAATCCATATTCTTAGTGTTGGATTCAATGATTTCAATAAGACTAACTCTCATCATAGGCGAGAAGAAAACCCCATTTATTGATGATCCTCATGATAGGCGAGGACATGATTCAATATCTAATAAATCTCATGATAGGTGAGATCTAAATAATGGTTTGATGAACCTCATGATAGGTGAGGTTTGATTCAATATCTGATAAATCTCATGATAGGTGAGATCTAGATAATATTTTGATAAACCTCATGATAGGTGAGGTTGGATGTTCGCCTATGAATTTTGATCAAAAATTCATACAAAAGCTTTTGGAATAGACTAATAGTAGAATGACCTTTGATTCCTTGACATAGTTCCCTGATTGTAGATTTTTTTTGTTATGATGATAGGAGGATCTGGGTACTCTCCAAATGCAAGAGAGATTTCCACAGATGACTGATTTGATACCACATTTGACACCAGATGAGCTCCAGGTGATAGGTCAGTGTGGCCTTATGAGTTTACTTGATATGCCCCAGATTAGGATTAATCGGGGTTTGTTGACCACACTGGCTGAGAGGTGGCATAGTAACCACAACACCTTCACCTACCCACTGGTGAGATGACAGTCACACCAGAGGATGTGTGGCGTATATTGCACATTCCTTTCATGGGAGAGATTGTGACTTATGATTCACATGGGACCAACAATAGAGATGCTCTCCACAGAGTATTTCAGGATGAGGACATAAAGAGTCCGAGCGTTCGATGGCGGAGGATCGCAGACTCTTATGCAACACTACCAATAGTGCTAGCTGGATTTATTGGAGGATTCCTTTGCCCTAATCACAGGTCAAAGGGATTCCTCGTTGGTTGGGGGAGGACAGTGGAGAGCATGTTGGTACATGGTACCAGATATGCGTGGGGGATGTGCATGTTAGCACATCCTTACCATGATCTTCATTCCATTGTGTACCTAGGTGCACGTAGTATATCTGTAGGGGTGACTCTGTTACAGATATGGGTTTGGGAGCACTTTGCCATTTTTTAGCCATTTCCCATTGCAGACTGACCAGCTAGCAGACCATATGTTTTTAGATACAGTGGTCGATCCACGTAGACCCGGATGGGCAAGTTAGAGCACTGGAGGCAAGTTTTTGATGATATGAAGACAGTGATATGGTGCCCCTATCTTGACTGTGAGGAGTGGGAGGAGGATGGTGCAGTGTTGGGGTTCTTGTGTGATTCTATGTACCTCATTGGCTAGACTCCATTTGTGATTGAGAGATTTTTACTGCGTTGGGTGTACAGATAGTATGGCATTGTTCAGTGCATGCCACAAGGGGTAGCTCACTATGCACGACGACGGATGGATATTCCAGATTGGGGCCCCACATTATCTTATGATGTTGTAGTAGAGGGTTATAGAGCATTACAACCATCTCCCTAGGACATGCAGAGAGATATTGCAGTTGCACCCGTGACAAAGGAGTACGCAACTTTTTTGGCTTTCGTCCCCGCTCCTCACATCACCATTCCTCATGAGCCCACACTATTACCAATAGAGGAGGATGTGGCAGAGGATGTCATCGGGGGTAAGGGTGATATCCTAGCAGATGAGAGCTCAGAGAGCAGTAGTTCAAATAGTGAGGATAGCAGTAGCAGTGGGGACAGTGATGATGGGAGTGGACGATACAGAGGGCCAGGTCCAAATAGTCACAGTGCACCTTCTTCCAGTAGGCCTCATAAGAGGCAAGCAGTGACAGTGCCAGCAGTAGGGCAGCAGAGATAGATAGTTGGGCTTCAAGCATAGGTCCAAACTTTCCAGGCACAAGTTCAGACATTGCAGGGGCAGTTGGTACAGGCTCGGGGCATGGTTGTGCAGACTCAGACATAGATGCAGGCACAGGCACAAACTCACACACAGGCCTTGGCACAGGTACAGGGGCAATTAGCTACCACATAGACGCAGGTTGATACCCTAACAACAGAGTGAGATAGTGCTCGACAGATTGCCAAGAGGGCACAGGAGAGAGTCGAGACCCTCCAGAGAGTAGCTGATGGCACCTCTATAGGTGATTATATGAGAGAGGTTATGCGGGCTACCCGAGAGGCCGAGTTTTACAGAGATTGGTATCATGATGTAGTGCCTACTGAGTGCCAGGTTAGTTATGCCCCATCGAGATCTGGGTGGACTCACACACAGACAGTCAATGAGGGGTTGACTCAGCCTCCATGTAGAGATCCCAGAGATTTGGGTCCTTCAGGGGGTGGTGGTGGTAGTGGTACAGGTCCTGGTAGGCCTGCTCACTCTGGTAGTAGTAGGTTGTAGATGCCATTTTGATCCTCATTGATGTATTTTATGATGTACCTTCTTTGTATGATGATGTATTTTTATGACTTCATTGTATACTTGACATTGATATATAGATGAGATGCATTTGATATGATTATGATGATGGCTTCATGATTTCTATGTGATGGATGTTGATATATGCTTTATGTGATGAGTTAATTCTAAATGTGGTGATGATAAATGATGATTTATGTTAATGTAATGATGTAATGATGTATGTATTTTCGGAATATGATATATAGATAAATGATGTGATTTGATAACATGTATGGATAGTTGGATACATGATATAATAATGATGATGTGATGTATGGATTCTAAATGATATGTGGATATATGATGTGATGTATGGTAAGAGTGAACCTGATGCACTGATGGTAGAATTTATGATGCATGATGAAAGCAATGATGATGTTATATGTTTTTGATGATTTTATGTCAAGTATACCCAGTTTCTTTTGTAGATTAGATAATCATTGATTGGAATCATTTATGCAACAAATAATCTATAGATAATGAATGATGATGAATGCAATCTAATTTAATCATGCAATGATATGCAAAACAAATGTCATTTTATAGTCTTTTTGTGCTTGGTATCATCATAGAGCTTTATTGGATGGTGAAAGTGAATAAAAGCATCAATGGTTGTGTTAATCCAATGATGACCTGTGTATTACTTTCATGATTTTTGATATTGCAATCGAACACAAGCATCGAGGTATAATTGAACCGAGATGACTTAAGCATTCATTGCATAAATAGGCAGTGATTAATCATTTGAATGTGTGAATTCTGAATGTCATCGGTGATACATTTGCATAGTACATCCCCTGACAATTCATACATGTAAATGATTAACGTACAGATAGCAGATAATAAAACATCATTCTTTTTCCTTGTATCTCTAGTTTTTACATCATTGAGTTAATCCAAAGAAATGATAATCAAAAGTACAATTTATCCATTTTCACTTAGTGTGTTTCAATCATTTTTCAAATTTAAGATCATCCATCCTGACTTTTTGACATGTTTTTGGATTTTGTGAGACTATTGACGAAAAGACCTAACCTACTAACTAATCCTAGGGGTCTCGGGGGCTGATCAAAGATTAGCCTTGCCTATGTTACACATGCAGAGACCATATAGTTCAACTGACACAAACCTATGTTTTGAAAGTTTCTTTTTTAGATGTACTTTTTGAATATGTTTTTGGATTTTTTGATACGATATGGATGTTTGATGCTCTTCTGATGATGATTTACTTTGCGCTTTGATCTTTTTTTTGGTTTTCTGCCATATTGTCATGTTCTTAGACTGGTGAAATGGATACATTTTAATTGCCTCTAATGATATCCAGATGTTTCCCCCAAGCTATGGAGTGATATGTTGACCATGTGACATGATTTTGATAATGGATGTAATGATAGCAAGATGATGGACATGATATGGAACGGTACTAACTTGCCAAACTAATGATCCTGATATGTTCATAATAGATGGGAAAGTTGATCATAGAATCACATACGACGCCTCTTTCCAGGTTTTCACCATATGCTTTGATTACACCCTTTGTGTTTTTGTTGTATTTTTCTCATTTTTCTCTTTTTCTTTATTTTTTTGTATTTTTTATTTTTTTTATATTTTTGTGTTTGCCAAGATGCCTGTTTGCCAAGTTTTCACCAAGGAAACAATTTTCAAAATTTTTGTCCCGTGCAGTAGGAGTTTTAAGCATAGAATTTCCTGAGATGAATACTGTTGATAGGTTCATCAAATAGATCCCCTTCTGACATTGATAGCTGATATGATCCTGATCCATACACTGATATGACGACAAAAGGACCAAACCAGTTAGGCTCAAATTTTCCTTTCTTCTCCCTGTCCTGCTGATTTCTAGGGTTTTTCTTTAGTACCAAGTCACCAACCTGAAAGACTCTTGGTTTTACCCTATGATTGTAACTCCTTGACATCCTTTGTTGATAAGCTATTAGATGATTTACAACTTGTTGACGACGCTCGTCTAGCAATTCCAGTTCTTGCAATCTAGATACCCTATAATCTTCATTTGAAATGATACCTCTAAGGGATACACGAAGGGATGGAATTTCAACTTCAATGGGAAATATGGCTTCTAATCCCTATACCAAAGCAAATGGTGTAGCTCCCATTGGTGTTCTGATGCTTGTTCTGTAGGCCCATAGTGAAGGATTGAGTTGAACATGCCAATCATGTCCAACATCTCTAACCGTCTTTTTGAGAATTTTGAGTATGGTTTTATTTGAGGCCTCTGCTTGGTCGTTCCCTTGAGGATAGTACGGTGTTGAAAAACGATGTTGGATGTGGAACTTTTCACATAACTCTTGGACATCTTGATTTTTGAATGGTCATCCATTATCTGTGATTATAGATTGAGGGATTCCATATCGATAGATGATGTAGTTCAAGATAAATGAGGAGATCTGTTTCCTAGTGATGGTAGTAAGAGGTACTTCCTCGATCCACTTCATGAAGTATTATGTAACCGTGATAATGAACTTATGTCCATTAGATGAAGATGGATGTATTTTTCCTACCAGATCTAGGCCCCATTGATAGAAAGGCCATGTTGATGTAAAAGGATGTAGTTCTTGTGCCGATGCATGAATCAGATTGCTATGAACCTGACATTTGTGACATTTCTTGAAAAATTGATATGATTCTCTTTCCATGCACATCCAATAATAACCTAAACGGAGGAGTTTCTTAGCGAGAGTCATTCCACTTGAGTGAGTACCACAAATACCCTTGTGAACTTCTCGTAAGGCTGTTTCAGATTCATTGTGTTCTAGACATCGGAGTAGTGTACCATCAAGACCTCAATGATAAAGGACATCTGTGATTAAAGTGTGTTGGGAAGATTGACGGATAAAGTTGCATTTTTGATTCCTAGAAAGGTCAGGAGGTAGGATATCATCTTTCAGATAAGCATAGGATTTTTCGTATATGGATATTTCAATGGTGTCTAGATGACATATGGTAGCGGATTCTGATTGATAATGCGAAGGACATGATACTTGTTCTACCATAAACTCATAACAAACATGCTTCTCAGGTAATTATAGTAATGAAGCGATCATAGCCATAGCATCTATAGCTTTGTTCTCCGCTCTTGGAATCTGATCAAACTTAATACTAGCAAAGGATTGTTTTAGATTATCTATTTATTGTTTGTAAGGCATCAATTTGTCATCTTTGGTTTGATATTCATCATTGACTTGATAAATAGCTAGTTGAGAGTCCCCATAGACTTGTAAATCTATGATTTTCCATTGAATTGCAATCTTGACCCCAATAATCAATGCTTCATATTCTGCCACATTATTGGTACATTGAAACATGAGTCTGTATGATTTTGGAATTGTGTGTCCTTGGGGAGAGATGAACAAGATCCTTGCTCCTAATCCTCGTTGTGTATATGATCCATCAAAGTACAATATCCATTGTTGGGGAATTGTTGTCATGATGTCTACATCTGGGAATTCCATTATCATTGGGCGATTATCTGGTAGAGGAGCTTCAGCTAGCTGTTCAACAATTGCTTGTCCCTTGATTACCTTTCTCTCGACATATTGAATGTCGAATTCACTGAGGACCATAACCCATTTTTCCAGTCTACCTATTAAGGCAGCTTTACTTAGTAGATAATTCAAAGGGTCGATCTTTGCAATTAACCTGATTGTATGAGCCATCATGTAGTGTCTCAACTTTTGAGTAGCAAATACCACTACTAAGCAAAACTTTTCTATGAATGTATAGTTTATTTCATAGCCATTTAAAGTTCTACTGATGTAGTAGATAGCATGCTCTTTTCCTATATTATCCTCTTGTGCTAAGAGTGCCCCCAATGAGATATCAGTTGTAGCAATATACAATATGAGGGGTCTTCCTTCTGTTGGTGGTATGAGAATAGGTGGTGACATTAGATATTGTTTGATCTGATTGAATGTTGCTTCACACTTCCCATCCCACATGAAAACTATGTGTTTATGCAATATATGATTGAAAGGATGACTTCTATCTTCTAGCTGGGAGATGAATCTTCAGATTGATTGAAGCCGTCCTTGTAGTGATCTGAGCTGGCTAATGTTTTGAGGAGGTGGCATCTCCATAATTGCGTTGACTTTTGCTGGATCCACCTCAATGCCCTTTGCTGACACAATGTATCCTAGTAGCTTTGCTGATGTAACCCCGAAGACACACTTCTTAGGGTTTAACCTGACATTAAATTTCTCCATCCGTGTGAAGATTTTATCTAGGATATGCAAATGTTCTTCCCTAGTAGTAGATTTTGCCAAGATGTCATCCACATAATCCTCCATGAAAGTGTGCATCATATCATGGAAGATCATAGTCATTGCCCTTTGATAAGTTGTCGTTGCATTTTTTAAACCAAATGACATGATGTTCCAGCAGAAATTTCCCCATGGACATGTAAAAGCCATCTTTTCTTGATCTTCTAGAGCTATTCTTATTTAATTGTACCTAGAGAAACCATCCATGATTGATAACATGGCATGCCCTACCATTAAGTCCACAATGATGTCTATATTTGGAAGTGGAAAATCATCCTTTGGGCATTCTTTATTGAGGTCCCTAAAATTTGTGCAGATTCTGATGCTATTGTCCAGCTTGGAAATAGGCACAAGATTTGATATCCATTTAGCATAATCTATAGATCGTATGAATCTACCATCCAGTAATTTCTTTAGCTCTGTTTTGACCATTAATGCAATGTGGGGGTGCATTTTTCTTAATTTGTGTTTAACAGGCTTGATTCCTTTTGGCAAAGACAAATGATGCATAAGCAGATTTGGATCTAAGCTTGGCATATCAGAGTATGACCAAGCGAAGTTGATGCTTCTTTCTTTGAATAAATTGATAAATTTTGGCCTCTCTTGATTAGTCATTGATTCTGCTAGATGTAGTACTTTTTCCTTCTCTTCTGTGCCAATGTCCACTAATTGTGTAGGTTCGACCAGAAATGATGATCATTCATGATAGTGCTCTGGGAGAGTGTCAAATATTCCATCCTTTAGTGCCTCAAAAAGGTTTTCACCATTGGATGCATTCTTTATTTTTACTTTTTCCAGATCTAATACTGCCATAGAATGGTTTTCACCATTAGATCTATTTTCCCTATTGTCAATTTTGCAACTGGAAGATTTGAAACCCTCTTGCTGAGTCATATTGTTATGAGTAGTATAGATAGAATTTGTATTGGGATCGGTATGACATAGGAAATGCACGATGGCATCATCATTTTCAAATTTTGGTACAGTCAATGGTTCGATAGGTCCCCAATCAATAAGTTCCGGATGGGTTAATGGAATGGTATGATCAAATTGATGTAGGTCTATGGAAGTAAGGGTGAGGATAGCTATATCGTCAGAATTGTCATTTAGGATATCGAGATCCATGATGGTACCCTCTTCGAAATCATCTAGTTCACTCCAATTCTGTTCGTCCTCACTAGAGTCATCGATATTTAGTGATCTCTTGATGAATGGTCTAGACCCAAAGCCTTGGCCCTCCTCACTTGTAGGTGTATATTTTTGAATCACATCGATTGGAATATCAATGAAAAGTAGATCACAAGGTAAGGCCCACTCATATTCATTCGAGTCTATTTTAGAACCATCTCTAAAATGAAGGATATTTTCCATAGCTGTCCTTTTTAGTTCCTGCTTCTCTTCTTCAGAGTACCCTAGTCCTGGTTTTTCTCTTTTGTGTAGAGTGAGAGGTGTGACTGGTTCTGAGATTCCCTCCTTTCTTAATCCCAATGGCCCTTTTCCTTCATAACCCATCTTTTCAAGTATAGCCTTTCCTTTTCCATACTTGTCTGTGTTGATGCTAATAATTTTAGTATCGGTCTCTGATGTTGATGTTTCTTCATCCTTGTATAGCCAATCCAAGATTGCTTTGTTGTCCATTTCTTTTGCTATGGTTCCAGATTTTACAAATGTTTCGTGAAGAACTGAGGTAGGTATAGAAGTTGGAGGTTTGATTAGTGATGGTTGACCATATTTCCTAGGAGATGGCATTAATTGTGATAAGTTAAGTGATTGCTCCATTAAGTATTGTCCCATTCCTTTATCTGTCAACTGAACTTGCTTTTGAAACTTGTCTGATAGAGAAGTTTGTGTATCCAGATTGTTTGTTTCATTGTGACATGTTTCCTTTTCTTTACCTTTCTTTTGTACCCACTTGGTAGTGATGCTTGGACTTTGTTCGTTCTTGGATGATGATGAACTTGAAGCTTCCCTGTTGTGAGGGACAAAGGTTTCTTGAGATATTCTTAATGTGTCACAATATTGTGGGTGATTATAATCAGTAGCTATAGTCACCTCTTGTCCATTTACTGGAAACTTTGAGCATTGATGGTATGTAGAAGGTACGACCTGCATTTCATGAATCCAAGGTTGTCCTAAGAGTATGTTGTATGTCAATTCTCTTTCTAATAGTTGACATGCTATATGCTTCATCACAGGTCCCACTTGAATGGGTAATACATTCAAACCTTTGGACAATATTTCCTCCTCATCATAGGCTTTGATGGTCATTTTCTGTCGAGCATCAATAGTGTCTTCAGAATATCCTAGTGCACAGACTAATTTGAGGGTGCAAATGTTCAAACCAGCTCCCCCATCTATTAGAACTCTCTTAACACGATGATTATGGATACAGACTTCAATATGTAATGTTGTGTTATGCAGATGGTTTAATGAGACATCATCCCGTTGAGAGAATGACAGACAATGCAGGGTAGTCAAATGTCCCACCATAGCTTGGAATTTACAAACATCCAAATTATTTGGTACAGTTGTGGCAACTAATGCTTGTTCAAGAACTTCTTTATGTGATGGTGACAACCTAAGGAGTTCCAGTATTGAGATGTGGGTGGGGATGTTTTGTAATTGATCAACAATATTATAATGAGATTGAGGCATAACCACACGTTGAGATCCCATGCCTTTTAATACTACCTTGGCTTGCCCCCTAGTCATGACATTTGCTAGTTGACATTCTTGATTCTCTTGGGGGGTGTTTTGCATTTGATTGATAACATCATAATGTGATGGAGGTGGAACTACATGTGTGGATCCAATTCCCCTTGACATTACTTTTGATTGCCCCCGAGTCATGACGTTTGCTGGTTGATGTTCTTGATTATCTCTGATTTTTAAAACATTGATTTGATTATCAGAGTTTTGCACGCTTGGGAGTAAATCCAAAGAGGTAACGTTGTTGGTTTCATTTTCACCAATGTTATCAGTAACTGCATGATCATGTTTGACTTCAGATAGACACAGGATTGTTGTATTATAGACATGATTGGCATTATTCCCTTTGCTATTTGATGACGATACACCTTTGTCATAATTTGGCAAAGGATCTTTGAAGGCCAAATGATCATTGTTATTTTGTGGTCCTTCCACATACACTTTGTTGTTGTCCACCAAATCTTGTACTGCATGTTTCAATTCCATACAGTCATTTGCTTTATGACCCTTGTTATTATGATAGTTGCAATTGGATCCCAGAACCTAGCTTCATGTGCAGTGAGAAGGCCTCTAGTAACTAGTTCCTTCATTGTTGATTCCATTGATTGACCTGAAGGTGTGAACTTTCGTCGATTTGATGGTTTTTGATATGGTAGTGTTTTTGCACATTGATTGTTCTGCATGGTATTTGACTAGAATTTTTGGTCACTGTTTTGATTATTTGAAGAAGATGCAGTCAAGTCGAAAAGTGGTTTGACATTTTGTGAATCGCTTGTTGTTTCATTTGTGTTGCGATTCTTTTGCCAAATTTTTGGTTTATCATTACTTGAGTGTTGATTGTAGTAGTTATTTGATTTTTCATTGTAATGTTTGATAACTCCCCATTTCACTAATGCTTCCTCAATCTTAAGACCATTTTCTATGACTTTTTTGAAAGTGGGTGGACATTGTAATTCTAGCCTATAGCTCATTTCTTCTATCAAGTTCTCAATGAATAATTCCATCTTTTCTTCTTCTAGAATAGATCGAAGATATCTAGCGAATAGTCGTCGCCATCTTTGGAGAAAAGACAAAAATGTTTCTCCTTTGTTTTGCTTTAAGTTGTAGAGATCCTTGATAGTAACATCATTTTGGATGTTGAATGAATATTGAGAGATAAAATTCTTAACAAGTTCCTCAACGTTTTGATACTAGGTTGCAGTTTTGAGAACCATTCCATACATGCACCTCCCAAACTTCTTGGGAATAACCTCATCAAATAAGTCTCATCTTGAGCAAACTCAAGACTCATTGTTTTAAATTTTCATATATGATCTATGCGATCTATTCATCCATTGTACTTATCGTACTTTGGGAATTCGTAGTGTCTTGGAAAAGGTAGCAAACCAACTATTGCGTCAAATGGATAAGGACAAATATCCTGTATAGCATATATTTTGGTTGTCCCTTTCGTCATGTCATGTATCTATTGCTGTAATCATTGCATTTGTGAAGTTAAAGCAACAATTGGATCTATTATTTGCATTGGTAGCGGTATTTTTGTTTCATTTGTTTCAATTGCATCTTTCAAATGGTTTATATCAAAATCTTTTGGAAGTTTCGCCCCTGATTCGGCCAACATTAAAAGATATTTTTCCATGTCTTGTTCCAAAATTTTTTCCATAAACATGTGAAACTTGGGATCTTGTTGAACCGCTTGGATTTCCTCTTGATTTATTTCATTTTTGTCATTGTGGTTTAGAGTGTTCCAAGGATTTTCTTCTGCCATGTTTTTAGATGATTCAAACTCTTGTTCTAAGAGTCTCTATTTGTGGGACCTAGTGAAGATTGGCATACAAATTTTTGCCCTTTCTTCTGAAATGTTGATCTTATGTGCGGGATAGTGTCACTTTGAACCTTTTTAAACAAAGTCGAATAAGATGACCGATCTTATTACTTGAGACAATATTTAAAAATTTAATTACTATACTTTGTTTCATGATGAAGGATGTATTATCCCGATAATGAAACTTCAGTGTAGTAATTGATTATGTAATTGATTTTGACACTTGTGATTTGCAAGATCTTGGTTTAGTTGGTAAGTTTGGAAATTTGAATAAACCTTTCTGATTTTGGTCCTTTGACAGTGATTTTGATGAAAAGAAAATTTGATTCTAATGAAAATGTTGATAAAATGATAGATTGATAGACTGGTTAAAATTTTGAACTCTCTATTTTAGAAGTGCTAAAACAAAGACCAGAAGCACTAGAACAGAGACCAGAAGTGCTGAAACAGAGACCAAAAATGCTATTTTACCCGAAGTGCTGAAATAGTGCATAAAAGTGCTACAGAAATTGATGGAAGCGCTACTTGACAGAAGCGCTGAAATAGTGCATGAAAGCACTACAGAATTTGATGGAAGCGCTACTTGACAGAAGCGCTGAAATAGAGACTGTAGGTGCTAAAACAGTTGCCGAAAGCGCTATTTTAGCAGAAGTGCTAAAACAATGACCAAAAGCCCTGAAACAAGTTTTTCCAGAGCTTCTAAAAATAGGACTTTAAGACTCTCTACTGTAAAAGTTGATCTGGCCTTGTGGCATATTGTATTAGAGATTGTGGAAGATAAGAAGGATGAATCTGTTGACTACGGTTATGGAATTGCATGAGAGCTCTCCTCTGGAAGAAGGCTCGTGAGTAGATTGGTTCTACTGTGTAATCTAATGTGTGACCCCTAGATAAATCATGATAGCAGTGGATAAAAGTTCTATGTTGTAAAAGAAGTTTCCAATTTTGATACAAGAAACATTGTTTTCTCAATTTGTTTCTATAACCGAGAGGTCTTTGGGGTTTTGTGACTTTGATTTTTATTTTGAGAAACGTGGTGGACTTCCACTTTCTAAGCATAGATTTTTTTTGATCTGACTTGACTTTGTTGTTTTCAGGATGATCCTTAATCTGATTTTAATGATTCTTTGTGAAAACACAACAAGCAATTTTGAATAATTGATTTTAACTGAAAAGAACATGTATATTCAAAAATCATGAATGATCTTTATTGATTTTGATGGGTTGTTTTAACATTTGTACACAAATCAAACAAACTCACACTTAAGGACAAGTAGGTCATCATTATACTCATAGCCCACATCTTGCAATTACGTTGACTCACACAGCAGTGTCACCCCCTAGAGGGCGCCCGTGTTTTTGTCATTGCCAGGTGCGTACTCAAAGTGACGGATGTAGATACTGAATCAATTGAGCAAACAATCTTTGGTAATTATATGGTGAGTGTCTTGGGGGTAGATTCTTCCCTCCCCTTGCACCGTGAGTATGACAATGTATGGATACTGACTCAACGAGCAACTACTCTATGGTTAGTAGATAGGGTTCTGTTCGGTGTGGAAAATAGATAAACTCTCTCAGGAGACCTCCCAATCTTTAGAACAAATATTTTGGGGATGGTTATCTTGCCTACTACCGTTAATTTGGACTTTCATCTACAAATTGCATTTTTATTATAGTGGATTGGATAACCTGGCTTTGGTTGTTCCCACTTAGGTCGTTCCCGTAGGGTGAGTACTTTTTCCCATTATAGCAGGCCTGCTAAAGGATTTAATAAAGCATAAATAACATAAAAGAAAAGTGAATCTGGCACTTTGGTCACCCAGTTAAGGCGAGAGCATAAGCCTAATCACTACAAGCACAACATATATATTTGTTCTATTTTAAGCCCAAAAAGAAAGATTATTAATCTAAGGAAGGTGTTGCTTCACTGAAATCATGATGTTCTTTTTAACTTCTACTGTAAGAATGTGATGACTATCCTAGGATTGATAGATTTGTTTTAGGAAAAACAAGAAAGTGACTATCCTAGGATTGATCAATTTTAAAAACTTTGAAGTGACTATCCTAGATTGATCAATTTTTAAAAAATTTGAAGTGACTATCCTAGATTGATCAATTTTATTCCAACTGTCAAAAAAAAGTAAGATCTAGTGGCGGAAGCGTCGGATCTAGACTATTTTTACAAAAGCACTGGAATACGGCAATGAAGTACTAGAACAGTTACGTGAGGCACTAAAACCCGAAAATGCCGAAACAGTGTACCGAAGCGTCGAAGTTTGTCTTGGAAGCGCTAAATCACCGAAGCACCGAAATAGTGTACAGAAGCGCCGAAGTTTGTCATAGAAGCGCTAAAACACCCGATGTATTAGAATAGTAACCAAAAGTGCCGAAACTCTAAAAGCGCTAGAACAGGAACCGGAAGCACTGAAACTTTTAACGAAAGCGCTAAAACAAATCACGTTGTAAACCTGCGTAACACTTCCCAGAAAAATTGTAATTTTGATAAAATGGGGTTAGTGCCCCATGATGGGCGCCAAATTGTAAGTGTGGAATGAGGTAAATACACTTCTTAATACGACATTATATCAAATGATGAAACAATTGAATTAATTCAATAAAGTAATCAAATGAAAGTGTCCTATTGCTCTTTATCTCCAAAGATTTATTAAATCTAAATTGCTCTTAGATTGTTTAAGCAAATAAGACTGTTAAAATGACTATCTAAAGAACGAGATGATGTTAATGCAATGCTAAATGATAAATCAATTAAACTAGTATGATATTGATGTGAAATAGATAATTACAGCTCCAAGAGGCAGCCATTGTTGTGAAGCTTGATTGTTGAATTGCTTGATGTGTGATTGCTTGATACTTGATGCCTGGATTCCTACAGAGTAAGAGTTCAAAAGCTTGATTATCTGGATCCTTTTCTTGTTTGAATGAGGCTTTATTTATAGATTTCCTAGCTGCACAAGGAAAGCTTTGAGAGGCTTGGATTCAATCTGGAGGATTGAATGGTGAGAGATGGAGGAGATTGAGAGAAAGAGGGAGATTGTTGCTACCCATGAAAACACCAGGCAAGAGAAGAGGAAAAATTGATGGAAGAGGATTGAGAGATCAAATTCCAAATTTGTCTCCAAAACTTCCTGTGAAGTTTCAAAGCATTAATTGTGACAAATTTAGACATAGATTAGACATAGGAAATCTAATTCATTTTTGAGGAAATGTAGATTGGAATATTCCTTTATGCTCTAATTCAAATATTTTGATTTATTTAAATTAGGAAAAGGGAGATAAATAATTTAATAAAACAAACTATAGGATAGTCGTTTATTAAATTAATCAGAGGAATATGGTAATTAATCAATAAAGTGTTTGACCTTATTTAATTAATTCAAGAATGATGTGATAGATTGAAATAGGGATTTGATAATTAAATCGAACAAAGTATTTAATTTTGTTTAGTTAATTAAGATGAATTTGAAAGTGAACTATATTAAATAAATATTTCTATTTATTTAAACAGTAGAGGAAATAGAATAATTAATCAAATAATGTGTATTTAATTAATCGAATGCTCCAGACCAATTTTAGGTGTATACACTAACTATCCACCTCTCTCTCCCCCCACCTCAATATCTAACTCTCTCTACATCTTTCTAAGCATCATTTTCTTGATGGTTTATGATGGAGAGTTGAGAGTTTAGGGTTTAGGGATTTATTTTAATTATGTAGGTTTTAGTGTTAAATTATTAATGTTGGGTTTTAGGGTTTAACATATAGGGTATAAGGTTTATGTATTAGGGTGTAGGGTTTATGGTTGATCAATATAGGGTATAGAATCTAGGATTGAGAGTATAATATTGAGTTATAAGGTTTAGCTTTGAGGGTATAAGAACCTTAAGGGTGTAAGGTGTAAGGCTTAGGGTAGATTGTATATTTTTTATGATCTAAGGATGAGACTAGGGTTTAGAGTGGAGGATATATTACATACAATGTATAAGTTTAAGGGTATATTATTTAGGATCGAGTGTATAGGGTTAAGGGTTCATCCCCTAGGCTTTAGGGCCTAGGATTAAGTGATATGGTTTAGGGTTTAGGGTATATGATATAGGGTTTAGGTTTGAGGGTATATGATATAGGGTTTAGGGTTGAGTGTATATGGTTGAGAGTTTATTATATATGCCTTAGGGTCCAAGGTCAAGAGGGATAGGGTTTAGGGTCATGAGGGTATATGGTATAGGGTTGAGGATTTATGGTTCAACTTATAGGATTTAAGGCCTAGGGTTGTGAGATAGGGCTTAGGGTTGAGGGTATAGGGTATAGGGTTGAGTATATGGTTAACATTTTACCCATTGGATTTAATTCTTTGGGTTGAGGGTTAAGGTTTAGGGAACTAATAATATAGGGTATATGGTATAGACTTTCATTTACTAGAACTACCTCTCTCTATCTAATCTCTCTCTCTATGGTTTAGGGTTAAGGGATAGGGTTTAGGTTGATTGTATAGGGAATCTAGGGTTTAGGGTTATGGGTATAGAGCTTAGGGCTATGGGTATAGAGTTTAGATTTAAGTGTATAGGTGTTAGGGTTAACTACATAGGTTTTTGGTAAGTTAAATCCATTATAAGCACAAAACTAAGAAAAACATGTACATTTTTTGATAATTTTAAAGCACATACATGTTCTATATAGCTCTATAGATTACCTAAGGACTTGGATATCTAGATCAACTAGACCAAGGAGGTCAAGGAGATTAGCTATATCAATGAGGCTGAGGAGATCAACTATATCATGAGCAAGAATGACTTATGATAATGATGATTATTATATGAATGTACTAATAATGATGTTTGTATTAGTGTATGTGATTTATGACATATGCAGGTGAATGTTTTGATTAGAGGGGAAAAAAAGTTTTGAAGGGACCCAAAACCTTGTAAAATAAAAGAGTTTTGCTAAGAGATAAACCATAGACAATCAACAACCTAACAACAATAACCACCAAAAGATAAAAAAGACTAATCATGCTACAATAAATAAGTTTTGAAGGGAACCATGAACCCTTTACAACCGAGTTTTATAGGGACCTTGAACCTTAACTAACCATAAAAATAGTCTAATATAGCCAAGCCACAACTAACCAACCACTTAGAAAAACTGTTACCAAGCTAGGAAAAACAATAAACTTAATGATGTAGAATACCCACATTACCAAATATGGTTCTCCACAAGAGGACAACCAAAAAAGAGGTCAAAAAGAGATCTGTTTTAGCACTTCCTACACATCCAAACTCCCCACCTCAATAGAAAAGTTAGAAGGTATAGTGGAACATGAGGTAACAACAACCCCCTTGCAACACCACCCAACTTAACTAGCCAACCCAATCTCCACCTCTATAGGAGAGAGCTCCCCTCTATAGGAAAATATGGTATGATAACCCTTTCCACCAAAGCCACATCTCTCCAGAAAACTCCAATTCCACTTCAATAGGAGTGACCTCCACCTCAATAAGATCTGCAAGGAAAACCAATAGGAGAAAAGTGAGGTTCCCACAAAATCTACAACACCCATCTCCACCTCAATAGGAGAATATATAGCTTAATAAAAAAACAAATTGTAGAACCCAAAAGAAAGAAAACACACTAGTTGAAAGGGATAACACAACATCCTTTGGTAGCATGAGCACCTATATCTTGAATAAAAACTTATAATGTATCCTAGCCAACAACATTAGGATAAAACACACTCTGGCCTTCAAGATAGACTTTTTGTGTAGCCCAACCATTATAAAAAATCTAAAACATGGGCAGCATACTTTCCCTTAACCACCTTTAGAGAGGATAATAATGAACTAACATTGTCTAAATAGACATCAAGCCCCACCTACAATAAATGCTTTTCAGCCCAATAAGGGTTCAAAATCACATAGAGCAAGCACGTCTAAGTCTTAAAGGTAGACTTTGGGTACAACCTAGTCATCAAAAGAAACTCAAAAAATAGGGAAAAAATGCTCCCTTAACCACCTTTAGTGAAAATAATAGTAAACTAGCATCCACTGAGAATAAATATAACCCCATCAACATCAAAAGCTTCATAGACTAGAAGGGGTTCAAAACTATACATAGAAGCTTGAGAATAGAGCAACCAAAACAACTTGTCTAGACCATGACCATAACAACAAGAGCCAAAGTCTTAATAAAAATATAGGGAGCCCAAATATCTAAAGCCAAATCATTCAATCACCACGGTGACAACTACTCCCAATGAGCTCTAACCGAGCACCTCTAAAAAAAACACACACTGCACCCAACTGGATGAAACACCTCCAATAGGAGAAGTAGGACAAGCCAAAATGGCCAAAAAAAATTACAACTTCCACATTCATGAAGCCACCTGAGATGAGAAAACCAAAACGGTCAAGGAAACCCATCAAAGAAATTAGGCCAATAATTCCCCCATCTTAGATAATCAACAACTTTGAAGCCAAACACATGTACAGAGCACTAGGAAATCCATTTACATCACTATCCCCATCATCCTCACTGCCAACTTCAGCAACCTTCAGGCCTCCATGCCCACTCCTCTTCCCTCCCTTTGTGAATATTAAATTAGATATATTTATATGGTTTAAAATGAATCTAGAATGTATATGTATGTTGTGGATATGAAATGTAATAAAAAAATAAGATGATAAGATGCTTAGAATGACAAATGTAAACAATTAAGATGAAAATTCAATGATGATAAGATTCTTAAAATCTAAAATCTAAACACTTGATATGAAAACATGAAATTATGATAAGCTTATTAGAATAACAAATCTAAACACTTTAGATAAAAATGAAATGATGTAAGATGCTTCAAATAACAAATATAAACACTTTAGAGAAAAATGCAATGATGATAAGATTCTTAGAATAAAAAATCCAAACACTTAAGATGAGAATTAAATTATGAGAATATGCTTATAATAACAAATATAAAGACTTAAGATGAAAATTCAATGATGAGATGAGTTGGATGGAGATGAAGACTAGGTGGCCATCTTAATACATTGACCATAGGGAAATATGGAAGAAATAGAGAATGAATGTGCACATACAATCCGTGATTAGGAAAGTGAAAAATGATGGTGACTAGAAAGAAGGGATGGAATGGGATTAGGTGTATTTGGAATACAATAATTGAACTACAATGTAGAGAGTACTTAATTTGATAATGCATGAAATATTATGCACCAGGGTATTAGAAACCAAGGTAACTATATATCACATGCATAGGATTCACATAAAGGTTTAGGGATAAGGGCATATGATATATGGTCTAGGGCTGAGTGTATATGGTTGAGGGTTTTTTATATAGAGCTTAGGGCCCAAGGTTTAGGGAAAAGGTTTAATTTCAAGAGGGTATATGGTATAGGGTTTAGGGTTGAGGGTATAGGGTATAGGGTTGAGTATATGGTTAAGGATTTAGTGTATTAGCTTTAGTTCCTAAGGTTGAGGGATTAATTTTAGGGAATGTGGTATAGGTTTTTGGGTTATGGGTATAGAGTTTAGGGTTATGTCTCATATATTCCCCTCTCTACTCTCCTCCCCATCTCCATTGTTATCTATTTCAATTATCTCTCTCCTCTAGATATACCTCTCTATGTCTAACCTCTCTCTCCACTATCTACCTCCCCTTCCTATCTATCCACTCATCTATCATTATCTACCTCTCCCTCCCTCCCTATGTAGATATTGATTCTATCTATCTCACATATCTATTTCTCTACCTCTCTTCTCAATATCAGCTATCTTTATCTCTCTCTTGTGTATCTCTCTCCTCTCTCCCTTTAATATCTCTAAATTATTCATTATTTATGGTGTAGGGAATGATTTATGGGTTTAGGGTTGATGGTTTAGGGTACAGGGTTTAGATTTGAGTATATGGTTAATGTTTTAACCTATTGGCTTTATTTCCAAAGGTTGAGGGATAATATTTAGGGTATAGAATTTAGTTCCTTAGAACTACCACTCTTTCTAGCCTCTCTCTCTATGGTTTAGGGTTGAGGGATAGGGTTTAGGGTTATGGGTATAAAGCTTAGGGTTATGGGTATAAAATTTAGGGTTAAGTGTATAGGTGTTAGGGTTAAGCGCATAATTTTTTGTTAAGTTAAATCCATGATAAGACAAAAAATAAACTAAACATGTACATTATTTTTTTAGTTAAAATAATGTACGTGTTTTGTAAAGGTAAATCCATCCCTCAAACCCAAAACTTAGAAAAAAACATGGTTTTTGTTAAGTTAAAAGAATTTACATGTTTTGTAATGGTAGATCCATCCTCCAGACCTGAAACTAAGAAAAGCATCTACATGTTTTACAAAGTTAAATGCACATATGTGTTTTGTTAAGTTAAAATCATGTACATGTTCTTGACACTATAGGTGCTTCTAAATAGAGGAAAAAGTGCAAACATTTAAGTTTACAAACTAATATCGCATACGTGTTATGAAAACATAACACATACATGCTATGTAAACATAATGTGTACACATTTTGTTTCATTTATATGCATTTGTAATGGCCAAAAAATCACATGATAATCATGCTAAAGGTCCCACTACAAGAGGCTCCACTTTTTGTGTGTTTTTTCTTACAATGTAAGAGATTTCATTGTTTTAATTGAGTTAAAATGATTTAAATTTATTGGAATGTGATAATTAACTGATTGTTAAATTCTTTTTTGTTTGTATAACATTTTTGATTGAATTTTGATGACTATTTCATATGTAATTGATAATTCTTAGTTTGATTAAGTAATTTATCATTAGATGTCAAAGAAGAGTATTTTCTTTAAATAATTTCATATATGTTTAAGCAATTTCATATTTTTTAAAATAATTTCATATATGTGCAAGTAATTTCATTCATGTTCAAGTAATTTCATATTTGTTTAAGTAATTTGATCAAGTAAATCATTTTTGTTAAAATTACAATATTTATTAACATATACTCATAATTACTTACTTAGGAAATTTTGATATTGACCATGGGAATGAATAAGAGATGACCACCCAAAAAACTTGATGCAAAAAAATAAAATAAAGAGAGTATTGAACAAGACAACTGAGAGGGGGGTGAATCAGTTGTAGCAATTTTAACTGTAGACACTGAAAATTGGTCTAGGCCTGCGAGCACCACTTTCGACATAATTTTCTAATATACATGGTCATGATTAAATAATATTTATTATTTAATCACCCCTTTCTAACACGTATTTATTCTATTAATTAAATACCCCTTTTTAATTAATTCATTAATTCATTTATTCAACTTGGTTAATTAAATAAATCATATTTATTTAATTATGTCGCTAACTAATTAATTCTTCTTTCATAATAAAATATTTATTATTTAATTAAATCCCCTTTATCATATTTCAACTATAATTAAATATCTTTATTTAATTATTCATTTAACCCCATTTATCCATAATTAAATATTTATTATTTAATTATTTAATTATTCATTTTCAACAATCAAATTAAATGAATCATCTTAGATCTAGCTTTCCCCTTTGGCATAACATTGCATTTTTTCCCACTCTTTGGAGTTTTGAATTTCTGTGCACATGGTGGACTTTGTCGTGGGGGTATCTAATGGTCCCCCTCTACCCCCTCCTCACCCGTGCTCCCCTCCTTTGGAGACGTGTCTGGTGGGTACCCCCTCTATGGGATATGTGCTTTCTCCTTCAGGCATTTTGAAGGATTTGGCTTCTCCGGGTGGTTCTTCTATTCTGGCAGTTGAGTTTTCTCTGACTGTCAGTTGGATGAATGTTTTGACTAGTGGGAAACAAGTCTCCTCCTTGTTTTCGGCTCCTCCTGAATTTGTTTCAACTGCTGGTACTGTATTTGACATACCGGATTCGATTAGTAACAGGATCCTTTCCTCCATGAAGAATGCGGTGGTGGGAAGATTCATCTCCTATCGACCTACAGTGGATATGGTTAGGAAGTGGTTTGCTGTGAAGTGGTGACTTAAGGGTATTGTGGAGATTCGTGCGATGGCTAGGGGCCTCTTCCTCTTTAGGTTTGATAGAGCTGAGGACTTGGTGACCACTCTGTCATCGGGCCCGTGGGTCTATGGAAAGCACAGCCTTGCTTTGTGTAGGTGGAAACCCGGTTTTGACCCTGCTATTGACCTTAATATGTCAGCTCCCATTTGGGTGAGACTGTCGGGTTTGCCTCTAGAGTTTTGGGATGAAGCGATTTTCAAGGCTGTTGATGATTCATTGGGTCAGTTTGTTACTATGGATGTTGTCACTAAATCAAAGTCAAGGTTAGTCTTTGCTCGATTTTATGTCAATATTTGTGTTGATAAAATCCTTCCAAACTCTATCAAGTTGTGTTCCAAGTTGGGAAATTGGATCCAACTTGTTTGTTATGAAAACATGGTGGTATTTTGTCAAAGGTGTGCCAAAGTTGGGCATCTTATATATGACTGCAAATCTTTAGTCAATCAGGAGTCTAAGGATGTCTTAAATCCATCAAATCCGGCTGCGGATACCTCGAGGCCATTGGGTGTCTTTGAGCTGGTTCCCCTAGACCCTACTTGGACTCCTGTTCTTTCTCTGTGACCTCCACCCACTGATTTTCCTCACACTAATCTGAACCCTGGTGTCTCTTCGGTGTTGGGAACCTATCCTAGGGAGGTCTCTTTGTCTCAAGATTCTAGATCCTAGGCTATTGTTAACTTGCCTGTGGGGGCTTCTGATGGGATCATTGGTTCGGGTTCATCGGCTGTTGATCCGCTATCTTTGATGGTCTCTCAGAGGACCTGTGGGGATTCGATTGAAGAGGGTGAAATTTGGGAGGAAGAGTGTTCTGGCATGATTGAAGAGTCTACTAAAAACCTAGGAAGCTTAAAGCTAGAGAAAGTAGAAGATAAAGGGATATGGACTACGCCTAAGAAGAAGGGAAGGAAGAAGAAGGAAGATGTTGGAGGGGATTCCAAACCTGGGAGACCCTCTCAGAGATCCACTAGAACATGAGAAATGACAAATGAGATTGCCCTGGGGAAGCAGAGGACAATGGACGTGTCCTCAAAAAAAGGTCAGAAATGAGGATTATGTCTTGGAATGTCCGGGGGATAAATAGTTCGCACAAACAACATGCCTTAAAGAAATACATAGTGGAGCATAAGATTGATGTTTGTCTCCTATAAGAAACTAAGATGTTGATGATTAATTTTGACAAATTTGTGAGCTTTCTATGGCCTAATGCCTCCTATATTCATAGTGATGCTGAGGGAGCTTTGAGTGGTTTGGTCATGCTTTGAAATCCTTCATGTTTGCAGGGTTCTAAATTATTCCATTGTAAAAATAGCATAGGGGTTTTGTTCTCCGTTAGTGGAGTAGTGTGGTCTATAATAAATATTTATGCTCCTAATCAGAGGAACTTAAGGAATATTCTTTGGAATAATATGGTGACTAAGATTAATATGAACAAGGGAGGTTGGTGGCTTGTTGCTAGAGATTTCAACTCTCCTTTGTTACCATCTAAAAAAAGTGGGGGCCTTGTGGATTACACTGACAGCATGACGGATCTGGAAAACTTTATATGTTCTTCGGGGTTAATAGATATCAAACTTCTAGGCCAGCATTTCACCTGGTCTAATAGGAGGGCTGGTGGCGATTTGATTCAGGTTCGGCTTGACCGCTTCCTCTATTCTCCCCATTGGACTAATGCCTTAGAGGCCAACTTGGTAACTCTGCCTAGGATGGTATCGAACCATAATCCTCTTCTACTGACCACTAATATTCATCCTTCTGGTGGTCCCTATCCTTTCTGTTTTGAAATAATGTGCAACTCTCACCCTGATTTCAAAAATAAAATTGCTGAATGGTGGAATATTCATGTCCAAGGTTCCCCTATGTTTAGGCTCTGCTGTAAACTCAAACATATTAAACTGATGGTTAAGGGTTGGAATAGGAATGTGTTTGTGGATGTTTATCAAAGGAAAAAATAGCTTGAGATGAGGTTGAGGACCTTGCAGAATAATATGGATGAGGGAGATGTCAGTCAGCAGACCAACAATCAGGAAAAGGATGCCAGAATGGAATGGGAGAAGGTTTTAAAAAAATGAAGAGGTCTTCTAGAAGCAATAATCGAGAGTTCAATGGCTAAAGGAAGGAGATAGGAACACATCCTTTTTCCATGTTTCTGCCATCAAACATTGAAAAAGGAATCAAATTACTAAATTCACAAGTGCCTCTAGGGAGGTGATATCTAACCATGCTCATATTAAGTTCTGTGCGGTTAATTATTTCAAGGAGGCTTTTTTGGCCCCTACAGAGGTGCCCAGCATGGCTCTAGATTGTAAGATCCTCCAGCGTCTCCCTCCTTCCATCTCTCTAGAGGATAACCTAGGAATTCTTAGGAGTGTCTCCACAGAAGAGGTTTGGTTGGCTACATTTAGCATGGGGGCTTTCAAAGCTCCTGGACCTGATGGGTTCCCCCCTACGTTCTTTCAAATCTTCTGGGATATTGTGGACTGGGACCTTTTGCTTGCAGCTAGGGACTTCTTTAAATCTTGTAAGATTCTTAAACAAATGAATCACACTTTCATTGCCCTTATTCCCAAGATTAGTGAGCCTCTATCTATGTCTGATTTTTGACCTATCATTATTTGTAACACCTTCTATAATATCATATCTAAGATCCTTGTTAATCGGATCAAACCTCTGCTTGATAAAATTATAAGTCACACTCAAATGGGGTTTGTCCCGGGGTGCCACATTCTTGATGCTTCCTTGACTACTCATGAACTACTCCATTCTATGGATAGATGCAATAATGTGGGGATGGTGCTGAAGCTTGATATTTCCAAAGCTTATGATAAGGTTTTGTGGGAATTAATGCCTAAGGTCCTGGATAAGTTTGGCTTGAATAGCTTGGTCATTAAGCTCATTATGGAGTGTGTTTGTACTGTTAAGTTCTTGGTTCTGGTGAATGGTTCTCCCTATGCTTTCTTCTCTGCTAGAAGAGGGCTCAGACAGGGAGACCCTATCTTCCCCTATCTCTTTATTATGATTGTTGATGTTCTTAGTAGGAACTTTACGTGTCTACTGTCAGAGGTCTCCATAGCTGGTGTTAGAGCAGCTACCTCTCTCTATCTGATTGTTGTGCAACAATTCATGGATGACACATTCCTATTTGGGAAGGCCTCTATTGTGGAAGCTAGGAAATGGAAATATTGCCTTAACAGCTATGCCTCTTGCTCTGGTTAGTGCATCAAATACAATAAGAGCAAGATTTACTTCTTTAATTGCTTTCCAAATTTTCAAAATAGGGTGACTGTGATCCTGGGATGTGTTGGAGATTCTCTCCCATTGGTGTACCTTGGGTTCCCACTAACAATTAAAGAGGTTCAACCAGAGTTTTGGTATTCTATCTTGGAGAGGATCCAAAGGAAGTTGGCTGGTTGGAAGGGCTCTTTACTTAGTCATGCTGGGAAACTTCAACTTCTTACTGCGGCTATACAAGGTATCCCCACCTACTTCCTAGCTATTTTTGAGATGCCTAGGTATATTGTGGAGAAGTTTGAAAAAATTCAAAGAAATTTTCTTTGGTTAGGTACTGAGGAAAAAAATAAGATTGCTTTGGTAAAATGGGAAAGGGTTTGTCAGGCTAAAGATTATGGTGGGCTTGGAATAAGGAAGATAGTTATCTCTAATTGGGCGTTGATGGCCAAGGCTGGGTGGGACCAATTAAGGAACAACAAGGACTGGTGCAAAATTTTGAATGCTAAATACCTCCAAAATAGGCCTTTGATTGATTGTCTTTCGAAACCCCATCCCCTTGGTTCCATAATCTAGAGGAGCATCTATAGCACACAAGGCCTGCTAAAAAAAGGGATCAAATGGAAAATGGAAAACGGGGTCAAAATCAAATTCTGGGATGATGCTTGGCTTCTGGACTCCCCCTTGGCTAGCTCTAATTTTAGAGCGGTGATGGATGAAGCTCAAAGATTCTTTAGGTTATATATTAGAGACTATGTGGCTGGGACTCCTGGAGCTAGGATTTGGAGAGATCTCTCCCTTTGATGCCCCCACTCTCTTGACCTTTGTCACCTCGCTAGATCTCTTCAGGTGTTGCTATCCAGTATCAGGTTTCCTTCCTATGACAGGGAGGATGAGTTCTTTTGGGCTTTAGATAAGCAGGGGGATCTTTCAGTTCGTTCTACTTATAGACTGTTGACTAAGGAAATTCCTGTTGAGAAACATA
Source organism: Sequoiadendron giganteum (assembly GCA_007115665.2). NCBI lineage: Eukaryota > Viridiplantae > Streptophyta > Pinopsida > Cupressales > Cupressaceae > Sequoiadendron > Sequoiadendron giganteum. Next base: position 698,261,827 of record CM021100.1, on the reverse strand, counting down.
GGAGGAGGGTTTGGAATTGCCACATGATTCCTAAAATAAATTTTTTCTGGTAAACGGCCTATCATAATAGGATCTTAACTCAAGAATACTTGAGAACTCGGGGGTTATGCTTTCCTAATAGATGTTTCCTTTGCAAGGAGGGGGAGGAAACTGTCAGCCACCTTTTGTTACATTGCCCGTATGCTGCTGAAGTTTGGGGGTTGGTTTTTGAGAAACTTGATGTCCACTAGGTTATGAGCAAAGACCTTTTGTCATTTATTCTAGGTTGGAATGGGCCTTTTTTCCATCCTCTGACTGATGAAATATGGAGGCAAACCCCCCAATCTTAGGATGGTGTTTATGGAAGGAGAGGAATAACAAGGTTTTCAAGAATATTGAGCGGAGCCCCAAGGAGGTGTTTGACATTGGTGTTCGGCTCATAGAGTAGAATATATCCCTCTTTGATGGGAAACTTCCTAAGTTGGGGCCGATGGACTATGAAATAAAATTGGCCAAGGAATGGCACCAGGATCTAAAGGCTAATGCCTTTGATAATTCAAAACAACTAGCTAGGAAAAATACCAAATGGGAGCCTCCGGATTGTGGATGGTTCAAAATGAACTTTGATGGGGCTGCTAAAGGCAACCCGGGAAGGGCAAGTATAGGTGGGATTATCAGAGACTCTATGGGGAATATGGTGGTAGGGTTTGTTGGTGGCATTGGGGTTCAGTCGGCTCTGGTGGTTGAGGCTCGTGCATTGTTTATGGGCCTCAAAATCGCTAATTATTTGGGGATTGTTAATCTCCATATTGAAGGAGATTCCAAAATGGTGACGGATGCTATGGAAAAGATAGATTTATAGGTTGGAATACCAAGGACATTTTGATGGATGCTAGGTTCCTTATTCTAAATTAAGGGACAAAAAGGTGACTCATATTTTTAGAGAAGGCAACTGTGTGGTGGATGCCTTGGCTAATCTTGGCTCGGGTTGGGACTTGGCTAGATGTTGGAGGAATAAGGAAAGACTGCCACCAAATATTCAAGCGTTGATAGAGTGGGAAAAGGCTACCATGGTTTATAATGATGTTCAAATTTTGGATGACAAGAGCTGATGGAGGGGCCCACTGGTTAATTTGGATGTGCTGGTGGATGAATGTCAATATTGGTATGGAGTACAGGTGGAATTATCCTAGTAGAGCTGAGCGAGTGTGGGGCAGGGGAAGGAGCATCCACATGTATGTCCTTTGGACTTGGTGGATGGGTTTAGTTTATAAGATTATGTTGAGACGGTGGGGTGGGGATTTAATTGAGGAGTTCAATTCTAGTTTTGGTGGCGTGATGTGGATTAATCGGAAGGACATGACTTATTATCAGGTGAGCGACCATACTATGCGGGCTACTCTTTTGGGAATTGGATTGCTTGTTTTATCTCCTCATTACTTTTGGAGGAGTGAGTGTATTAATAATGATGTGACTTTCTATGATATGATTTGGCCACTTTCTAGAGACTTCGGGCCGACTAGTTTAGCTAGGGGATCTTTTGGCTTATTTTTGAGAATTACTAAAATTAGTTTGTTAGTCCGTCTGCATGGGGCTTCATGCTTTTCCTACATCTCCGCCAACTTTTTCCCTCTATACTGTAATCATAAATTCATTAAATTTTGTGTATTTTCTCACTATGGCATATTTCCTCTCCGTGCATGTGATTGGTCTATGAGTTTAGATTTGCTTCGTTGTAATCCCTGCCTTAACTATCTGGTTAAGATTATTGTTCGCGATTGCTACTTTTGGTATTTCTTGCATTTCTATGAGCTTCTTGTGAAGTCTGGCAGTATGGGTGGTGATCGCATTCAGATAGAACCAGATAGTTGTGATGAATTCTAAAATAACTCATTTGTCTGGCATATTTGTGTGGAGGGAGGAATTGCTCCACTCATGGAAAGCTTAGTCAGCCATGATCCCATTTTATCGGGTCAATTTTCTAGCTCATGGAAGGACAGGAGGGTCTCCATTGGGGGGATTTCATTCAAAATTAGCGAGGATGTTATTGCGTAGGCTATGGGTTTGCTATGTGAAGGGAAAAAATATCCTAAGCACACCAAAAAGCTAGACCATGAGAGCCTAAAGGCATTTTTCAGAGGAGAGGAGACCCCTGTTAGGAACCAGGCTGGGTTTGAAAGGGAAGAGCTTCCTAAGTCATGGGACCAGGTTTGCATGGCGTTGATGAAATACGTTACATAGGAAGGTAGATTCGAAACTTGCTTCTTTTATCATTTCCCCCTGTTAAACCACCTTACGCACAAAATGCTTCTTAGTTTAACATTTTTCCTTCTAATGGACTTGGAAAGTTCTGTGGACAAGTGTAAAGCGTTGGCCAACCAAAATCCCTATGATTTTCTACCGCTCCCACTCCATCAGGGGCTAATTCTCCACCTGTATCACTTTCATCTTGCCCTCTGCCTACCCAAAGCCATCACCACTATCCATGTTGAGAACATTGAACCCCTCTCCACCGTGCATATTTTCCCGACTGAGTCCAAGAGTCCTCCTCGAAAGTCTAATATTGATAATTTGGGGAACACCAAGACCAAATTTACCTCCAAAATGCTTAAGGGTGGGTTAGGAAAGGCCCATGCCAATGTGGCGTAAGGGCTCTATGAGCTAAAAGCAACTCGAGCTAACATAGCTATTACTGACACTATGTCGAAAAAAGGTAAGGAGAAATGCATGCAGGCTGCAACTGTTAAAGATGGAAAGGGTAAGAATGTTGTTAGGAAAGATTCTAGAGGGGACACAGTTATGGGGAACATGGAGATGACTAGAGGGGAAAGTGTCAGGAGGAGATCTAGGAGGTTGGCTAAGAATAGCAAGAAGAGATTAATCATTGAGGATTCAGACGAGGAGTAGTCGGACAACAAGGGTTACAAGGAAGAAGAGTCAGAAGAGGTGGAAGAAGATTTAGTGGAGAGGCCCCAGCTTACTCCGGTGGACAACAAGCTCCCTTCTGATGGCTTTGGCTTGCACCCTTCACAACCACTGGTGGATGAGGCTGGTGAGGTTCATGGTTCTATGGATGTTGGGGTGGATTCAGATAAGGTGGCAAAGCATTTGGACACTCTAGACAAAATATTTTGGGGGCTGACCCGCTTCACCATGAAACTGGGTCACTTTGTTATGAGTACTCTATCAAATGTCATAAAAGAGGAACTGGAGGGGAACAATAGCTAGGAAAATAAAGAGTGGTTGGGAGATGAGGTGGTGGACCTCCTGATCAAGAACTAGGATGAAGCCAGTTAGTTGCTCTTGTTGCTAGTCTGTCTGTTGTTTCTCTGTTGTTGTTGTGTTGCCTTTGGGCTGTCTCTGGTTTTTTCCCTATCTATGTTAGTTGTTTAAGACCTTTTTCGGCCCTTGTCGCTCGTTGTGTAGGGTACAACGCCTTGTAAATGCTATTTAACTTTTCAAAAACAATCAAATTAAATAAATTATCTATATTTATTTAATTCAATTCAATTCATTTTCGAATGTTACATTATTCTATCATTCAGTTATCTAAGTCATTCACTCACCTTCTGACTCGAGATCTATTTTTAGTTCTCCAGTTATCTATGGATTCAACACTTGATTATCTCTGCGAGAAGACTCTCCATCACAACTAGTTGATTAACTAGTTCTAACTCCTGTTTGCATTCAAATGCATTATTCTTCAAGTTCTAACTTGCTCTTTGACATACAAAGTCTATTTATTTTGTTTTCAAAGACTCTTAATTGAAGATTAAGATCTTGAACTCTTGTTCTTTCTTTTTCAAACAATCTTGACACAAGATTAAGTTATCAATCTAACTTAGTCTTTATCTTGTAGTCTTTCTTGACTCATGTTCTAACTCATGTTCTATCTGAGACATAACTCACATCGCATGGCATTCATCAATCTCATCCGTCAATCTCTCTTTTCAATTTGAGCTGATCGTTCAAAAACCCTAAATCTATAAAATGGCCTGTCATTATTATTATTCCTCCTCCTGAAATCATACACTTTTGAGAAGAAACTTATCTTTGATATTTTTCTTAGACATTCGACAAAGTTATGCTTGCATTCAAACACAAAAATATGAGGGCAAGAATACTAAAACAGTAAAATGGAGAAGAGCAATCAAGATAATTCTAAGGGGTGAATGCATATTCGGTAAGAGCTTTCCATTAATTTTTTTAGTTTATTATGTTTTCTTATTCATTCTTTGGTGTTTGATTTAGATTAGAATTAACACCATTTATTCTAGTTGCAGATATCTTATTCCAAATTTTTAGTCTATGTTACATTTGGTGAACCCGACATGAACACACTTCAAAATTTGCACATCTTTTCATCTTTCCATTTTTCCATTTTTCTTTTTTGTAGGTTTTCATACGGTGCATCACATCTGTTCGAATCAATGATGCATCTGTATTACGAGCCGCATCTGCTAAAAATAGTGATGCATATGCCATTCTATACCACATCCATGATGCCTTGAACCACATCCAACTGTCAAAAATTCAACCCCCGACCAACTTTCAAACATGAACCACATCCGTTTTGAAACCCGTGCCACATCTGGCTAGTAAATATTTTTCATTTTTTTATTGACTTTCGTACATCTACATTTTCTTTTATATATTTTGTGTGATTTTTTGTTTTTTGCTAATGTTTATTTCATCTGTGTTAAGAGGGAATAATGAAGTTTTTGTAGGACGAAGCATAGAAGACAATAAAAACCAAAGACAATATTTTCTGTAGGACAAAATCCAAAGACAAGAACAATGAACTACTGGTCAATTTGCATGCAGGACCTAATGCCTTTATCTTTATTTATTTAGCAAGCTTTCTGTTTGGTAGATGGATACCAGTCATTCAGAATAAAAAGAATCAGTGTTTTCTTTGTTTGGTTTGAAAGAACATATTTGTCACCCTCACGATTCAGAATATCAAAGTATCCTATCCCCTTGCATAGTCATTCGATCCTAGGTGTAAGAGAAATGGTTACTGACTCTAGAATTTGGGCCTATCTTGGTGGGAAAAAGTACTCACCCCAAGATGACTCAGACCGGTAACACGCTTTAGCCAACGACTTCCACCTAGTATATAAAAATGGATTTATGGAGAAAGCCCAAAAATTATGCTCACTATTCCAACGAGATGGATAGAAATGGACTCTCACCAAAGTTGGATAGTGCCCCGTGAATGGAATTCCCTTATTAAACACCTTGTTGTAGATTTACCAAAATCCTACATACTTGTTGGTGCAGTAGGGTCAGCCCTGTGAAGCCATCTTACATTCTTATGGTTTATGTGTGGAGATGAGATGTATGCCATGGGAGTTTCATGGGTATAGTAGCTTGGTTGCCTCATATAAGTGAGTGTCATAGAGGCGAGCTAGTGGGGTCAAGCTACTAGTCATCTGCCATAAATATGCGTAGCTGGAGAAATCCAAGTAAGAACTCAACAAGTATTGTCCAAAAATCCTAGGTTGTAAATGTTTTCGAGTCTTAACAATTCTATCATCACAAAATGAAAATACATTGATTCCTATGCTTGTGTTTGTTGTATTCATCAAAAATCTTGATCAACAAACAGAGTCAGTCAAAATCAACTTTCTGGAAAACTTCAACTGTCAAAAGGTGAGTCGAAACTATCAGTTTTAATGCCAAATCTATCTTAACGAGTCGCATTTTTTAGGGGAAAGGCCACATGTGTCTATGAAAAAAATTCATTTTTCATAGTCTGGATATTATGAGCCGCAACTGTCAAATTTTGAGTCGCATGTGTGCATGCAAACCGCATCTATCACTTTTCAAGCCACAAGTGTCTATCAAAAAATTTAGGTTTACAGAGTCCATATTTAAAACCATATGCTTATTGCAAAACCACATTAGTCATAAACAAAACTACATTTGTTAGAAAACTGCATGCGTGTTTCAAACTGCATCTATCAAAAAGTTTGAACTCTGTCAATTTCCGAAACAAGGTTTTAGTCAAAACACCGCATGCACAATTGTAAACCACATCTGTCAAAATTTGAACCACAATTGTTAGGTGAACCACATTTAACTGTTAATAGAAAACTTCGAAAAAACCACAATCTGGGTCTGAAACATCATTGTCACTATTTGCTTCTAATTCTTAAGATCAACCTTAGACAAAAATTGATAAATTTTGCTCAAAAACCTTGCATCATTATGTGTCATATATGTCTTAGTCACAGTCAACATCTTAGTCATATTCATCCTAAGTTGCATGCATATAGATACTTCCTGGGAAATTGCATATCACAAAATAGATAACTTTCCTCGTCATTGGAAATGTTCATGTTCTGGTTTGTCAATCATTGAACCTAGTCACTTTAGTCCCATTTAGTGGATCTTTTCAGCTCAATAGTCTAGTTTGGAAAATTCACCTTGTCAACTGTCCTTATCCTACAATTACGTTCCTTGGTCAAATACAAATCATTGCATGCATTTATTCCATAGGTGGTAGGTTATACCCGTCTTAGACTCATTTATCGTCATAGTCTACTCAAGATTTTCCATATTATCTATCCTATCATATGTCATCTTACTATACGTCTTTTTAGAAATCATTTTAGCAACATCATTTATTGTAAAAAAATCCAAAAAACATAGACATAGGTCATATTAGTTCTTAAACATAGTCTACATTACCTCGGTTTGAGTAACTTTTCATAGTCGAAACAAGGTCTCAAAAGAATCATAAAGCAATGTCGGACCCCAACGAATTCATCAATCCATTTGGAAATCAACCATCAAGAAGTGACAGACCACACAAACCATTGTTGGGAAAACACATCACTAGAGACACACATGGACAAATTTATATAGAAGACATAGATGCTCTATACAAGATCCTAAGTTTTCATCCTTTATGGATGAGTGTTTGGAAAATGATCCCCAACACTATCTAGAAAAGTTGCTAGTAGAAGGTTCCACACTGCCACAAGGATTTGATATTCATGCTTTGAAAACATAGTCTACTCAACCAACACAAACTGTGATGTCAAGTGTTTCTATTCCCCAAATTACCGCAGAAATTCCAACTGGTATACCAACTCAAACATCGTCAATTGTAAACACAACCCCTTTCAACATAACACAAGGTTTACAATTTACTGCGGGGGCAACTTCCTCCAACCCCTTTGGCACCAACACGACTGGTAAGAGATCCAAAGTTGGCAAGAATATTCCTATACCAAATAAGACCATTCACATAGGCAATATTCCTATACCAAATTAGACCATTCAAATAGGAAATATTCCTATACTAGATCAGAACATTCTAACAGGATATACTCCCTCGCCAAATCACAACCTGTCACAAAACATGGCATATCAGAACACCTACATTGATCCAAACAATGCAAACACCATGTCCTTGACACAAGTAGATGTCCTTCAAAACCAAATGCAAACTCTTCAAAAATAGATGGACAACATGTCTATGTTCGGCAAACGAACTATCTCAATGCAAGACCTATGTCCATGTCCATTTGACAAAGCACTTTATATCACACCTTTCCCCCATGGATACATTATACCGATTTTTCCTAAGTATAATGGGAGGAAGAATCCTTTGGAACACATTAGAGAATTCTCAATGGCATGCATGGACATATCGTATGACCCCACATACTTGATGAGACTATTTCCACGAACCCTTATTAGGATAGGACTCGAATGGTTTTCTAAATTACCATATGGTATATGGTCCTAGGATGAATTAGCTGAGAAGTTTGTTGAACATTTTCCTTTAACGTAGACAAGAAGTAATGATAGAAACCTTGTGCCACATAACACAAGAGGATGGTGAAAATTTCACCACTTTCTTTCAGAGATGGAGAAGTCTAGCTAGTAGATGTCCAACTGAAATACCAGAAAAGCAAAAGGTCACAATATTCCTAGAAAACATCAACTCAAAACTGCGAAGTAACTTAAGGGTACATTGTTGTACTTCATTCCTAGACTTGGTACAAGAGGGAATCATCCTTGAAAAGGGACTTATTGACAAAGGAGAAATAAAAGTACCAGGAAGAAATTAAGTGGTTCAACATCAAACTGCATCAAATGATAGAAACAAATTCTCGTCTAGAAACAAAAATGTTACAAATGACGACATTGTTGATGCTAAAAACATACATACGGGACCAGTTATCACACTTAGAGGTTACAACTCCAATCAAGACATGACGAATAGTCCAGATCAAACCGCCAATTATGTCCAAAATTCACAGCAACAACGACCTTGAAGGAGATTTCCTACACATGAATTTACACCTTTAGGACAACCAATCGAGATGATTTTCAAAGAATTGATTAAACATAATCTAATCAAACCTTTGGAACCAAGAGAATATGATCCTAGACATTTTAAACCTTCATGGTGGGATGAAAATTCCTATTGTGACTATCATCGAATGAAAGGACACAACCTACAACAATTTCACCAGCTAAAGAATATTATACAAGACTTTGTTGAAAATGGAACAATAGAGGTTGGTGGGCAAAAAAATACCAAGAACAGTGATCATAAGGTCTTCACGGACCTATTACATGACCACATGAAAGGAAAAGCCTCCAGTTCAGGAACCAAGAATAATCCATCATCCAATTATACCAATACAAAATATGACTATGGTAAAGGAATGATCATAAATCACCTCTGAGCCGCAAATGAAAATGTCAATACCATCATCATTAAGAAGCATCTAGAATGTGTTGTAAACACACGCAAAACAAAGATAACTATTCCAGGACCTTCTTCTTCTGAGCCACCTACACAATCTTCCAAGTCTAAGTACAATCTCCTTGATCAACTGAGCAAAACCTTGCACATATATCCATCTTGGAATTGTTGACTTTATCACTTGAGCATCAAGCCATTCTTGACAAAAATTTATAGAACACGACTATTCCTATAGACTTAGATGTCGATCGTTTTGAAGAAATGGTGGGATATTTAACCAACTCGCATCATGCCACATTTTCCCAACAAGATTATTCAACCGAAAAGTTTGATCATAATGACCCCTTACATCTTGAAGTCTTAGTCCATCAAACCAAAGTCCGACAAGTCTTGGTAGATGGAGGAGCAGGTTTGAACCTGTGTACCCTAAAATCAGTTAAGGCATTATGATTCTCAGAAGACTACGTAGACACCTCTAAGAGTATAGTCATCAAGGCTTACAATGATGAAGAAATATCATCCAAAGGAGTTGTCACACTCCCTATTAAAATTGGCCTAGCAATCATGAACACCAGCTTCCAAGTCTTGGATCTCACCCTTCCATACAACTTATTGTTAGGTTGACCTTGGATACACGCAATGAAAGATGTCCCTTCAACATATCACCAATGTATTAAATTCTCTTATAATGGCACAAAGATCACGATTGATGGTGATCTAGATCCTTTTCAGTATTGTACAAGCCTAAGGTAAATTACACAATGACAAGTACCAGTTAATCAAGAAGCTTCATCATCCACTTTATCCCTATATGTTGACCCATCACATCTTACTAAGTCGATTTCATTCAAACCACCATCATCCACTCCTAAGGTCGAGATCCAAGACAAGGGTTGTGGTGAATATTACATAAAGGCATCATACTATGTCAATCAACTGGTTCCACCTAAGGCATATGGCTTAGCCATGGCAGATAGAAGACAGTCAATAGTCACATTTCATGTTCCCCCTACAATGATGTTGACCAAATGGGGAGAGTTAAGTGAAGAAATTGTGGATCAAGGTGATATTAACTCCTGGTTGTACCGAGAATACAATGAATACCCCTCGCCGTCTATTCAAATAGCTACGGACCAATATGGAAAAGGCTTTAAGATAATGAAAAATGAAGGCTATGATGGGCACAGTGGGTTAGGACTACATCAAAATGGAAGGATGGAACCAATCACTATCTCACCATGACCAAAATACCTAGGGCTAGGGTTTCAACCGCGGGTTTCCTATTACTTCATCACCATTTCAAGAGGAAGTGAGTGCTTGTGTAGACATCAAGATATCTCATGAACCACTTCCCCCAATTTAGGACAAACCTCTAGTTTACAATGAATCCCTTGACTCAAGTGATTGTGAATGGGATTCCCTTTCCTCTACCAGTACCATGAACATAGATGCTCTATTTGGAGAATTGGACCTAAAGATAAAACCTATGCCAAAACCATCTAGCCCCTACCATAGGAAACACTTGTCCAAAGAAGAATGGAAAAAGAACTATTATTGGGGAACCCTTGATCATGCATCTTGGGCACCTAACAAACCATCCTCTAAAGACTCAACCCTTACAATAGTCCCACAACAGATTCTACCTACCCATAGGAAAAAGAACAAGAAGGAGTTATTCCAAAACTTTTGTGATCATGTCAACCATTCTATATTCACCTTTTCAGCAACTACCTTTAATAACTCCGATGATGACATGCCCCCTTATATATCCCAAACTTATCGACTGGGATCAACAAGGTACACCTATCATAGATACATTCAAGAACAACGAAGTAATTGCTGAGTTCATGGGATTCCAAGAAGGCATACCCAGAGGGGATCATAAAGCTAGTTTTACCATAGACTTGGATGACAAACCATATTTTGGGGAGTCTATTTACACCTCTAGTCGCAAAAATGAGAATAAAAAGAAAAAAGACAATGAAAAGAAAAATGACGAGTCCCTAGGTGAAAACCGACAGGTGCCTTTGGATGAAGAAACATTCAAAATAAAGGACGTATCTTCGAGCGAAAACCTCTCAGAGGCACCCAAGGATAGAGGTTTAAATATTCTCCCCCTTGAATAGGAAAAGTCACCGATGCTAGTAGAAGAGTCGGTTGAAGTCAACATAGGTACAAAAGAGAATCCTCGGATGGTATATTTTGTAGCTTCTTTAATAGAGACAAAAAAACCTAAGTTTAAGGACTTCTTCAAAAAGAAACAAATAAACTTTGCATGGTCATATGCTGACATGCCTGGGCTAGATCCAGACCTAATATTGCACCATTTACCACTATAGCTAGGTATTAAGCCAATCAAATATAAGTTAAGAAAAATGCATCCACAAATCACTCTATTGGCCAGGGAAGAACTTAAGAAACTCTTGGATGTAGGATTCATAAGGATGATAGATTATGCAGACTAGATATCAAATCTTGTGCCAGTGACTAAACCAACTAGGGGCATTCACATTTGCATAGACTTTAGAGACATCAATAAGGCATGCCCTAAGGATGACTTCCCTTTACCGAACATCGACAAGATAGTAGATCTTACAACAGGATACAAGATGCTATCCCTCATGGATGGTTTCTCTGGATATAACCAAATCAAAATAGCAGCTGAAGACCAACACAAGACAACTTTCACATGTCCATGGGGCACATACTATTGGAATTTTACGCCTTTTGGTCTTAAGAATGAGGGAGCTACCTATCAATGGGCAATGACTACGATTTTCCATGAATTTATACATACTCTCATGGAAGATTATGTAGATGAAATTATAGCTAAATCAGAAATAAGGGGAGATCATTTGAAGGTTCTAGACAAGATATTCTAGAGGCTCGAGAATTACAATGTCAGACTAAATCTGAAGAAGTGTCTTTGGACTGAAATCAAGGAAACCGTTAGGGTATATCATTTCCTAAAGAGGCATTGAAGTAGATCTAGAGAAGGTAAGAGATATCATAGAAATGCCTCCTCTAGTTAGCATTGGTCAACTAAGAACCCTATAGGGAAGATTATAGTCCATCGGGCGTTTCATTGTAAAACTGGCAGATAAAATACACCCATTTCAACATTTACTCAAGAAAGGAGTACCATTTGTGTGGACACATAAATGTCAGGAAGCCTTCCAATAGATCAAGGACTATTTTCTCACTCCACCTATCTTAATGCCACCTATAGATAGAAAACCATTGATACTATACATTTTAGCAACTCAATCGGCATTAGGGGCCCTTCTCACACAAAACGATGATGAAGGTCATGAAAGAGTAGTCTATTACATCAGTCATACCTTAGTGGGATATGAATTGAATTATAGAAACATAGAACATGCCTGTCTTGTGGTAGTATTTTCTACCCAAAAAATTTGGCACTATATGCTCAATTGCCAAACAATGTTGGTTGCAAAGATTGATCCCCTCAAATACCTCCTAAGTAAGGCAGCATTAACAGGCCGATTGGCTAAATGGGTTATGATACTTAGTGAGTATGACATCCAATATGTGGAGAGGAAGGCTATAAAAGGGTAGGTGATTACAGATGAGTTAGCTGATGCACCTATGAAGGTAGACAATCCTTTAGTGGAAGATTTTCCTGATGAATTTATCTTCAACATTGACATTAAAACCGAATGGAAATTATACTTTGATGGGTCACATACAAATCATGGTTCAGGAGAAGATATCCTATTTGTTACACCTCAAGGTGATACCATTCCTAAATCATTCAAGATTGCTTTCCCTTATACCAACAACATAGCTGTGTATGAAGCCTTAGTGATAGGATTAAAAATGGCAGCTCCATGGAAGATTAAGAGTCTACATGTTTTTGGTGATTCTCAGCTAGTAATTCAGAAAGTAAATGATGATTATGAGACTAAGGATGAGAATATTGCCCCTTACAAGCATATGGCTAATAGTTTCAAGTAGTACTTCAATTAAATTAACTTTCAACAAATACCACGTATTTAGAATAGGGCTGCATATGATATGACAACCATGGGTTCCTTTTTGGATATTCTGAGTAATGTGCCTAAGTTTGAGTTTTTGGTTGAATAGCTATTGGTCCCCACCTATTATGTCCCTAATACTATGATGGTGTGTACCATTGTTGGTCCTATGTCCCCTTGGTATAAATACATATTCAACTATCTAACTAGCCAAACCTTACCTCTATACTTGTCCAATAACCAATGCCAAACCATCATTCGAAAGTTATCTAAGTACACCATCATCAAAGAAACCTTGTATAGACGTACCTTAGATAACACCCTAATGAGATATCTCAATGTTGAGGAAGCACAAACAACTTTGCGAGCGGTGCACAAGGGTATATGTGGATCTCATTCAAGTGGTCCTACTTTAGCCCATAAGATTATGAGACTAGGTTATTATTGGCCTACAATGGAGAAGGACTCATATATCTTTATAAATAAATGTAGATAGTGTCAGATACATGGAGATTTGATAAGAGCACCAACATAGGAGCTTCGTCTAATTACATCACCATGGCTCTTTCCCTAATGGGGACTTGACCTCATAGGTAAGATACACCCTCCATCATCCAATGACCATAAATTCATCATAACCGCCACCGAATACTTCACCAAATGAATTGAAGCTATTCCCATGACCTACATCATCAGTACACAAATATCTAAGTTTATCCTAAACTATATCATTTTTCAGTATGGTGTACCCCAATCCATAATCATAGACAATGGTCACCCATTCAAGAGCCAAGAAGTATGCCATTTATGTGAAGAGTTCCATATCAAACATCATTTTTCCACCCTATATTACCCACAAGGTAATGGCCAAGCCGAGGCTCTAATAAAACCATTGTTTGAATCCTAAAGAATACTATCAATGATGTTGGTCATGATTGGCACCTACAGCTGAATCATGCCTTATGGGCTTACCACACAAGCATCTATACTCCCACAAGCGCCACTCCATATTCCCTAGTATTCGGATCTAAAGCTATCTTACCTATTGAGGTTGAAATACCTTCCCTGAGGGTATCCTTGAAGGGTCACATTAACGATGAAGAATAATGTGTATCTAGGTTACAAGAGCTAGAATTACTAGATGAACGAAGATAGAAAGCACTAGACCATTAGCAAGCATATCAGAATCGTCTTCATCATAGCTACAATAGGAAAGTTCTAAATAGACACTTTGACATTGGTGACCTGGTTTTAATGGAGAATCCTAAGAATCAAGCTGAATGAGAAAAACCATGTAAGTTTGAACCTAACTGGTTAGGGCCCTATATAGTCATAGAAGCTTTTGGATCAGGAGTGTACCAACTCTCTACTCCTGAAGGAGAGCCACTTTTGTCACCTATAAATAGCCTACATCTAAAGAGGCTCTATGCTTAGCTTCTGAGAATTCGTGTCTTAATCTAGAAAATACAAAAAAATGGAAAAAAAAAAGAAAAAAAGGTTACCTTGATGAAAACCTGGCTAATAGGTGTCTTTGTAACACTAAAAAAATTAGAAAAAAAAAAAAGTAAAGAGAAATAAATCCATCCAATAGTGAAAACCACTTTGATGGCGCTATGGATAAGTACCATGGTCAAAACCTAGCAAATAGGAACCATGTGTAGTCAAGCTCGCTCTTTCATCTACCATCATTCCATTCAGATCTTTTCACCATCACTCATAAGAAATGGTTGTCTTATCCATTGCTTGGAACAATTGACATCTAAACGTCCATTCTATCACATTCCCCACTCCATCTCACATGTCTTATTCCCAACTAGGGGCAAATCCTTTTTCTGTGCCTTGACACCTTGTATATAATGTAACACCATCGAAAATGTCCTAAAAAATCCCAAAAACATTAGAAAACTTCAAAAATTAAAAAAAAATCAAAACATGTCAAAAAATACCAAAAAATAGAGTCACATCAGTCATGTTCAATCAGTCATAGTTAAACTACGTTGCCTCTACGACTGGGACGTAGGCAAGGCCATCAATCAATGTGCCCCCGAGGCATTAGGTCTATCAGTCTAGGTGTGTCATGTATCACACATATTTAAATCATGACTCTTTGTACATTCAAAGTCATTGGTCATGTCAAACTACAAGGTCTTTGCATGTACAACGTAGGCAAGGCTAATCAATTGATGAGCTCTCGAGACCACACTAGGTTAGCCTAGTAGGGTTCATTCACAATCACTATCACACAAGTTGAATATCATAGTTTAGGATATCATCTCATGTCATACACTGTCTACACACACACTTTTTATCAGTCAAGGAATCAAAACAAGTCATGCATCAACAAGGAAAAACATCTCAAGACTGTCATCTTGTCAATATCAAACACATTGTCAAAGCGATCAACCTATGTCTTAAGCAAGATATGCCTTTCTTGTCAATAGACGTCATCAAATTGTCATAGTCTCATGTAGCTTGTCACTTCAACGTCATCAAGCTCCAATGTCTTATACGACACATGTCTTTTTCTGAAACCAGGCTTTGTCATGCCTTATACAGATAGTCACCAGGTCAAAACCAGACTCAACATCTTATGTGGTATGTGTCATCTCTCACATTATGCTATGTCAAACATCAAACAATCAAACAATCCCACAAGATCAAGTTTAGGTGAATACTTTTATTTGGATTTATGACTTTATATCTTATTTTGTCTTATCTTTCTATCGATTTGTGAATTTAGTCCGATTACTAGCTTTCTCAATGATGTCCTTTGAAGGATTTAGAGAAGCAAGGATGTCTCAGGACTCTTTTTCTTTGGCTGTTGTCTATCAAATGTCTTTTTAAACATTGGTTTTTGAGTCATGTTACTAGTTTCCTCAAGGATGTCCTATCAAGGATTTAGAGGAGTAATGACATCTCATGACCCGTCTTTTATTTGTTTGTTGTCTGTGGTTTGTCTAGACAAAATGAGTGGGGAAATTTTGTCCTTAGTATGAGTTAAGACACTCCTTGTCTATGACTATTTTTTTTTCACATATGGACGAATTTGAACACTATGGTCTATCTCATATCATAGTGTGTACTATCCATTTGTGTCATGTCCCGCCCAATGATGATAACAAGGAAGCATAACATATTTGGCAATATATCGAAGATTATATGTTTTTCTCAATCAATCAACCTTAATCATTTCTTGCTAAAATTTTGAATTCATTCGTGCTAAAATTTATCTTCTCTGACATAATGATAAAGTCTTGTGACACAAAAAAAACATTAGATAATCTACATTTGCATATATTCTATAAGCATTTCATATAGTTACATTGTATTTCAAACATATAGGAAAATATTTACGATATCATTGCATAATAGGCATTCATCATCATAGCATAAATAATGTAAACATTGCCTATACATATCACCATCACATATAAATAAACATCATATAGAGCACTACATCCATTATCATAAGTAACTTAAGACATCCATAACATTATAAAATGCATAACTCATAACATACAGAAACATTCATTCACAACACATGTACATACATCATCTAGGAAACATAATCATGATGAAATAATGCATCATCCATAACATAGAATTGCATATCATATAGAAGCTGCCAAAATCATATATATATATCGCTCAAAATAATGTGTCATAGTATGGTATCAGAGTGTATCCATAAATAAAACATGATATCGCAAACTCTTTGATCAAAATACAGTGTCTACATATGTAATAGTATCATTGTGTCCCACTACTACTACTGTCATGTGGTGAAGGTCGTAGGAAAAGCCTCAAAGGTACTCTTTGTGAGGTGGAAGGCCTCTCATACGGACCTGCCCTCGGTGGTCCTACCACACCCTTTTTCCTTTATGTCAAGGTGTGACTCCTTCCCTATGATCTCTGACTATGAACCTCTGAAAAGCTAGGAGCTCGTCTCTCTGCTAGAACCACTACCTCATATAAATCCCTATAATAGGTATCTCTCTCAACTGATATGACTAACTCTTGTACCATACAATAAGATAAGGACCCACTGCAAAGGTGTCTGACCTCTGTAATTTTCTTCTCTATCTCCTGTCTCTGAGCTATGGCCTAATCTCTCTCCATGAGTGCATTGTCTCTCTCAGTATGGGCACTATCTCTATCTATCCACACAACATCCAACTCTGCATGAGCACTGTCTCTCTCTATCCTCATGACATCAAACTTTGTTGTCATTAGTCTCAATTTCTCCTCCAATGCCTCCCTATCACCATCCCCAGGGGAATCATCCATCTGTCTCCCCTCCACAATCTAATCCCTGAGCTCTCTCTCCTGCTCCTCCATCGGTGCCTCCTCCTCAACATCATCCTCCCCATATCCTGCTAGAATACCTAGAGGGTCTATATCCATATCCATGTCCACATCCTCTACAACATCCTCTCCCCCAATCTCTACCTCAGCTCTCTCCTCTACAATTTCCTCATCGGTAGCATGCTCATCCCCAACCTGTACATCAGCTCCACCTCTGATGTCCAACATTTGTACATCCTCTACCACTGCCTCTTTGATAGGTGAAAGTCCACCTACCTGACCCCATCTCAATCCTCTCCATCCTTGCCTACTTCCTCTACCATAATCACCCCTCCCTCTAACTCTACCAACTCTGGCACCTTCACCTCTTCGCCATCCTCTTAGTCCTGTGCCTCATCTCTCAACTGGTGACAACTAATTTGGATTAGTGTATGGATTAGGATGATGCTCTACCCACCATGCATCATACCTAGCTATAGTCCCTAGGTCTTCTGATCCATCTCTCCATCCCCACTGTACTGGCTATAAATCTTGTATCTCTACCTCTGCGATACCAACTGGAATCATGGGCCCCCAATATGGAACCTCTCTAGATGAATGAGAAAACTCTGCTCTACTCCGAGGCTCATCCTAAACCTCATCGAACTATCTCATAACTCTGTCTAGAAAGTGTCTCTCAATGATGTGCACACTCAAAACAATCCTCCCAATTAGGTACTATGTTTGTCTACAAAACACCAAATGTCTTTCTTCGTCCAACCACTCCTCACAATCCATGTACCTTCTCCATGTGAACTGATCTAGAATGTCAAGTGCATGTCTCCAAAATCCAGTGTCTCCAACATGGCTCTGAGTGATGTGTCTCGTGTACCAGAACACATATGTAGATCTCTCCCATCACTCTATGGTAACTGGAGGACAACAAAACATCTATCCTCTCCCATGCCCACACCATCAGTAGACTGGTCCCACAACTCAGTGATTGTGCATCTCTGTATAAAATATCATGTAAGTGGAAATATAACATCCCTAATAGACATGGACCCCAAGCATACATGGTCTCTCTCTCCAACATATCGACCAACATCTCACCCCATCCAACCAGAAAACCATGACCCCGTCGATCTGGTAGAACTATCCCCCTATTAGTGTATAGAATATGAAATCAATCCTATCATATCTATCTGCCAATAATGACTATCTGATCTCATAATGCTTGATGTCGAGCCTACTGATATCATCCACTCGATAAAATATCACTAGCTCGGTCAATCCACATTGGGTATCGTACATCACCTGCTCCCCTCTAATCGGAAGTCTCAGTATCCTGTACACATCCTCCAATGTGATAGTCATCTCCCTAGTCAGCAAATGAAATGATGATGTCTCAGAGTGCCATTGCTTGTACAATGCCTTAAGCATCCCCCTATTCGCCCAAATAGTGGGCATCGAAAGACAGTGACATAGACCAAGTCTCCATAGAAGCCGTATCTCTACACTAGTCAGATGATCTCTTAGATTGAATGTGTTAGGACGTGTCTCCCACATATATATAGGATCTAATACAACTTGCATTTCAACCATGATGTCAAGAATTTTCAAGTTTTTCTTAAAAAATTTTACCAACCAAATGCGGCTCACTTTAACAGATGTGGTGTATACAAATGCATTGCACAACACCTCATTTGCATTGTATATTACATATGTGTCGCACATTTCCCACACCCGCTTCTACCTACTGCACATGTGCTACAAAAGACCAAATGCGGTGCATTTTCTACAGCCTATCTACCTACTACATATGCGTTTCACTAATGCACATGCGGTTCACTACCCCACATACATCTAATCCTAATGTAGATGTGTTGCATACATACATATGTGGTGCATTATATTTCAAATGTCTTTATTCCCTAAAATGCCTAACCATGCTAGGCATGTTTTGGCACATACGTCGTTTCATAGTCAAATGCGGTGAATATGACAACATATGTATCATTCACAAAGGACCACATATGCTAATTAACTTTTCAAGACCTAGAAATACGTGAAAAAATAAATTTCAAGGGTTCATTTTTTGGTACATACCGATGGTCCTGCATCAACTGGCTGCCTGAAGGTCCGGATCCGATATCCTCGATGCACAGCATAGGGAATGGTTGCCATTTTCATCTTCTAGTCAGAGCAAATTCTCAGTTTTCAAAACTCCTCCGGGTGCAAATGAATTATATTTCAACCTAATTCCTATTTATAGCTAGGGTTTGGGTGGCATTTCTTCAGACCTACTCTATTGGTTGTTTAACCTTTCAACTTCAAATCACCCGTACTCATCTGTATCATCTCCAAATTCAATTCCATCAACTCCATAGCATTTCTAACTATCAAATTGACTTATCGGGAACATTTCTTGATTTTTTTGAATTTTTTCAAAAATTGTCAATTTTCCCGAGGGAGCATACCCTAACCTATTTCATGCTGGGGCATGATCGGGGCATATTTTATTTGACACAACGCTATAACAACATTGTATCAAAGAGGGGCAGACTGTAGACACCGAAAATTGGTCTAGACCTACGGGCACCACTTTCGACATAATTTTCTAATATCCATGGTCGTGATTAAATAATATTTATTATTTAATTACCCCTTTCTAACACATATTTCTTCTATTAATTAAATACCCCTTTTTAATTAATTCATTTATTCAACTTGGTTAATTAAATAAATCATATTTATTTAATTATGTCGCTAACTAATTAATTCTTCTTTCATAATCAAATATTTATTATTTAATTAAACCCCCTTTATCATATTTCAAATATAATTAAATATCTTTATTTAATTATTCATTTAACCCCATTTATCCATAATTAAATATTTACTATTTAACTATTCATTTTCAATAGTCAAATTAAATAAATTATCTATATTTAATTAATTCAATTCAATTCATTTTCGAATGTTGAGTTAAATTAAAATTTAATTCTTTAATTATTTATGTCACATTCTTCTATCATTTAGTTATCTAAGTCATTCACTCACCTTCTGACTCGAGATCTATTTTTAGTTCTCCAGCTATCTCTGGATTCAACACTTGATTATCTTTGCAAGAAGACTCTCCGTCATAGCTAGTCGATTAACTAGTTCTAACTCCTGTTTGCATTCAAATGCATTATTCTTCAAGTTCTAACTTGGTCTTTGACATACAAATTCTATTTCTTCTATTTTCAATGACTCTTAACTAAAGATTAAGATCTTGAACTCTTGTTCTTTCTGTTTTCAAACAATCTTGACACAAGATTAAGTTATCGTTCTAACTTAGTCTTTATCCTGCATTCTTTCCTGACTCATGTTCTATCTGAGATAGAACTCATATCGTATGGCATTCATCAATATCATCCATCGATCTCTCTTTTCAATCTGAGCCAATCGTTTGAAAACCCAAAATCTATAAAATGGCCTATCATTATCATTATTCCTCCTCCCAAAATAATACACTTTTGAGAAGAAACTTATCTTTGATATTTTGCTTAGACATTCGACGAAGTTATGCTTGCATTCAAACACAAAAATCTTAGGGCAAGAATACTGAGATAGAAAAATGGAGAAGAGTAATCAAGATAATTTGAAGGGCTGAACACATATTCGGTGAGAGATTTCCATTAATTTGTTTAGTTTATTATGTTTGCTTATTCATTCTTTTTTGTTTGATTTAGATTAATATTGATTTAGATTAGACTTAACACCGTTTATTCTAGTTGCAGATATCTTATTCCAGATTTTTAGTCTATGTTACATTAACCATTAAAAATTCCACTAGAGGTTAGATCAATTATCATTCACAAATCCTCTACTCTACTAATGTGATTAATTATTAAGTGTAAGATCAAAAACTAAAAGAAGAAAAACCATACACACAATAAAACTAGATTTACATGGAAAACACAATGAGGGAAAAACCGCAATGAGGATTAACTCATAATATAGAGAATATCAAAACCAAATATAAAGGCTCAATGCCAAAAAAGCTCACTACCAAAATAGGACTTACTATCTAGAACATGACACTATCCAATAAAGGTTAGCTACTCAGAGGGTTCACTAACATAGAATTACAAAGAAGATACAAGAGAGTTGTTATAGATAGAAAACAATCTTAATGAAATGAATATTTCCACTACAATTTACTCACACTTGCAAACATGCTTGAATGATAGAGTACACCTTCATCTCACTTCCTCTGGATACTCGCCACCTGAATTTTACTTTAATCTACTCAAAATTGCATCACACACACATACTATTTTGCATCTATCTCACATCCATATTACTTGCATTTTTCTTCCAAAAACATCTCAACTCATCTTTATACCATCCTCAATCTTGAAACTCATCCAAGGTTGACCACACACCATTTCTATTTACAAATTCAAATTAGATTAGTGTTAGTGTAAATATTTGTTTACTACACTAGCATAAGTTAACTTAGGTTATTTTAACCTATGGGTGCATTTAATCTTTTTAGAGTTTCCTTGTTGTCACATGTTGTTAGATCAAGACACATGGCAACATCTTACTGCATCTTGTTTCTCACCCTTTCCTATATAAGGAGGGTTTTTATATCATTTGGATCATCCTTTTTACCTCATCATTTGAGAGGTCTTAATATCAAGCAAGCTCATTCTTGCCTATCCTCTTGTGGAAGATTTATCATTGTTTTTGTAGGTGTTCCTGGTTATTAATCTTATTCAAGATTTCTAACATGGTATCAGAGCCATTCCTGCAAAACTCTTCCCAAATCTGAGGATTGAGTTATGGCTGTAAGATCTTCTCTGAGGTTGTCTCTATATTAGGTTTTCTTTGGAAGGTCACTTTTGGTGCATATTGGAGGAAATCTGAGCTCATATCCGAGTCTAGGGCTGTCGAAAAAGTTAGAATCGAGTTTTGTTTCACCAAAATCCGACACTTTACGCCAAAGTTATGAGGATCTGATGTTTTGCAAGATTTGGAGATTGCAGACCTACTGGAGCTTTTTCACCTCAAATCGACCACGCCATCAGATCCAGAGAGCCCGAGAGATGAAGATCGACATATAACATGCCCATATTTGATGTCTGTTGTTCGTGAGGCAAATTTTTTTTACCCAGCAGGCCGTACGGCCCGCCAGGTACAGGGTACGATATATTTACAAAAAAAAATTTATCAAATTTTTTCTGCATTTTTTTTCCCGCTCTGTGAAAAATTATTCAAAAAAAAAATTTGTTAAAAAAAAATAAAATAAAATAAGTTTTTTTCGCCATCCGCTGACGACCGTCGTCCCATCCGCCGACATCACCGGTCGTCCCATCCACTGACTCTAGTCCCATCCCATCTGCCGGCCCATTCTCCATCGACGTCTGCTGTCGGTGTTTTCTCCACCGTCTGCTATGCCAATGACCACTGCGGGCATTCGACTGGCCCTGCCCCCTGAGCCCCTGATCATCCATAGCACCGAGGGCTCTGCCTTCTCAGCGGCACCTCCCTCCTGCCCGGCCACATAGCTCGCTCTGCCTCCACAGTGCTGCTTTGACGCTGCCTGATCTGGGGTACCTTCTTTTTTGCAAGTCTTCAGCCCATAGTCACATCAGTGACCGAGAGCTAGCGCCCGAGGGGCTTAATGTTTTGCTCTTGGTTAGTCTGCAGGCCCTAATAGGGCAGATTTTTTCAAAACGCCATATCTTTTCACCAGGGTATCAAAAATCAAAAAATGAGATACCGTTGGAAAGAGGATTTGGTCTACTTTCCAATGGTGACATCCATTCTATAAAATATATCTTCCAAAAAATTTTACTATCAACTGAAGTTAACCCTTCATTTTGGACATAAAGGCTCATATCTTTGCAACCGTTGATTGAAATTCAGTGATTCTAGCGGCATCAGGAAGGTGATTCAGAGCTTTTTTCATCCATCCAATCACTTTTATTAGTTTCATCTCTAGGTAATATTGCATTGGTTTTGTTCAAATTTGGTGCATTTGTTCAATAACTTGGATATCTTGAAGCTTGGGAAAAGGTCTTGTTTTGGGTGGCATCACTTCAGTTGCACATCAGCTATTTGGAAGTTTCTATCTGTTGTTGAAGGTCATTGTCTTTATACTTTTGGAGAAATTTGTTTGTCCATTATGGGGCTTTCATATTATCCTTCTTCTCCATCAGAGACTATTGGTATCCCTTCACATTCAGTGATTCCTTGTCTAGAGTCATTGATTGAGGCTTCTATCATCATCATCATTCATCAGGACATATTTGAAGGGATATCTCTCCTATTTGATGACAGTCATTTCACTCCTATTGTCAAATCATCACAGTCTTTGGATCTTGTTTAGCATCTGGTTTTGCATTGTCCTGATTTGTCACCTTCTACATTGATTGGGTATGTACCTGAGTGGGTTGTGGCATCTTCATCTTCATCAGGCAAGGAGACACATGAGCAAATTTTAGAGACATCATTAGAATTCACATACATCCATCCTTCCTTCAATTCCTATCCAGAATAGGAAGCATCTCTGCACTTGCACCTGGTTTTGGTTCTTCCGAAAGGGAGACAAGTTGTTTGTCGACATTAGATCATGTCTTGTCTACATACACTTACCCTTTTTTGCAGGTGATCACATATTTTGGGGAGGCTATATTGTCTCTCTATTTCCCTCCTATGGGGGGTCCATTGATTGTATTGTATCCATGTGATAATTGTTGTCCTTGGGGGGATAATGTTGAGTCCTCCAAATCATCACCTTTTTGCTTTTTATCTCCTTTTCGGAGAGGGGTTTTCTTCCCATTGGGTTTTCCCCTTTTCTCCATTTTTTGTGGGAGATTAGTTGCTTTTTTCATCCTATGTACATGGGTACCTAATATGGCCATCAGCCGGGACCCATCATCATAATCATGCATAATCATTGCATTTTCTTTTCCTCCCTAAGTTGCACTTATGGGGGGGTGTTAGTGTAAATATTTTTTTACTACACTAGCATAAGTTAACTTAGGTTATTTTAACCTATGGGTGCATTTAATCTTTTTAGGGTTTCCTTGTTGTCACATGTTGTTAGATCAAGACACATGGCAACATCTTACTGCATCTTGTTTCTCACCCTTTCCTATATAAGGAGGGTTTTTATATCATTTGGATCATCCTTTTTACCTCATCATTTGAGAGGTCTTAATATCAAGCAAGCTCATTCTTGCATATCCTCTTGTGGAAGATTTATCATTGTTTTTGCAGGTGTTCCTGGTTATTAATCTTATTCAAGATTTCTAACAATTAGCACCTAAACATTCTATGGTGGAATTTGAATGAGATCAACCCAAACATACACTTAATGAGGACCTAAATAAGTCTCAAAATGCCTCAACACAGTTCCATAAACCTCATGAGTAGTGTTTAACACAAAGTCAACCAATACCCATGTAAAATATATAAAAAAATTAAGCACACACAACCTTAACATGATCCAATCTCTTTGGATAATAAACTTAACTTGAACACAATCATATCAACTTATTTCCATAACCGCAAATCTTGAAACCATAACTTAGAAAAATATGGAGCAACTACATTTCTCTAGACCACAACCAGATACATAGAAAATCATAGTACACATACTAGTGAAGATATGTCACACTATACAATGATCTAGAAGCCAAAATTTTGGATATAGCAACCATCAAAAACCATGAACAATCCTTCAAAAATATATAAACATAAGAACACATCCCAGGGAAAAACCCAGAGCACACCAACAAACCTTATTTATTACAATTATCTCAATATCCTTGACATATACAATCAATAATCTATTTACATAACATTAATGAAAATATCAACTAGTTGACAACTAGTTAACTAGTTGACATCAATGAAAACACCTTCATACTTGTAAAATGGGTATGTGCAGGATCATCATGGAAAAAAATGCCCTTAGGTGGCAATAAAATTCAAAAAAATCAAAGTTAGGCAACTTGACGTAAAAATTTGAATAAGTTATCGATATTATTTCAAAAATATGTAAGAATAGAATCTGTAGAAAATTGAATCTAGTTTCTAAGCTACTAGGTTTATTTTTTATTTTTTAAATCTATTTGGTGAAAATTTGAAATTTCAATGCAGTAGTACTTAAATTTCAAGGAAAAAATAAGAAGTAGGTGTTTGTCTGACCACCCTAACCACAATAAAATGATAATATTTTTTTATAAGTAGAGGACTCATGTCCCAATGTGATGCATATTTTTTTGTAATTTTTTTCCAAGTAAATAATTAATTATGAATTTGTTATTACAAATTTTTAAAAATATAAAAACTCACATGTCTAACCACCTTAACTTGGTCAAAACTTCATGAAATTCAATTTTATTTTTTTAATCATATATTACGCAAAGCATAAAATGTGATGCATATTTCAAATTCAAAAAATATGTTACCGTTTGAAAGATATAGATGTTTTTCAGTCAGCCTATCAATCAGGACTTTAGTCATAATTCAAATAGAAAATGAATAATAATAATTTATTAAATTCAAAGTAAAGCATAATTTATATGGGTGGAAATTTGAGAATCTTGTTTAAAAACCCTTTTCGTTTCATCAATTTTGGGTAAAACAAAATTCATCAGCCACATGGACCATCATATCACTTACATATTGCCACTTTTTGGCCCATCATGATCTTGCACATGCCCATATTCACCCCCTTTGGCATTGATGACAACATATGATGTGAAAAATATCATAGACAACATGACAACTCTGAACCATCAATCTCCATGAATGCTTTATGCCACTTACTTTTTCTTTTTTCACATAATACTTTGCCCCCCTTTGAAATTAATGGCAAGGAAAAAGATATTTTACATTGTTTTCTCCTTTGACATTAAGAAAATTAATAGTATACAATTCTCCCCCTTAGGAGTAGACCCAAACAATTGTTCAATGATAACACATGACACTACTTGCTCCCCTTGAGAGGTAGCCACCAAACATTAGATCAAAAAGAAGATAGATCCATAGACACACCAGATTGATGCATCTCCATATGCATCCACTTCATGAAATGAGGGACAATAACCCCTAACTTCTCTTAGAGATACTCAAAAGTATCTTTAGGAAGATATTTAGTAAATATGTCAGCAAGTAGGTACATACTCAAGCTTTACTTCATTCTCCATAACCTTCTCTCTCAAAAAGTTATACCTTATTTGTATGTGCTTTGTCCTTGAATGTATCATAGGATTCTTTGAAATGTCAATTGCACTTGTATTATCACAAAAAATAGAAATGGGATCATTATACATTACTATGCTATCCTTGAATGTCTATCTCATTCACAAAACTTGTGTGCAACAAGATGCTCCAACAATATACTCAGCCTCTACAATGGATAAGGAAACTGGATCTTTCTTTTTACTTAACCATGACACCAATCTACAACCAAGAAATAATGCACCACCACATGTACTTTTTTTGTCATCAACACAACCTACCCAATTTGCATTTGTATAAGAACTTAGTGTAAAGTAAGTATGCATAGGATACCATAAACCATAATCTGGAGTGTCGTTCAAATATCTGAATATCCTCTTAATAGAAGTAACATGCATTTCTTTATGGTCTTCTTGAAATCTAGCCACAAGAAAAACATGTATGATATTCATTCTAGTAGCAGTTAAATGCAACGGTCCTCCAATCATATATATATATATATTTTCTCTGATCATAATTAGGTGAATCATAATATTTACTCAATTTGTATCCAATTACCATAGGAGTGCATATCAGTTTGGAACCATCCATCCCAAACTTCTTCAACATTTCTTTTACATACTTTGAGTGTAAAATAAAAATCCATTTTTTTGTTTGATTGATTTGTAGCCCAAGAAAGAAATTCATCTCACCAAACATAGACATCTAAAACTCTTTTTGGATCTCTTCAACAAACATCTTACACATTGTTTCATTTCCTCCAAAGATAATATCATCAATGTATAAAACCACTATCAAGATTTTGTCATCTTCAATTTTGAAATAAATATTGTTATTTTCTATACCTTTATTGAAACCTTTGTAAGCTTTGCTTCTAATAGAGTATCCAAGGAAGATACCCTCATCACATCTAGCATCAAACTTCCCTAAGTTTTTTTCATCCCTTCTAATATAACATTTTCTTCCAAATACCTTGAAATACTTGACAGTAGGAATATTTCCATACCACAACTCATAGGGAGTCTTAGTACTATTAGCTTTTTCTTGAACTTGATTAAACACATAAACATCAGTGTGAATTTATTCTCTCCAGTAAACTTATGGTAGACCTACCTTAGTAATAATTGATCTAGTAGCTTTTTGAATTATTTGTTATTTCTTTTGATAACTTCATTCTACTGAGGAGTTTTACAGGTAGACAACTAAATCTTTATTCCATGAACTTCACAAAACATTTTAAACTCATTAGAGGTGAATTCACCACCTCTGTCAGACCTCGAAAAATGTATTCACAAATTTTCTTCATTCTCAACCATAGCCTTAAATGCCTTGAATTTATCTAATGCATTAGATTTCTCTCTAAGATAAGTAACCCATATAAATCTAGAGTAATTATCAATCAAGAGCATAAAATACCTATAATCTTGTAGACTTCTCACTCTTGTAGGACCACAAATATCTATATGAATAAAATCCAATAGTCTGATATTAGATTTTTTCTTTGACCTAAAGCAGTTTCTAGCTTGCTTTCCAAACTGAAAATCCTTGCAAATAGCATTAACAGGCTTTATAATGCTTGCTAAATCTCTCACATCTTGTATAACACTAATTCTCACCATATTATCAAAATTCATATGACACATCCTTCAGTTCCATAACCAGTTTTCATTAATTTGAGACATAAAGCAATGTCCATCAAGACCCTTAAGCTGATAAATATTTCCATTAGACTTATTTCTAGTAGAAATTACTATTTCAGATCCTTTCCTTATTTCACATTTCCCATTCTCAAATATAATATTAAATCATTTACTATGAATCTATCAAACACTTAAGAGATTATTCCTTAAACCCTTAACATAGTAGAAATAATTAGTATTATTCTTGCCATCAAAACTGACTAAACCTATCCCACAAATCTTAGCACCAGTATTATCTCCAAAATTAAATAATCCTCCATCATATTTTTTTAAGTTTAACAAAATTACTCTTGCCATCGATCATGTGATGTGAATAGCCACTATTAACAACCCAATAGTTCTTTTCCTATTTACCATGAAGAGCTAAGATTACAATATCTTCAACCTTTTTCAGAGGACTTTCCTTCACTTGTCTTTCAGTATCAGTAGGAGTAGATTATTTTTTTATAGCCAATAACAAGGATTCATTATCATCAAAATATCCATAATAAAATTCTTCATCAAAAATACCAACATCTTTATTCACATAATTTTTGACCCTACCTTAGAATTTTTTTTTGGCATTATGTCAAATATGACGAGGTTTCAAGGTGAAAGGTCTATATGAGCATCATAATATGTTTGTTGATTCTATATGAGCATCATAATATGTTTGTTGATTTCACAAGATTTATTTCTGAGAAGTGTTGATATTATCTTTATAAGAAGATTATGGTGTGGACTACCTTGTGTGGCAATGTGAAAAAGACACATAATTATGCTTTCTTTTATGGAATATTAATGGTTTTTATTTCTAAAGGAATATTATTTTTGAATACATTATTGCAATTTAAAATATCTTTACGAATGACATACTTATAGACAAATAAATGCATTTTTTCATTGATTATTGTAAAGTCCTTATATTGAACATTGTACCTGCTAACATTTCTATGAAGTACATTATTTTGAGCATATCATGGGAATCA
Source organism: Sequoiadendron giganteum (assembly GCA_007115665.2). NCBI lineage: Eukaryota > Viridiplantae > Streptophyta > Pinopsida > Cupressales > Cupressaceae > Sequoiadendron > Sequoiadendron giganteum. The sequence continues at coordinate 698,232,918 of CM021100.1, read as the reverse complement.
CTAGGCATATCAATAAGGAAAAATTGTATGGTTAATAAGGCACATGTTGAGTTTAGTATTTTGGTACATGACAAATGTTTGGAAGGACAAAACTTCTCGGATACATTTTGTAAAAGTAATACATTTCTTTGTGAAATCATTATTTGGAGTGCTCAGTTAGGGCACGAGCAACTTAGGGTTAAAGTAAAATGGTGATTTTGGAGGTCTTTGAAGTGATAATTCTCAGCTTCAAGTGGTTTAACAATGGAAGAAAATGGGTTTCAATCACAAATTGTTTAGTTGGTCGACTTCCATGCTTCATTTCAATAACATTGTTTCTCAACCAAGTATTCTTACTTTGAAGCACAAAGTTTTTTATTTTTTGGTGTTCATGTTCATTATGGTGTTGTATAGAATATCTTATTCTTTATATATGTGGGTTTATTGTTTTGTGTCTACAAAACCCCATTGCTAGGGCACACCATGAAAGGGTTGTTTGGTTGCTTTTGGTATTTTCTAGGGCATGACCCTCTGTCAAATATGTTGTTGTTTACAAGGTATACACTAAGGTCCATATGTTACATTGGTGTGGGTTTCTTGTTTATAATTTTTACATGGTTTTGGGTACAATGTCGACCTTGTATATAAGATAATGTTCATTTAATTGACAATAGTTCAAGTTTGGTAAAACAAAGAGACTATGGTGACATAAACAGTTATGAAGTTTTCAGTTTTACTTGATGAGAGTTAGTAGGTTACATGTGGCATTATTTGAAAGGAAGTTTATAGAACTTACCATTCTTGGAATGTTTATTTAAATAGTGATTTATCACTGTTTGATGTTAAGTTCTTTCAAAGAGTTATCATGCTGATTGTATAAACAAAATTTTGTAAAGAAGTTTTACAAGCAATGTGCAAAACAGATTGTATAAATTGATATATTTTATATTTTAAAGACTCCAAGTGAGTGAGTCTTTAGGATATTGAATGTATTATATTGAAAGGGAAAATGTTTTATAGTGAAACATAGAAACCCTCTATATTGTATATTTTCATTTGATCTTTGAGATGTTGAAAAATCCAGTGAGGCACAAAAAGGCCAGTGAGGCACACTCTTTCCAGTGAAGCACATTTAATGTTAGTGAGACATATTTCCAGTGAGGTACATGCTAGTGAGGCATTGTAAACTTGGAAGTTTCTCAGATAAAGCTAGTGAGGCAATTTTATGAGTGGTTTTTATTCCCCAACAACGTTTTCCACTCAGGACATTATTTATGTTATGGGTTGTTATTATCATTGATGTACTTGAATCTCATTTTCATTTGTTTTTGAAAAGTTAAGCAAAATTTTAAGGGCATCGTACCCTTCACAATGAGCCACAAGGGCCAAAAAGGAGAAAGACTAAAAAGTGAACATTAAGTAAACAAAAAGCAAAGACAACCCACAGGTAGCACAAAGACCACAGAGAGGGAGCTGACAGATAGGGCACTAGCACAAGTAGTAGCTAATTGGCATTGTCCCAATTTTTGTTCAAGAGGTCCACATCCTCATCACCCACCCATTATTTTTTCTCCTAACTGTTATTTCCCTCCATATCCTCCTTTATAGCATTAGACAGGGTGCTAGTGACAAAATGGCCCAACTTCATGGTGAAGTGGGTCAACCACGAAACTTTTTGTCAAGCATGTCCATTATCTTCACCAAATCATAGGGCTCCTCCCCATTGTCCATAGTCCCCGAGACCTCTCTAGGCTCTTCGACAAGGGGATGTGGAGAGTGAGAGGAAAATCCATCTTTAGGAACCTTTTTTTCCTCAAGAGTAAACTGGGGCCCCTCCACATTTTGGTCCTCATCATCTTTAATTTCCTCTTCCTTGTACCCTTTGCTGTCAAACCACTCCTCATTTGAATCCTCAATAATCAGCCTCTTTTTGATGTTCTTTACAAGCCTCCCAGATATCCTTTTGGCATTTTCCCCACCAGTCATCTCAGTGGTTCCCACAATAGTGTCTCCTCTAGAGTCTTTTCTTATTATGTTCTTCCCCTTTCCTTCCCTAACAATCAGGTCCAACTTACCTTTCTCCTTCCCTTTTTTAGCTGTGGTGGCCTTGTAGGCCGAATCCACCTGAGTGGATTTCAATTCAAAAAGACCATTCACTGCGCTAGCATGAGCCTTACCCAAACTACCCTTAAGTTTCTTGGTGGTTATCTTGGCTTTGGGATTCCCCACAGTACTCGTATTTGATTTCCGGGGAGGGATTTTAAACTCGGCTAGGGAAATATTCACAGTCAAGAGGGGTTCAATATCCTCAATGCAAACAACCATAAAAGCTTTAGGAGGACAGAGGGGTAGGTGGAAGTGATAAAGTCTCAAAATGAGCCCCTGATGGAGTGAGAGCAACCAAAGATCACTAGGGTTAAGGTTGGCTGACTCTTTGCATTTTTCGATCGAGTTTTCCAAATCCATTAGAAGAAAGAATGAGAAACTAAGAACATCTTGTATCTTAAATGATTTAACAGGGGGAAGTGATAAAAAAATAAGGTTTTAAACCTACCTTCCAAGGTGACATACTTCATTAGTGCCAAACACACCTAATCCTAGGGCTTCGGGAGTGCTTCAATCTCTATACTTGACTGGTTCAGCACCGGGGCCTCATCAGCTTTGAAAAAATCTTTCATGATCCGGTTTCTTGGTGTGTTTGGGGTAATTTTTCCTAGTACATTGTAATCTCATGTCTTGAGCAATGAATTCCTCACTGATTTCAAATTAGATTTTGAGGCCCATTAGCAATGCACGAGCTTCCACCACTAATGAAGGCTAAAACCCAATACCTCCAGTGAATCCCGCCACCAAAGCTCCCACAAGATCACTAATTACTCCACCAATACTTGCCCTGCCTGGGTTTCCCTTAGCAACCCCATCAAAATTGAGTTTAAACCATCCTCTATCCGAAGGCTCCCATTTAGTATTTTTCTTGGCTAAGAGTTTTGAATTATCAAAATAGTTAGCCTCTAAATCCTGGTGCCTTGCCTTGGCCATTTTTATTTCAAAATCCAACGGCCCCGTCTCTAAGAGTTTCCCATTAAAGAGAGATATTCTCCTCAACGAGTTGAGCACCAATGCTAAAAACATCCTGAGGGCTCCTCTCAACATTCTTGAAAACCCTTTTATTCCTCTCCTTCCACAAACACCAACCCAAAATAGGAGGGACCTAATTCCAAATTTCACCAGGCTCAGGGTGAGAATAGGGACCATGCCAACCCAGAATGAATGATAAGAGATCCTTGCTCATAACCCAAGGGACATCAATTTTCTCAAAAGCCAACCCCCAAACTTTGGCAGAAAATGGGCAGTGTAACAAAATGTGACTGACAGTTTCCTCCCCATTCTTACAAAGAAAACATCTATTGGGAATACAAATACCCCGTTTCCTTAAATTATCTTAGTTAAGAATCTTGTTATGATAGGTCGTCCACCAGAAGAAATTAATTTTAGGGATCATGTGACGATTCCAAATCTTGTTCTAGTGTTCCCTAGCATTATTTTGGTTTGTCAGCAGTCTGTAAGCCAACCACATAGAAAGATCCCCCTGTTTGTCAAAGGTCCAAAAAAACTCATCCTCTCTATCATAGGATAGAAACCTAGTGCTAGAGAGAATCACCTGAAGGGACCGAGCCAGACAAAAAAGGTCATGAGATTGGGGGCAGCAGAGGGTAAGGTCTCTCCAAATCCTAGCTCCAAGAGGTCTAGAAACATAATCACTGATATGGATACCAAAGAATCTTTGAGCTGAACCCATCATAGCCCTAAAGGTAGAGCAAGACAAAGGGGAGTCAATTAGCCAAGTATATTCCCAAAATATGATTCTATTCCCATTGCCCATTTTCCATTTAATCCCTTTCCTTATAAGGCCTTGTGTGCTGGAAATTCTCTTCCAGAAAATTGAGCCCTGGGGGTGAGACTCTGAGAGACAATTGATCAAAAGTATATCCTTAAGATATTTGGAATTCAGAATTTTACACTAATCCTTAGTGTTCCTTAACTGATCCCAACCAACCTTAGCCATCAGAGCCTTGTTAGAGCTGAAAATTGTCCTGATTCCCAGTCTGCCACAATTTTTGGCCTTGTAGACCCTTTCCCATTTCACCAAAGAAAGTTTCTTCTTTTCCTCAGTCCCAGACTAGAGGAAGTTCCTTTGATTTTTTTCAAATCTATCAACAATGTACTTAGGCATCTTAAAAATGGAGAGGAAGTAAGTGGGGATACCTTGGAGAGCCACTGTGAGTAGTTGGAGTTTTCCAGCATGGCTTAGGATAGAGCCCTTCCACCCAGCCAATTTCCTTTGGATCCTTTCCAGAATCGAGTTCTAGAAATCAGTGGGAACCTCCTTAACCATGAGAGGGAGCCCAAGGTAAACCAATAGGAGAGATCCACTAACACATCCCAAGACCGTAGTCACCTTGTTTTGCAAATTAGGCATGCAATTAAAGAAATAAATCATGCTTTTATTGTAATTGATGCTTTGACCAGAACAAGAGGCATAGTTGTTAAGGAAAGCTTTCCATTTCCTGGCTTCCACCACAGAGCTTTCCCAAAGAGAAAAGTGTCATTCACAAATTATTTCACAACAACCGGATCCAAGGAGGAAGCCACTCTAATGCCCATAATGGATCCCTCTGACACTAGACCAGTGAAGTTCCTATTGAGCACATCTACAATCATTATGAAAAGATAGGGGGATAGGGGGTCTCCTTGTTTGATCCCTCTTCCAGCAGAGAAGAACCCAAAGGGGGATCCATTAACAATAATAGAGTACTTTATAGTATTAACACATTCCATAATTAGTTTGATGACCAAAATGTTGAATGCAAACCTAGCCAAGACCTTCAGGATGAAGTCCCATAACACTTTTTCATAAGCTTTGGATATGTCAAGCTTGAGAGCCATCCCCACATAGTTACATCTAACCATTGAGTGAAGCAGTTCATGGGTGGTCAAAGTAGTGTCAAGAATATGTCACCCAGGGACAAACCCCTTTTGAGTAGGACTAATGATTTTATCCAGAAGAGGTTTGATACGGTTTACTAGGATCTTAGAAATGATCTTATAGAAGGTGTTACAAAGGCTAATAGGTCGAAAATCAGTCATGGATTGAGGCTCACTAATCTTGGGGATAAGAACGATGAAAGTGTGGTTCAATTGTTTGAGGATCTTGCCCAATTTGAAGAAGTCCCTGTCTGCAAGCACTAGATCCCCACCCATAGTATCCCAAAAAATATGAAAAAAAGTAGGAGGAAAACCATCAAGCCCCAGGGCTTATAAAGCCCCCATGCTAAAGGCAGCCAAGCGAACTTCTTCCATAGAAACAGTACTAAGAATCCCCATATTATCTTCCTAAGAAATGGAGGTAGGAAGATGGTTGAGAATCGCACTATCCAAGGCTAGATTAGACACCTCAATTGGGGCTGAATAAGCCTCTTGAAAATAGTTAATAGCACAGAGGCCAATTTGAGCATGATTTGAAATCACCTCCCCAGTAGCATTAGTTAGCTTAGAAATTTGATTCCTTTTCCTATGCTTGATGGATGAAACATGAAAGGAGGTATTCCTATCTCCTTCCTTCAACCATTGGACTCTTGATTTTTGCTTCCAAATGACCTCCTCATTTTTTAGAACCCATTCCCATTCTATCTTGGTTTCCCATTCCTGGCTATGAGTCCGTTGACTATCATCTCCCTCCTCCATTTTCTTTTGTAAAGTCCTCAACTCTCCTTCTAACAACTTTTTTTTTGAAACACATCCCCGAACAAATTCTTGTTCCATCCTTTTACCATGTTTTTAATATGTTTAAGTTTGAATAAAATCCTATACATGGGGGAGCCTTGGACAGGAATATTCCACCATTCAGCAATTTTATTTTTAAAATTAGGATGAGAGTTCCACATTATCTCAAAGCAGAAGGGAAAGGGACCAACAACAAGATGAATATTAGTGGTCAACAAAAGGGGGTTATGGTCAAGACCGTTTTGGGCAAGGTTATTAGATTGGAATCTAAGACAATAGTCCAATGAGGAGAGCAGAGGAAGCGATCAAGCCAGACCTGAATCAAGTTACCACCAACCCGTCTATTAGACAAAATGAATTTTTGGCCCAAGAGCTCAATATCAACTAAACCTGAAGAATTCAAAAAATTCGTCAGGTCAGACATGCTGTCAGAGTAATCCAGAAGGCCACCACTTTTTTTTGATGGAAAGAGGGGAGAGTTAAAATCTCTAACAACAAGCTAACAACCTCCCTTATTCAAATTAATTTTAGCCACCATGTTATTCCACAAAATACTCCTCGCATTCCTCTGATTAGGAGCATATATATTGATTATAGACCAGGACTCACCAAGGTAAGTGAACGAGGCCCCTACACTATTTTTATAGTGGAAAATTTCAAAGCCCCAAAAATTAGATGGGTTCCAAAGCATAGCCAAACCCCTTGAAGCACCCTCAACATCACTATAGACATAAGAAGCATTAGGCCAATTTTTTATAGCAATTTTATCAAAATTAACCTTCATCATTTTGGTTTCTTGAAGTAGGAAAACATCAATCTTATGTTCCACTATATAGTCCTTCAGAGCATTTTGTTTGTTGGAGCTATTGAGCCCACAAACATTCAATGACATAATTCTCATTTCTGACCTTTTTTTGAGGACACATCCAATGTCCTCTACTTTCCCAAGGAAATCTCATTTGTCATTTCTCTCATCCTAGTGTGCCTTTGAGAAGGACTCCCTAGCTTGGAGTCACCTCCTACATCTTCCTTCTTCTTCCTTCCTTTTATCTTTGGTGTTGTTCATATCCCTTCTTCCCCAACTTTCTCAAGCTTCAAAATCCCCATACTTTCAGTAGATTCATCAATCATACCAGAGCTCTCTTCCTCCCATATTTCACCATCCTTAATCAATGCCTCATAGGTCCCCATAGAGAAAAATTTAAACAATGGATCAACAATCGAAGAGCCAGGGTCCTGAGTCCCCATAGAGACCACCACAAATAGGGGATCAGTAGCCGAAGATCTAGGGTTCTGAGTCATATGGATAGATAGGGGTTTAACAACAAACTCCAATAAAGCACTAGGGTCAGATAGTTCAAAAGGTGGACCGACAGGGGTGGGTGAAGGTAGAGGATCCTCATGAAAATGAGCAGTACTCGGGAGAATAATCCCAGAGTCATCCGACGGATAGGGAACATTTCTAGACAGTGAAATGGGATTATCCACAATACAATTATCCTTAACCTCCTGACTGACTACAGATTTACAATCAGAAATAAAATGCCCAGCTTTGGCACACTTTTGATAGTATACCACTGCATTTTCATAACACACTGGTTGTGTCCAGCTGCCAAACTTAGAGAACAACTTGACAGAGTTTGGTAGGACTTTATCAACACAAATATTGACACAAAATCTCACAAAGACTAAGTTGGATTTTAACTTTGTAATAGAATCTATGGCGACGAATTGACCCAACGAATCCCCAATACCTTTGAAGATGGCTTCATCCCAATACTCCAGAGGTAAGCCCGACAGCTGCACCCAAATTGGAGCTGACTTATTCAGATCTATAGTAGGGTCGAAACCAGGTTTCCAACAACACATAACCAGGTTGTGTTTCCCATAAACCCATAACCCTGAGGATAGAGTCACCACCAAGTCCTCCGTAGTCATGAATCTAAACAAGAAAAGACCACCAACCATCATGTAGATCTCCACACTACCCTTAAGGAACCATTTTTCTGCAACCCATTTATGAACCATATCCACCATTGGATGGTAAGAAATAAATCTACCCACTACAACATTTTCCATGGAGGAGAGAATCCTGTCACAAATCAAATCAGGGATGTCAAACTTCGTTCCAGAAGTCGTGACAATCTCAGGTAAAGAAGGAAACAAGGAGGAGACTTGTTTTCCATTGGATTACACATCCTTCCAATCGACAATCAAAGAGATATCCACCACCGGCACAAAAGATTCACCTGGAACCGCCAAAATCTTCGAAAAGTCTATAGGTGAAAGAACAATCCTCACAAGGGTGGTACCTGACAGACACAGGCCCAAAAGAGAGGAGCACGGGTTAGGAGGGGGCAAAGGGGGACCATTGGGTACCCCCAAAACAGAGTCCACCATGCACACAGGAAGTTCAAATGTAGAGGAGCGGGAAGTTCAAACGCAGAGGAGCGGGAAGTTCCTTATTTTTTCATGTTCATTTGTTTATCATGTGTTATCTACTTTTAAATTTTTCTCAAGTTTATTTGATATGCATGAACACAAATCCATCATGTATTATTGTTTTGAAATAGTGTTCTCTTCTCATCTTGATTATGGTTGATATGCCAGCTTTAGTTGTCATAATGCCTATTTTAATTCAGAAAAAATGTCATGATGTTCATATATGATTCTATATCTCATGTCAACAAAATTTTCCTTGATACTCATGTTAGTCTTGTTAAATTTTTGAGTTGATGTCTTGAGTTAATAATGATTACCAAAGTTATTGATTTTGAGTATGCCTATTCTCATGATAGTTTTTTTTCAAAGTTTTGAAAGATTATATCAGATTCATCTAGAATTAGTATACCACTGATTCACCCCCCCTCTCAATGGTATTATACTCCAAAAAGTGATATCAAATCCAAACTCTGTCTAACTGACTGGGGATTCCTAGTAGTGGAGTACTCATCATGGATAAGTGAAAAAGAAACAAAAGTGAAAAGAAAAAAACTAGTGTCAAGAAAAAATATGACCAAAGAACCTCTGTCAAGTCTAGTAAAGTATTATCTCAAGAAAAATCTTTTCCAGTAGATATTAGAAGTGATAATGAATTTAGTCCTGTAGTTGAGAATGTTGAAGAAGAATTTCATACATTGAGTGAGTTTGAATAGAAGTGTGAAGGTGATGAATTTGTGGTAGACATGAATGATTGAGATGTTGAAGGAGAAATTGATTTTGAGGAAGAACTTATTGCTGCACTTGATGAGATTAAGAGTCTTAGAAAGGCGAACAAGGAAGTAAGATTTTGGTTAGAGAAAAAGGAAGAAGATTGAAAAAATTTAGAAATTGAAATTGTCTCTTTGAAAGATAAACTTAAAAAATAATATGAGTCAATTATTAGTCTAAAAGTGGAAAATGAAGAAAGTAAGAGAATAGCCCAAGTGACTAGGTTGAATTTAGAAGCCACAGTAGTTGAGTTCCAAAAGCTTGATGGTGAAATAGTTTCCTTGAGAAAAGACCTTGAAAGCTTCAAAATTCAGAAATTTGAGGAAGGTATTAATGCATTAAATAACATGTTGAGTAGTCAAAAGAGTAATAAAAACTGCTTTGATTTAGGATATGAAAAAGGACAAAGCTCTGAGTTCAAGATGATTCAAAACATGAAATAGTGTTTGCAACAAAAGATGGAAAGATTTTTAGAGTTAGAAAAAATCAAAGAAATAAAGTAGACTTGAACTATCATGCTACTACTCCTAAAACAAAAAATAAGGTTACTGATGAAAAACAACACAAGGTCTTCAATAGAATTGGAAGAAGAAACAATCGGTTCATAGGATCTTTATCTACCAAAAAATATTATTCAATGAGGTATAACTATTCTTAGTTTAATGGTTATTGCTATGTTTTTCATAAGTATGGTCACAAAGCTAGAGATTGTAGTTATTATGGGGTGTCAAGTCAAAACTACAATATTGTTTTCTATAACTACAACAAGGTTGGGCACATGAAAAGAGACTGTTGGTTGCTAGGAAGATACAAAGGTTGGGATGATTTTGAATTTTCAAGAACCACATATGCTTCTTAGGTTAATCATCAAGTCTTGTGCTATAGATGTAATGGTTTTGGACATAGAGACAAGCTTTGTAGAAGTAAATTGTTGAAATCACCTAAGCAAGAAGATACTCTGAGCGAGCAAAAGAAGGAGCCTATGAAAATTTGGAGAAGAAAACAAAATCAAGATAAGAAGGATTCTAAACTTGTGTATATTTCACAAGGAAAATATCAAAGTGCATAAAAGGTAGCATGAAGTAAGGGGGAGTAGGTTAATGTTTTATACTTTAGCTCCTAGAGTAAGTTGAAAGTTAAATATTCACACTGTCTCATGATAACATTTTTACATGAAAAGCTTGAGTTAAATTACAATAGATAGGTCAGACATCTGATGTTATTAGTCTCTCTTCCAGTCTATTTCAATGCATAGTAATACTACTCAGTTATGAATGATAAACTACTTCCAACACCATAATTTAGTGGTTTGCATAGTTGATATATTCATCTGGTATTGTGGAAATAATGTGCTATGTCAATTACATGATAGTCAGTATAACATAACATACTAGTCCACAACAGTGTTTGTTCTTGTTTGAACAGTATACAGTAGTATATACTGTGTGAACTATGAAGTTTTCAATAGACAGTTGGTGTCTTATGTTTCATACTTGTATCTGCTTGACCATTGCACAAAATGGATTATGATGAAATACATTGGAATATGAAATTAAGGAATAAGTTTAGTGTAGATTTAATGATGTTGATACAAATATGTATTCATCTTTGAAGTTGTAGGGTTTGATTTTTTTATGACAGGGAGTTGTTGACATAAGTAACATGAAATGCAAATATAATGTTGTGACAAGTACATTTTATGAAAATATGGTGGACATATTTAGATGACAAGTTTGTTATCTACATACATGGTCTGCATTGTTTTTTGAGTGATTGATTGGTATATACTTATACTAAGAGTGAAACTTGAGGTATATCATTCTTGAAATTGGCATATAATTGCACATTTATATAATGGTGATTATGTTTTGAACAAAGGATAGCAAGCAAAATCTAGTGGGTGCATATTTTTAAATGCACAAGACAACTAAGAGGAGGGGTGAGTCAGTTGTATCAAATCACTTTACTACTGAACTTAATATTTTCACTTTAAATTCAATCTATTATTAAGTGTAAACATGAAATGAGAATAAAATAAGGCAAACACCAGAGACACCAGATTTACATGGAAAACCTAATGAGGGAAAAACCACGATGAGGATTAATTCACAATACAGTAGTAATGCAATACTGGATACAAAGGCTCACTGCCCAGATACAAAGGATTATTTCCTAGATGCAAGGGCTCATTACCTTCAAAGGACTCACTATCTAGAAAAGAGGCTCACTACCTACAAAAAATAAGAAGATAAATGAAAATCCACCACTAGGGTTCCACACATTTGCAATTTGATCAGAAGATTGTAGACACCATCAACTCACTGCTTTTAGGAATCTAACACCTTAAAGTAATATTGCCTCAATTCATTCTTCCACTCTCTTCTTTTCACACTTGTTCACACTCTTCAATTACTTGCACGATTTGTGGATGGATGGCTATAAAATTTGCAACAACTTGATTTTATTTTATACCATCTTCAACCCTAAAAACATTTTCCAAGGTCAGCTATACAATTTCAAATTACAAATTCAAAGTAGATCGATTACTCAAAATTCCCATGGTGGATAAGAATGAGAGAGGGCCAATTAAATATTTAATTTAGGACCTAAACAACATCTTGGATCAATCACATGCTTCCTTAAGTCGATGAAAAAGATTAATGTAATGTGTAGACACCAGGTTGGCCAAACCTAATGAAAACACCAATGATATTTGAAGTACATGCATCTCCAACAAGGTAATCACTTGTGGATTACTCAACACTCTTCACTAGACTTTCTACTAGCTCTAAGAATTCCTCAAGTACATCCACAACAATTACAACAAACTTAATTCACAGAGAAATCTTCACCAGTCCAACAAGACCAGCCAACAAAATATTGGAGCTCTGGAGCAAGTCTTCCAAAGTGCCAAACCATAAGAAAATTTGTCAGAACAAAAAAACCATTAGAAAGAGTCATCTACCAAATCTGCAAGATCTAAAACCAAATATTAGAGGATTACAAAGCCAATACATTTCTCCTATTCCACAAATAGATAGTTCTATCAAACCAAATCACACACTAGTGAACATATTTTTTACTCTCCATCAAACTAGAAGCAAAAAATTAGGGTATACTATCCATTGAAGCTTATGAACACACTTACAGATTCACAAAATCATAGGATCAACACATAGGAAATATAGAGCACAATACCGAAGCACACTCAGAATACACACTTCAACATTATTTCTCAAATTTTCTCAAAAGCACTTGGAAAAAACATAACTACAACTTCGTAAATAGGAAAAAACATAACTACAACTTCATAAATACAACTCCATGTACTCTAGGCACTTCTACAATATCTCAACTATACAAGTACCATTTGTACTCAACCTGAACTAAGTTGACATCAATGACAACATTAATGACAACACCACCAACCACATCCATACTTGCAACAATCTCCCCCTTTGTCATTGATGGCAACACATGATGTGAAAAACCATCAAAGATAGTATACATGATTTTGAGAAGTGACAACCTGCAAAGCATAAAATTTTCACATGATTCTTTCCCCCCTTTGACATCAATGGAAATGAAAATTCTTTCCATATAAAGTTTTGTTCACTCCCCCTTAGGAGTACACCTACACAACATACTACAACAATGCACTTCTCTACTCCCCTTGAGGAGTAAACTACAATCACCAGTCCATAATAAAAGAGGTATGTGGATCCACTAGTCTGATGCACCTCCATGTGCACTTAGTTCAAGGAAGGAGGGGTAGTAACCCCTAGCTTCCCTTTGAGATACTCAAAAGTATACTTTAGAAGGGCCTTAGTGAATATGTCTGCAATTTGTTCTTTGGTAGGTACATATTCAAGTCTAACTTCCTTCTTCAATACCTTCTCCCTCAAGAAGTGATACTTAATATATATGTGCTTTGTCCTAGAATGCATCACTAGATCCTTTGAAATGTTTATATCACTTGTATTGCCAAAAAATATAGAAATGGGTTCATCACTCACCACACATATGTCCATCAAGGTTTGCTTCGTCCAAACTACCTATGTACAATAAGATGTTGTTGCAATATATTCTTCTTCTACAGTGGATAAAAAAATTGAATCCCATTTCTTGCTCAAGCATGAAACTAATCTTCCTCCAAGGAAGAATGCACTGCCACTTGTACTCTTCCATTCATCTACACAACTAGCACAATCTACATTAGTCTAAGCAATTAATGTGAAATCATTGTCCTTCAGATAGCATAGCCCATAATGTGGAGTTCCTTTAAGATATATGAATATCCTTTTCACAGTTGTTACATGTGCTTCCTTAGGCTCTTCTTGAAATATTGCAACTAAACATACTACATGCATGATATCAGGTCTAGTAGTAAGATACAACAGTCCACCACTCATGGATCTATACATGCTTTGATCATCTTTAGTAGATTGATCATTCTTACTCAGCTTACATCCAGTTACCATAGGGGTACAAACCAGCTTGGAGTCATCCATTCCAAACTTCTTTAACAATTCCTTAACATATTTGGATTGTGAAATGAATATCCCTTTTTCAGTTTGATTTACTTGAAGTCCAAGGAAGAAATTCAATTCACCAACCATAGATATTTCAAATTCTTTTTGCATCTCTTCAGAAAATTTATTACACATACCTTCATTTCCACCAAAGATCATGTCATCAACATATACCACAACTATCAATATCTTTTTTTTGTCAACCTTGGAGTAAATATTATTGTTTGTGGACCCTTTGTTGAATTCTTGCTTTGTCAAGTATCTATCCAATCTTACATACCAAGCTCTGGGAGCTTGTTTAAGTCCATATAATTCCTTCTTTAACTTACAAACCATGTCTGATTTTTCAAATAGTTGAAAACCTTCTAGTTGCTCCATATATACTTCTTCCAATTCTCCATTCAAAAATGTAGACTTGACATCCATCAGATACACTTTGAAGTCTTTATGAGCTGAAAATACCAAGAACATCCAAATGGCCTCCATTCTTGGTACAGGTGCAAAATTTTCTTCAAAATCTATTCCTTCAACCTATGAATATCCTTTACATACAAGTATTGCTTTATTTCTTACTACTTCACCACCTTCATTCAGCTTGTTTCTAAATACCCATTTTGAACCAATTACACTCTTGTTTGTAGGTCTAGGGACTAGTTCCCATGTCCCATTCTTCTCTATTTCTTGTAGTTCCTCTTTCATTGCTCTAACCCAACTTTCATCATTACATGATTCACTCACAGTATTAGGTTCTATCTTAGAAAGTAAACACAAGTTTACCTCAACCACTTTTCTTCTTGTCTTCACTCCTTCACTTATGTCTACAATTATTTGTTCCTCTCGATGATTTCTCTGAACATGTTTAGGAGTCTTAGGTGTAGGTTCCATAATCTCTTCTTTTTCATCACTTTATTTTTCTCTTCCTTTTCTTCTTCTTGTATTTGCACATAGATAGGATCATCAGGTTCAAATTCATTTATTTCCACTTGTCTATACATAGCTTCATCAACCTTTACATTAGTACTTTCAATTATTTCCATCTGTCTCTTATTAAAACATCTACATGCTTTGTTGTTATTTGAGTATCCAAGAAAAATTCCTTCATCACATCTAGCATCAAACTTTCCAAGATTTTCATCATCTCTTCTAATGTAGCATCTACTTCCAAATACCTTAAAGTATTTAATAGTAGGAGTCTGACCAGTCCACAACTCATAAGGGGTCTTAGAGTTATTACCTCTGATCTGAACTCTGTTAAGAATGTAAACAATAGTGTGGATTGCTTCTCTCCAATACACATCAGGAACATTTTCTTCTTTCATCATAGTTATGGAAGCCTCTTGAAAAACCTAGTTCTTTCTTTCCACAACTCCATTCTATTGAGCGGTTCTAGGAGTAGAATAATGTGTTTTTAATCCATGCTCTTCAGAGAATGCATTGAACTCACAAAATGTAAATTCTCCACCTCTATCAGACCTTAAGCATTTTATTTTCAGGTTTGCCTCATTTTCTACTATTTCCTTAAATACCTTGAATCTATCAAGAGCCTAAGCCTTTTCTCTAAGAAATGTAACCCATTTCATCCTAGAGTAATCATCAATCAAGAGCATAAAGTACTTATCAGCATTTAGGATTCTTGTTTTTGTAGGACCACAGAGGTTTGTATGGATTGATTCTATTATTTTGGTAGATGATTGATCCTTACCTTTAAAATTGTTCCTTGTTTTTTTCCCCAATTGGAAACTTGTACAAATTGAATTTGAAGGCTTTATGATTCTAGGTAGATCTCTTAAAACTTTCCTAGAACTGATCCTGATTAGATTATCAAAATTCACATGTCCCATCCTCTGATGCTAGAGCCAAATCTCATTAATCTGAGAAAAAAAAAAACATTGACCATCACCGCCCTTAAGCTGATATATGTTTCCATGAGTTCTTCTTCCAGCTACTACCATATTCGCAAATCCTTTTTTAATCTCACAAGTGTTATTCTGAAATAAAAGCTTCAAACCTTTGCTGCACATTTTTCCAACACTTAAGAGATTATTCCTTAAACCTTTTACATAGTAAACATCATTAGTATTATGTTTTCCATAAAAATAATTTTTCCTTTAACAAAAATTTTAGCACCAAAGTCATCTCCAAACATGACTATTCCTCCATCATACTTCTCAAGTTTAGTAAACTTTCTCTTATCTCTAGTCATATTATTTTAACATCCATTGTCAATTACCCAAAATTATTCATGTCCTATCTAGCATGAAAAACAATTACTAGAGTACCTTCGATTTCATCCTTCTTACTCTTTGGACTAGATTCTTTTGCATATCTTCCATGGTTAGTAGATACAACTTTATTTTCTAGGGCTAGGAATAAACATTCATCTTTATCTTCCTCAAAGTCAGATTCATCATAAAAAATTCTTGCATCTTCTTTGACATAATACAATTTCTTGAACTTCCTATCCTTTTTATCCTTCTAATTATTGTTATTGTCCTTGTTCTTCTTGTGTTTAGTTCTATTAAGACATATTGATGCATAATGACCAATGCTTCCACAACTAAAACACTTAAAGGGCAACTTACCTTTGTATTTACCAGTACCTTTCTTCAATCTCCTTGTGAAATTTTCTTCCAAATCTTTTGAATCATATCATGTCTTCATTGCTTTAAAAGTTGTTTCAGTTTTCTCCTTTTCTCTTGTAAATTTTCTCATCTCAAATGCAGTCAGGACACCAAATAGATGTTCCTTAGTGAATGTATTTGGATCATGTGATTCTTCAAGAGTAGATACTTTGTCACTATATTTTTTTGTAGGGTCATCAAGATATTCTCAATTATATCTTCATTTGACATGTTACCACCCTGATTCTTGATCTTAGTTGCTATAAGTTCAACTCTCTGATAATAGCTTGCAATGACTTCTCCATCTTCCATTCTAAAGTTCTCAAATTTTTTCTTAGCAGTTAGTTTTCTTGGCAACTTTACTCTATCATTCCCTTCATAAATGTCTTTCAATTTTGTCCATACTTCATGAGCAGTAGCTAGAGAAATAACTTTTATTCTTTCAATTTTAGATAAAGCACTAAAATAGCGTACCTTGCTCTTTCATTCTCATCATAAGCTGAAATCTCATCAGCAAAGGAAGGAACAACTATTGGTATCATATACTTTATCTCCACAGCTTTCCAGGTATTGAAACTAAGTGAAATCAAATAACTTCTCATCTATTCTTTCCAGTCACTATAATTAGCTCCATCAAAAATAGGAATCTCCAACTTGTGTGCCATTTGATCTACCTCAAGTGGTTAAGCTTTTCATCGAGGAACCAAAACTCAGATACCAATTGTTCAAATGCACAAGACAAATGAGAGGGGGTGAATCATTTGTATCAAATCACTTTACTTCTAAACTTAATATTTTCACTTTAACCTCAATCTATTATTAAGTATAAACATAAAATTCAAATAATAGAAGGAAAACACTAGAGACACCAGATTTACATGGAAAACCCAATTAGGGAAAAACCACAATGAAGATTAACTCACAATATAGTAGTAATGCAATACAAAATACAAAGATTCACTACCAGAGGGCTCACTACCCAGATACAAAGGCTCACTATCCAGAAAAGAGGCTCACTACCTACAAAAAATAAAAGAGATAAATGAAGATCCACGACTAGGGTTCTAGACATTGAAAATTTGATCAGAAGATTGTAGACACCATTAGCTCATTGCTTTTAGGAATGGAACACATTAAATTATTGTTTCCTCAATTCATTCTTCCACTCTCTTCTTTTCACACTTGTTCGCACTCTTCACTTACTTGCTCGATCCATGGATGGATGGATATTAAATTTTCTACAACTTGATTTTCTAGTATACCATCTTCAACCCTAGAAACATTTTCCAAGGTTGGCTATACAATTTCAAATTAAAAATGTAAACTAGGTCAGCTACTCAACATTCCTGCAGTGGATAATAATGAGAGAGGACCAATTACATATTTAATTTAGGACCCAAAAAAAATATTGGATCAATCACACAATTTCTTAAGTCAATGCAAAAGATTAATGCAATGTGTAGACACGAGGTTGGTCAAACCTAATGAAAACACCAATGATCTTTGAATTACACACATCTCTAGCAAGATAATCACACGTGGATTACTCAACATGCTTCACCAGACTTTCTACCAGCTCTGAGAATTCCTCAGGTACATTCACAATAATTACATAAAAAATCATTCATAGAGAACTCTTCACCAGTCCAACCAGACCAACCAGCAAAACATAGGAGCTCTAGAGTGGGCCTTTCGGAGCACCAAGGCACAAGAAAAAAATTTAGAACATAGAAACCATCGGAAAGAGTCATCTCCCAGATCTGCAAGATTTGAAACCAAATATCAGAGGACTATGAAGCCAATACATTTCTCCTAGTCCACAAACAAATAGTTCTGTCAAACCAGTTCACACATCGGTGAACATATCTTTTACTCTCCATCGAACTAGAAGCCAAAACTTAGGATATACTATCCATTGAAGCTTATGAACACACTTACAGATCCACATAGGCATAGGATAAACACAAAGGAAATGCAAAGAAAAATACTGGAGCATACTCATAATACATACTTCAACACTACCTTCATTATTTCTCAAATTTTCTCAAAAGAACTTGGAAAAAACACAACTATAACTTCATAAATACAACTCCATGTACTCTAGGCACATCTATAGTATCTCAACTATACAAGTACCATTTGTACTCAACCTGAATTGAGTTGAAATCAATGACAACATTAATGAAAACACCACCAACCACATCCATACTTGCAACAACATTGTGATACAATGATGAGAAAAATCTATGGGTCTATGTCAATGAAGTAAGTCAAGTATGAACTAGTAAGGGTTGATTTACAATCTTGAGGAGAGTTTGTGATATGATAACATTTTTCAAAAAAAAATTAAGGTTGTTATGTGAAAATTATGAACAATTTTGGTATAGTATTTTAGTTTGTTTGACATATTGCTCAGTGACTACAGTGCATTCATAGCACATTCTTCTAATTCTGGTTTGAAAGAGATCCATTTCCCTTAAATTTCTGAATAGTGTAGCCTAGTAATATATTTCATTTGAAACTATTGTATATAATGATTTATCGTTATTTATGATAGAATTTTCTCATGTTGCAATGATATGTGGTAATAGTGCTAATTTCAAGACAAGATATGGTTTGATATAGTTTTATATGGTGCAAACAATTATATTTCTTGCTTTAGGAGTATGATACAAGTGATATTCAATCTCTGGATCAAGTCATTTGATGGTTTTTGTTGACCCCACACATGTTTATACTTTCCTTCACATAGTGTTTCTTTGACAAAAGTTAATGATACTAAGATTATCTTTAGGGGGAGCTTTCCATGAATATTCTATACCCCTTTTTTCAGCTTGGCATTGTTGGCATTACTTCAGTGATACTTTGTAGTGATTTTATTTTGTGATGATTTTTTTTTTCAGTTGTTTACAGTGGTAGTTGTTAAGTGATGTATTTGGATAGTGATTTAGACATAGTATTTCCAATCTCGATATTGTCAATTGAGAAAATGACAAGTTGATGAGCTAATAATTGCAAGGTGTGACCCTTGGTCTCCTCTTCCTATGGTAGGTGTAGTCCAGAATGGCACTTGGGATTCGTGACATGGTTTAACCACCTCTTGTGGATCTTGATCTTGTATAAATCCAATGGCTATATCGGGCATTAACAGATTGATCTTTTGGTGTAATGGCAATCGCCTGTGCAACAATTGGCATCAGAGCTGGTCACGGGCTCAAATCCCATGCTTGTGTTGGGGGGATTGTTGCAAGGTTTAAATCCCTCTCTTGTGCTAGGGGGGATTATTTCAAGGTGTGCACCCTTGGTCTCCTTGGTTGTTCAGCATGATGCTTGGGATTTGTGACATGGTTTAACCGCCTCCCGTGGGTCTTAACTTTGGCTTGTATTGGGCATTGAGAGTTTGATATTTTTGTGCAACAACAAGGCCAACACTAATGATACTTGAGATAGTGGTATTCATAGTTGTCCTTTACACAGTTTAGTGGTATGGTGAATTTATATTGTAGAAATAATGAATATACAATGAACAATACATGTGATAGTTAATTTCATGGTATTCTTGACTATCCTTGACATGTACACATGTTTTTTATCTCATTCAGTGTTTTGGAAAAGGGAGAACAACTGATCTCTTTGCTTGCATTGTTTCAGGGGGAGCTTTAAAGTTTACTCTTTATCCTCGATGTTTGATTTTATTGCCATCAAGACTGGATCATTGCAATGATGTTTATGTTTGTGATTACTTTTGATAGTTTGAACCATGTATATATGGTAGAAGGTGACAAGTGATGCTACCTTTTCAAATATTTCACATTCATTAGCTTGGAAGTGATAGAACCTCTTGAGAAGTGCATAGTTGATGCCTTGGTACATGGTTATTCATGTTGGTCTAGGGAAGTTGGTAAGATTGGTCACAGTGTGGTAATATTTATTGACAATACCTTTATTATTTCCTTGGTTCATGCATATCCTAGTTAGTTCTTTTACAATGCATAATATATACATGATTGGGCAGTGATATATGGTTTTTTAGACAATATTCTCCCAACTTTGTTGACCCCAGCATTTCATATTGTTGTAAAAGGGGGAGAAGAGCTTATATCTTTCAACACAAAAGGTTCATTTGGTGCTCACTTTAATTTGTGTTTTGTTGATGCTTTGGTGATGGTTGATGATTTGAACAAGTATTCTTGGAATTTATGGTTTCAGGATATTTTACATTAATACCAAAGGGGGAGTTTGTTGACCCCACCTTGGTATTTTTGTTTTGGCATTATATCAAATATGGCAAGGTTTCAAGGTGAAAGGTCTATATGAGCATCATAATATGTTTGTTAATTTCACAAGATTAGTTTCTAGCATGTGTTGAGATTATCTTTATAAGAAGATTATGGTGTGCACTACCTAATGTGGAAATGTGAAAAAGAAACATCATTATGTTTGATTTTATGGCATATACATGGTTATTATTTCTAAAGGAATATTATTTTTTAATAAATTATTTCAATTTAAAATGTCTTTACAAAAGACATACTCACAGACAACTAAAGGAATTTTTTCATTGATTATTGCATAGTCCTTATATTGAACATTGTACCTAATAACATCTCTATGAAGGACTTAATTTTGAGAATATCATGGGAATAAATAAGCATATTAATGAGGATAGCTTGTGTGGTCGATAAGGCACATGTTGAGTTTAGTATCTTGGCACATGACAAATGTTTGGAAGGTAGAAACTTCTCAAATACATTTTGTAAAAGCAATACATTTATTTGTGAAATAATTATTTGGAGTGCTCAGTTAGGGCACAAGAAACTTAGGGTTACAGTAAAATGATGATGTTGGAGGTCTTTGAAGTGACAATGGTCATTTTCGAGTGGTTTGACAGTGGAAGAAAAATAGGTTTCAGGCACAAATTTTGTTCAGGTAAGATTGTTTCTCAACCAAGTATTCTTACTTTGAAGCAAATTTTTTTTTATTTTTTGGTATTCATGCGCATTATGGTGTCATATAGAATCTCATATTCTTTATATATGTGGGTTTATTGTTTGTGTCTACAAAAACCAATTGCTAGGTCATGCCATGAAAGGGTTCTTTGGTTGCATTTGGTATTTTCTAGGGCATGACCCTGTGTCAAATATGTTGTTGTTTACAAGGTATACACTAAGGTCCATATGTTACATTGGTGTGGGTTTCTTGTTTAGAATTTTTAAACAGTTTTGGGCACAATTTTGACCTTGTATATAAGAGAATATTACAAAATCTTACAATGTATAATGTTCATTTAATTGACAGCAATTCAAGTTTGGTAAAACAAAGAGACTACAGTGACATAAACAGTTATGAAGTTTTCAGTTTTAATTGATGAATTTTAACAAGTTACATGTGGCATTATTTGAAAGATAGTTTATAGCAGTTACTATTCTTGGAATGTTTATTTAAATAGTGATTTATCAATATTTGATGTTAAGTTCTTTCAAAGAGTTATCATGCTGCTTGTATAAAAAAAAATTGTAAAGAAGATTTGCAAGAAATGTGCAAAATAGATTGTATAAACTAATATATTTTATATTTTAAAGACTTCAAGTGAATGAGTCTTTAGGATATAGAATGTATTATATTGAAAGGGAAAATGTTTTACAGTGAAACAAAGAAACAAAGAAATGCTTTGTATTGTATATTTTCATTTGATCTTTGAGATTTTGAAAAGGCCGGTGAGGCACAAAAAAGTCAGTAAGGCACAAAAAGGCCAGTGAGACACACTCTTTCCAGTGAGGCACATGTTAGTGAGGTATTGTAAACTTGGAAATTTTTAGATAAAGCTAGTGAGGCAATTTTATGAGTGGTTTTTCTTCCCAAAGAGGTTTTTCCACTCAAGACATTATTTGTGTTATGAATTGTTATTATCACTAATGTGCTTGGACTTCATGTTCATTTGTTTATCATGTGTTATCTAGTTTTAAATTTTTCCCAAGTTTATTTGATCTGCATGAACACATATCTATCACATATTATTGTTGTAAAATAGTGTTCTTTGCTCATCTTCATTATGGTTGATCTATCAACTTTAGTTTTCATAATTCCTATCTTAATTCAGAAAATAAATTTCATGATTTTCATATATGATGCTTTATCTCATGTCAACGAAAGTTTCCTTGATATTCATGTTATTCTTGTTAAAGGTTTGAGTTGATTTCTTGAGTTAATAATGATTACCAAAGTTCTCGATTCTGAGTATGCATGTTCTCATGATAGTTGTGTTTCGAGTTTTTTAAAGATTATATTAGAGTCATCTGGAATTAGTGTACCACTGATTCACCCCCCTCTCAGTGGTATTGTACTCCTACAATAATATGCTATTTTGATCATTTTTCCTCTGCTATCTTTACCTTCTCTTTTTTAATTTTTCTTAGCTCTTTCTAGACATCTTGAATCATAATGACCTATTCCTCCACTACTAAAGAATTTGAAAGGTAACTTACCTTGATACTTATTAGATCCCTTTTTCATTCTTCTTACAAAGTTAGCTTCCACTTCATCGAAGTTATCTTCATCTAGATCTTCAGCTCTTGTACTCCTAAAATCAATTTCTAACTTTGATCCATTTCTCAAGCTAAGATTTCTCATTTCAAATGCCATTAGAGTATCCAACAACTAATCTTTAGCATATGTCTTATAACCTACAAACTCTTCAATAATAGATACCTTTTCACTATATGCATTAGGGAGAGTTCTAAGAGTCTTCTTAACTATCCTGGATTCATCCACTATTGGACCAAGTCCTCACATTCCACATACCAACTCATCCACTCTCTGTACATAGGATTTAATGTTCTCATCTTCATACATATGCAGGATCTCAAATTGTGCCTCCAAGTTCTACAACTTTTCTTATTTTAACCTTCTCATCTCCTTCATGTATCTTTTCCAATGTATCCCAAACCTCTTTAGTAGTCTTCATATTTGCAACTTTAATTAATTCATAATGTGATTTAAGACTATTCTTTAGAATGAACTTTACCTTATTGTTCACTTCATGTGCGTTGATCTCATCAGCTATACTTTGACCATTAGTAGGAATAGCGTATGCAGTATTATAAGCTTTCTCAACATCATATCCATAGTATTCCACATATCTTTCCATATTTATATTTTAGAAGGAATAATCAGTCCCATCAAACCTAGGACACTCAATAGTGATCTTTCTCGCCATTTTGAACCTTACTTAAGTGGTTAAGCTCTTCTCCAAGGAACCAAGCTCTGATACCAATTTTTGAACAAGACAATTAAGAGGGGGGTGAATCAGTTGTAGAAATTTTAACATTTAAAACTTCCACAAAAGAGATCAATTATCATTCACAAATCCTCTACTTTGTTAATATGATTAATCATTAAGTTTAAGATTAAAAACTAAAACAAGAAAAACCATACACATAATAACACCAAATTTATGTGGAAAACCCAATGAGGGAGAAACCATGGTGATGATTAACTCATAATATAGAGAATATCAAAACCAAATACAAACTCTCACTACCAAAACAAGACTTAATATCTGGAACAAGACTCACTATATAATAAGGCTTTACCACCTAGAGGGCTCACTACCACATAATTACAAAGAAGATAGAAGAGAGTTATTAAAAAGAGAAAACAATCTCAATACAATCAACATTTCCACCATAGTTAGCTCACACAATTGCATACATGCTTGAATGATTTAGTACACTTTCAACTCACTACCTCTAAAAACTCATCACAGTGATCTGCTCAAACTCACATCAGACACACACAAAATATTTAACATCTATCTCACATCTATCTTTCTTATATTTTCCTTCCACAAACATCTCAACTCATATTTATACCATCTTCAACCTTGGAACTCATCCAAGGTTGATCGCACACCATTTGTATTTACAAATTCAAATAATGCCAGTGCCAAAAAATTCTACGGTGGAATTAGAATGAGGGAAACCCAAAAATACACTTAATTAGGACCTAAATAAGTCCAAACATGCCTCAACATGCTTCCATAAACTTTGAGAGTAGTGTTTAACATAAATCTGGCTAATACCCATGTAAAACACATAAAACAATTAAGGACATGAAACATTAACATGATCTAATATCTTTGGATAGCAAACTTAACTTGGACATGATCATATCATCTTATTTCCAGAACCAAAAGTCTTGAAACCACAATTTATAGAAATATAAAGCAACTACATTTCTCTAGACCATAGCTAGATACGTATAAAATCATAGTACACATATTTGTGAAGATATTTCACACTATACGATGATCCAAAAGCCCAAATTTTGGATATATCAACCATCAAAAACCATGAACAATGCTTAAAATATTCACCAACATAAGAACACATCCCAAAGCAAAACCAAGAGAAAACCAACAAACCTTATTTATTAGAATTTTCTTAATATCCTTGACATATACAATCAATAATTTGTTTCCATGGCATCAATAACAACAACAACCAATTTAAAACCAATTAACTAGTTGACATCAATGAGAACACCTTCATACTTGCAACAAGGAGCACATGAAAATATTACATGAAGTGAGAAAATTTGGAGGAGAATATACATCATCTATAACAACTAAAATTAATGTAGAATCAAATACCAAAACACCTATTGAAGATATAAATGATGGATCAAATTTACCAAATTCAAACTAAGAATAAGTGCCAAACATCACACCTATTGATACAAGTAATGATCAATCAAATGTAAAAAATTTAAACCAAGAACAAACACCAATAATAACAACTCCTTGAATTATTTGTAAAAAACCAAAATATCTAATTGAAATAGATGATTTTTTAAAAAACCAATTCCCAACAAAATTATTGATCATACTTGTAGAAGAATTACTAATAAAATATGGAAAAATTATTTTGAGATCTTAAGTGGAACTAGAAGGTTCCAATTGATTTTTGAAAAGATTAAAAATCTTAATTTTAGAGACACTATGAAGATCCTTGACTTAAGATAATCAAATACCAATGGTGAAATAACTATTCTAAGAAATCTAATTAGTGTCTATCAATCAATAAGTTCAAAATCATGCACTAAAGATAGAAATGTTACCCAACATGTTCTTACATCAACTATAGTAAGCACTGAAACTAAAAAATATCATTTAATTACCAAAATAAGTAGGTCACTAAAAATAAGTAGAACACTATTAAATTCCATTGGGAGACATAAAACAATTGAGGATCCTAATAGTAATTCTCTATGGGCATTCTTGGGTAGACTTTCATGCAAAGATAGGGTTGTTGTGTAATACCCCTCCATTTTGATTCTTGTTCAAGTTGCTTTATGCTATGTTTGGTTGCAATTATTTTGATACTAGATACATTTTGTTATGATGTTTTGATCGTTATTATTGAGTGACAAATATTATTGTGGGATGTAGTTATCTGATTATTGTTTCACATGTATTATGGATTAATGATGTTGTAGAGTTAGCATGAGATATTATTATGAGATTATTTGAATTATGATGGAAGTGTCAGTTTTGATGAGTGTATGGGTGAAAAGGACGAGTTCGCATCACTAGCTTGTGAGCGCCCTGCGAATCCATAATTCCTTCTTCACGGTGTGTATTATATGCTGGATATATTGTATGATGTTGTTTACTTAGTTGCAGGATTGCATGTACATGACATCGACTCCACCTGGTTTCACAGGTTTGAGTGTGTCGATCCAATGGTTAAGCTGAACCGGAGATAGTAGCTAGGTAACATGTGTCAAGTTTACACCCTAGCCTTAGTGTGTCGTCAGTTGTGTGTGTCAAGTCATTGTCTGTCTTGCTTTGATATTATTTAATTCTGAAGAATTCTTGATTTGGGAATAGATATTTAGAATAATTGCATTTAAATCATGTTGATGGTTATTTAATTTAAATAATGCAATGTGGATAAAAGTTTATATTTAAATTAATTAATTATATTTAGTTTATTTAATTAATTAAATCTGATCGAAGGGGTTGAATTTAGTTATTAAATAATTAAATTAATTAATTAAACGTGATGCAAGAGAATGAAAGGAAATAAAAGAATTAAAATTAATTTTGGAATTTAATTCCAACGTGTGGGAATTAAATTAGAAATTGTAATTAAATATTTATTTGAGAAATTAGTTGCAACTTTGGAAATTAATTTATTATTTGAAATTGCATTTTAAATTGAAAGTGGGTTTTTGAAAAGTGAAATTGAAATTGAAATTAAAATTAAAATTGAAATTGAAATATCTAATTTGAATGTAATGTGAATTAGGGTTGTATTAGGTATTTCTGATTTATAAAGAATACATGTTTTAATTTTAGGGGAGAAAGTTTTTAGAAAAATACATTTTTATAACAGGGAAGAAATTTTGGCAAAAATTTGCATAAGGGTTTGAAGAAAAGTTTGATTGTAGAATTGATCGAAGGAAAGATTGTTTGCATTTGTTGGATTTTGGATTGGATTCTTTACAAGATTGAAGAAAATTCAAAAAATCTTTGAAGGAGGCTTGCATTAGAAATTTATCTCTTCCTGTAGCTTCTTGTACCAGGTTTTTCCTCTTTGTATTTTATTGTTCTTGATTTTTTTTTTTAAATAGTACTGATTAAAAATGTATTTGCTAAATCTGTTTTAGAAAATAAATTTGATATTAGAAGAAAGAATTAAAGAAATTTAGAGCCTTTGCTTGTGAAAATTCTTGAGTGAAAATTGTGAAAACCTTAGTTGAATTTAAATTATTTGGGGAAATCGATTTTGTTGTTATTGAAATCAAACATAGAGATTGAACAATGCATTTAGAATATTTTTAGAAAATGAAACCCTCTGTTTATTATTAAAAATCGGATTTTAAAATCTGTAGTATAGTTATATTTTTCATGGTAAAATGGTTTGATTGCATCGCCTATAACTTTACTTTCAAAAACTGGGTTTTCAGAAAATTTAAAGGGTTTTTGCATTTTGAAATTTTCTTACCCATGTCCAAAAATTGTAAATACCCAGATCGTAGTTTTTGAGTTATACTTGAAACATGAGACTACTATTAAGATATTTTCCCATGGCTGTTTTAAAAATAAAATAATAATAAATTGATATTTATAAATATTTATATTTTAGGTATTGTTATTATAATATTAAAATATTATTTAATAATATTTTATATTATAATTTATAATACTAAATTATTATATTTATTTATATTATTTTAAATAAAATTTGTATATTAGATTAGTGGAATTAAAATTATAAACATATGGAGAAATTATTTTAAAATGGCATGTTAAAGTTTAATTGAAGGAGTTAAATATTTGATTTAAAGAATGCATAATTTAAAATTTAATTGTGGAATTTAAATTCATATGTAAAAGGTCCAATTATTAATTTGAT
Source organism: Sequoiadendron giganteum (assembly GCA_007115665.2). Taxonomy (NCBI): domain Eukaryota; kingdom Viridiplantae; phylum Streptophyta; class Pinopsida; order Cupressales; family Cupressaceae; genus Sequoiadendron; species Sequoiadendron giganteum. Next base: position 698,205,372 of record CM021100.1, on the reverse strand, counting down.
TTAAATGGAAAAATATATTTATATTTTAAAAAATTAATGATAAGAGATTTTATTTTGAATTAAACGATTTGATATTCTGCAAAGAATAGAAGATATGTTAATGATTAAATATATTTAAATATATTAATTTATATTTAGTATATATTGAAGGCATATATCCATTTGACAGAATAAATAATATTTTATCTTATTTTATTTTGTTGTTTGCAAATTGGATATTATTAATGTTCTAAAAGAAATAATTAGTATGTGTAGAAAATGTATAGAGAAAGATATTTAAATATATTGAAGAATTATAGAAATATTTATATTTAAATGTTGGTTCTAATTAATGAGATTTAATTAAAAACAATATGAATGCGTGGCCAAATAGACAAGCCAAAAGATATTTTTATACATTGATGAAATTGCATGTTTTTAAATGGATAGTTGATGAGACATAGACTCCGGATAGAAAATTGGAAAAGATTGTTTGCAACAGTGTTAGGTTGCATTAAAAGTAAATTTAGGAACTAACTATATTGAAAAAGAAAAATAGTTATTATGTTTTATTTAGTTCCATAGAGTAATCTAGTCATTGTGAATGGAATATCAAAGGTGTCTATATAATATGGAGCATATATATATATATATATATATATATATATATATATTCACTGTAAAATTCATTATCGTATTTTATTTTAATGAGATGCATGCAATATATTATTAAATAGAGATTTAAAAATGGATTGATTAGTATATATAGAAAATGGATAGAGAAATAATATGTTATTATATTAAAGTGATTGAATGTTTTAAATAGAAAATTGAATGAGATGCAAAATTTGGTTTAGAAATGGAAAGAGTTTACTTGCATGGATTTGTGTCGATTTAAAAGTAAATTAAGAAGTTGTTTTATTGATGAGGCAATCAATTATGTTATTTATTAATTTCTATTTAGATTAGTTGAATCATTGTGATTGGATTATGAAAAATATATGGATTTAGTATATCCAAAAGTAGTATCTTCCTCATGATTATCTTAAAAGATTTAATTCTCTATATTCAGTAAAGGGAAGTTTAATTGTTTTAGATTTTCAATAATGAAAAGGGAAATAAGGGGTTATGATTATTTTAGATGATTTAGTTATCATGTTTTTGACTTTGTCAACACTACCTATTGAATGAGTATGGATTTAAGAAATCCAAATATTAGATTTGATTGATGACTTGAATGCTTTTGTTGCAATGTCGTCAAGTTGCATTGTGGGTTTTGGGATTTAGTGTTAGTCCTAAATTATAAGTCTTCCAAAAGAACTTAGATGATAAGGGTTGTTGAATCTTTATGCCATCCAATTGTTTTCCTTTAAATAGTGCATGGCGTCTTTTCAGTTTTACCCGATTTTCACGAACGGGGATGTTTGCACCTCCTTGGTTTAGGAGCGGATTATGGGATCCGTATCTCCTTGTATGGAGTGACCTTGTTATATGATTTCATCTTGTTTCCTCCTATGAAAGGAGTGGACTATGTTTTTGTTGCCTCCAAGATGAATGGAGTGAGTTTGATTATTTGTATCCTCCTTGTGTTGGAGTGGATTATGAGGCCTAGTTGGTATGCACTTGTGGTTCCTTTGGTGGATTGTTTGGGTGTGTGTTGTCGAATAGAAGAGTGGCTTCTGTTAGGCTCCAGAGCCCAAAGAGGTAAACTGGATAACCTTCAGGAGTGATTTAAACAAGTGATAATTAAATTAATATACTTAGATGATTAGGATGCAGTTCACACTAATCAGGATAATTTAATCCTCACTCATAGACACAAGGGCTTGTTTAGACTTGGGATGAGTGAGAAGGCCTAGAATGGCAAGATCAACTATCTCGTTCTTGCGAAAGGTAGTTGATTATGCATGAGTGAGTATGAGTGTCGGGATTCAGTTGAGGCCACCAGGATTACTTGTGCCGGAGCCTATGAAGAATGCCCAGAGGAGATCTCATGATAAACTTTGCGATGACACTCTATCTAGGACAACTATTGTTATTTGTTTTATATGTATGGTTTTGTGAACATACTTGATCTACTTTATGTCTGGAAGCAATGTGACTTATGTCAGTGATGTTGGAGTTGTACTTGATTTGTACTTGATTCATACTTGTATGTTGAACTGGATTTGTACTTATTGATGGCAATTATTTGGTTATGTCAGTTTGAGTCAATATGAGTTTTTCTTTGGCTAGAGGTAGTAGAATCTTTGTCCATGTTACTTTGTTACTATCTCCTAACATGGGGGGTGGGCCTTTGGGTACCACATTGGTAGGGTGGAACATGCACCAAAACCGTTGGGTCCCCATCAATCTTCAGTACTTGGTGGCGAGACATCCAGATGGACAACTCGCGGTTCTTGTTGTAATTTCTTACATTGTAATATTTCTGCTTGTATAAGTTACTTTATCCCTCTTATGTTTATGAGGTGGAATTCTGTAATTGTAATCTTATGTACTATTGCCTCATTTTGGGAATGAGTGATGTAACTATTGGATTAAGATAATGTTTATGAAATTGTATCTTGGTTGATTATCTTATTATGTTATGTGGTATTCTTATGATGTATAATGTTATATCATAAAGTTTATAATGCTACGGTTATATGTAATATGTATGTGTGGGTTTAAGTATTCCTAACCTTGTAGCCTTAGAGGTTGTTGTTAATTAGTAAGTGAATGTGTATGTTAAATGCACTTTATAAAAAAAAAATAGTTTGCTTATGATGTTAATTGCAACTTTCTTTAAGGTTACTTGGCGGGGCATTACATGTTGTTGATGCATTAAGAGCATTAATTGTTTTTTTTGGAAAGATAACACAAGATTTGCAACCAATGAAAGATATGACACCTAAACACATCCTAAGCACTTTTTGGATATGACTCAAATCCAATTTTATGAAAATTTTATTTAAAATTATCCTCAAGTGAGAATTAATCGAAGGTTTTTTTAAATGGCCATGTTGAACACAAAGATGTGCTAAGAGAGGGGGTGAATCAACATATATTAAAAATTAACTAATTCCATTTACATATTAACAACACATCACATTAACTGAAAGGAACAAAAGAGAACACATGAATCACATAGAAACACAAAGATTTTATGTAGAAAACCCAATGAGAGAAAAACCATGGTGAGGATTAACTCACAATATATGTAGCTCATTACTAACAAGAATTACAATGTTTGAGGCTCACTACCTATGGACTTGTAGACTAAAGTATACTACCTTAGACAAATATACAATGGGCTTGATGAGACTCACTATCTCATAGTAGGATACATGAAATTTAGAGTAAGAAAATTATATGAACTACTTTTGAGAAGCATCTAACATATATTGATGATGCAATCACTATTTTCCATGATTATCCCTTTACACTAATTTTGAAAACTTAATATTTTTCATTCTACTCTTTGAGTTTATATTCACAATCATCACATTAAAATTCAAATTTGATCTTTTATATATATCCTTTGCAGTAACATAAAACTCCAATTAATTAAGCTCCAAGATGACCATTAGATGAAACCATTGATATTGCATGGGTTAGCTCCAAAACACATCCAAAATAAAATAGATTTAGTTGAAGAATATCATACACTAGTTTGGGGCCCAAATGCATCACAACACATTCTTCAAGACAAAATTAATTGATTGGGATCAACCACAAAGAATGAAACAAGTCATGTTGGCACAATTAGTATCAATACCATCAATACTATCACTATTTAACTTCACATAGCCAAAGATATACTAGAATAATTATGTGGACCAAGATGTAGGAATTGTAGACCATGCAAAATATTCATTAAACCTTTTCCATAAGCATCTGATCATAAAATTATAGTGCAAGATGAGAAATCCACTAAAAGTATAGAAATAAAACATTCTAAATAGGTTGTAGCTAACTATCATCCAAAAAATGTACTTGCAGACCACTACATTACTTGATACTACTAAGTAGTATTCTTTTATCATCACAGAACATATTTACAAAACTAAAATATCATCCCTTTACTTTTGGAAGAGTGTGGAGCATTCCACTAAGCCTCCATTGTTTCTTTCCTCTATAAGGGTTCATACTGGAACACTATTACTTGTAACATTTACTACAAAAAGTGAGATATGATTTCTTGGATATGGAACCTTTATAACATAATCATATTTCCTTCAAAACCATAAGATAAAATACTTATCTACGGAAGAATTTGGATCATCATATCATGACTCTACCATATAGTCTACCTTGTGAGTGCTTTAGCACAACTTCTGTAGCATATATTTGTGTGTGATACATCAAAATATCATTTTATCAATGTAGACATATTATGGACACAACTGAACTTGAGTATAATCCTTTGTAATGTACTTAGTTAACATACTAATCATTATTCTTCCTTGTGTAGCCTTGCAAACTTGCTCCAACTGATATCACAACATGAATACTAACTTTGGAGAGTGTACACACTTTAGCATCATATATGACATCAATGAAAACCCATATTAGGTTGAGATCAATGATAAAACCAATTGCCAACAATCTCCTCCTTTGTCAATGATGGAAACACACACATGTTTGTATCTCTCTTTGCCATCAAGAGAAAAGTGCATAAATATCTTTTATTTACAACATTTAAAAATGTATGAACTCCCCAAGTTACTATATACTCCCTCTTCCTTATAATAATTGTAAAGCCAAAACTGCCCCTGAGATGGAGATGCTTCAAAAATTGGTGTTATGTAGAGGACAAAAACCAAAAGATTATTGTAGTACTTTGTAAAGACCAAAATTGTCTAGATCATACCTTTGTACCTTCATTAGAAGGTGGAATTTTCTTGTGAAATTCTCTTATTTATGCCAGGGTTGCAACGTAGTTTTCTTTTTCTAAATAAATAATGTTCTTTTGGTATTAACATTGCATTTACAAATCCTTAGATTCCTTCATATTACTTGGAGTCTTCATTTTATTATCAACACTTTCTACATTCAGAAGTATCCTTGATAGAGAAACAAGTTGTAGGTTGATTGCTTCCCTAAACTAACCAAACTATTTCCATAACTGCTATCTCTGGTCTTGAAGCAATGTTAGCTACAAATGAAGATTTTTTTTTTTAGCTCTTATTGATCCATTAATATCTATTGATAAATCATATACTTTAGTGAATTTAGTAATTTATGACCCAATGGAGTCAATCTAATCTTTGATATTTTTTTGTGGAGCTTGGCCACTTTAAGAAAATTTGATAAAAAGTATTCACTTCATTTATACATTTTTTAAACATCTTCAATTTTTCTTGTAGTTCATTATGTGCACTAGCACATGGGTCAAATACTTCTACCATTATTTTATCACTCAATTTTCTTATGGCCTCTTGTTCTACTTTTTTTCTTGAACTGAGAGGAATGATCCTTAAAGGAATCCATAATAAGCTTTAGTTTCTATTCTGGAGGCAACGAAACATCAATGTTTACTTATGATAATCCTTCCTGAATGATCTTTACAACATCATCAATTAATTCCCTTTTCTTTATATATTCTTGTAATATTTCCTTCCTTGTGGAGGTATGCAAAATATCACCAAGTTGTAATTTTTGAAGCAAAGACATATTAGATAGATCTACCAAGTCTTTGAGTGAGACTAAAGATGAGTGTTATGCCTTGAATAACCACCCCATCTTTTTCCTTGATCAAAATGGGTCTCCCTTTATGTTTTTATGCTTGGTTGATTTTCAAACAAAGTTTGGAGTCTTTTGTTTCAAACACTTTGTTTTTATTTGGTTTAGTTTGCCGAAACCAAAACTAGAATTGAATCGGGTTCTACAGCTTCTTTCAAAACTCATACTGATTCCCATCCCGACAGTCTCTCTTTTTGAACCTTTTTGTCTTGCCTTTGTCGAAGCTAGAACCGGAGTGGAAGTTAAGGTAGTATTTATTCAAATTTCTAGATCCGTTTTCCATTCTATCTCCACCTCTGTTTTTTGGTCTTTCGTTTTAGACTAAGTTTTTATGTTATGTTTTCTTGTGTTGGTCTTTTTGTTTTATTTTGTCATTTTATTTTGATTTTATCTTTGTTGGCAGAACCAGACCTGGAATGGGAACCAAGTTGAGAAATTATTCAAATTTCCAGATCCGTTTTCCATTCTGATTCCACTCACGCCAGGTTTTGTTGTTGAATTTTTATTGAAGTCACACTGCATTGATGTGCTAGTTCCTCTGCAGTTCTGGCTCCACTCAACTGCATTTAATGTGTTAATGACAACTGACATGCATAGATAGAAACTTTGAGTTTTACCTTAATTAGGGATTAAACGAGTGGTTATCATTATTATTGTTAAGAAATCGAAGAGCGAAGTAGAGCAGCAGTGGAGCTTTTCTAGAGTGAATTGATTGAAGGAAAGGCAGTTGTGCATGGATTGCTTCAGGGAGTTTAACTATTTATTCAAGTTTGAGGTAGGGTTTCCTATTCTTTCCTTTCTTTTGTAGTTTCATGTTTTCTGTTTCTATTTATCCTGGATTGTTTGGTTTTGTGTGAATTCCTCTGTGGGTTTGTATGTTTTCATTGGTTTTGCTTTTGTTTACATTTTTTTTGATTTTGTATTGCTTTTATAGTTTTGTTTCTCGTCGGTTTGTTTAAACATGGCCATTTTTCACATTTTAGCTGTGACCGAGTCATGGTGCCCTAAATTTTAAATGTTTATGGTTAAATGTTGTTTTTACACTGAGTAGGGTTTAGTAAATGGTAGTTTTTACTTAGAATCTTTTGCGCACTCAGTCTGGTTAGTTTAGTAAGGATGAAATTCATGCCCTAGTTGTTTTTATATCGAGTTTGTTTCAGATTAGGGTTTAGATGCATTTTTGTATTCACATTTTAATTTTAATATGATTCCCTAAAGTACAGTTGTCTCACAGTCATATGGGCATGGTCTTATCATGTTATATTTAAGCCTCTTTTCATTTTAAAATGACATGGTCCTTTGGAGTTATGCATTAAAATGTTAAAATCATTTATGATGTCATGGTCAACCTAGCCAGAAGTGGAATTGGAATTGATTTAGATTTTGGGCATATTTTATAATTAGTGTCAATTCCATTTTCCATCCCATCTCCGACCCCGCTTATAGTGAGAAGCTTTATTTAAAAATAGCGATAACCTAGCCGGAAGCGGAAGCAGAACCAAAACTGAATATGAGATTATAAAATTTGAAAGAAACCGAATTAGTTTTCATTCTGGTTTAGGTACTGGTTACCATTCCCATCCCGACTCTGGTCCCGTTTCTTGTTAGTATAATCTTAATGCTTGTTTTGGCTTCGAGCCCGACAATGTGTTAAAAGGGGATTGTTTAGGATGTTTTTTACTTGATTTCACCTCTAATGTGTGTATGAAAGGTATGATTTTAAGGCATATTTTGTGATGTTTATTGAAGGATCTAACTAGAGGTTTTGTTACAGGAAAGCTAAAGGATGTTGGGAACATCAAGAGAAGCTATCCAAAGGAATTGGCCTGTAGAAACATCAAAGGTAGCAGCTAAGCCCAAGAAGATAAAGCCAGAATAGTTACCCTATACCTTAAGGTAAACCACAAGAGTCCTGTTGTCATTCCAAGCAAGGTAGAATCAGATTGGTCAGACATCACCGACACAAATCTGGGCTCATACAATTTTGAGGAGCTTTATTTAGAAACATTCACTCAAGATATAACACTGAGGACATAAAGAATTGTTGAGTCTAGTTTGGCTCATATCACCTTATTTCCTCTGTCTATCTAGTGCCCAAAGTTGATTATGATAGCAGCCAGTACTTACAATCCAACCACTAGGCAGTGTATGGATTCCTAGGATAATGTGATTATTGATCTCACTCCTCAAATGTTTCAAACTATGTTTAGTGTTCCGGATCCAAAGAACCTGGTATAGTTAAAGGAGGCTGAAGCTTTGGAAAAATATAACAAATACAAAGCATCCAACAAGGTTCACTTGAATAAGAAATGGTTGAGAACAGAAAATAAATCTCTAACCAAACTTCATGAGCAACCCAAGAGGGAAAACTTCTACAAGTATCAGATTTGATCATGATGTTGTCTAGGGTGTTTGGGAAGAGGGATGCATTTCACTTCAAGGAGTGGATGTTTCCTTTCATTCAGACCATTTTGAATGGAAAACAATAGTTTGATTGGCTAATGGTGGTGTCTGATGCTATTCATGACCAGTTGACAAGGATAAGAGAAACCAAATGTTTCTTTATGACTTCTTATATTATTTATGCAACTGCTAGAGGAGGTATATTTCTAGGTTTAAGGAGACTGAGAATATTGGGAGAGAGAGAAGTGGACAAAAGAAAGTGTGGGATCATTATGATCAATTATCTCTACAAGTATTTGAAACACAACTTAGAAGGGTTAATGATGCATTTCTATATGTGATCATTAACCAACTAAATATAGATGCAAGGTATAGACTAAGCCAAGAAGCTATGTAATTTATCACTGAATGGGGATGTTGGTACATTCAATACCCCAAGTTCACATACTTCAAGCTAGTTGGATTTGAAGTTCATCCACATTTGCTTCCAAGATGTTGCAATAATAGGATAGTGTTGATGGAGTTTGTTTATCAAGCTCTGGGGGTTAATCCTCGGTTTGCATTGAAGCACAAAATAGGATGTCATAAGTTCCCCATGCAATTGGGTGAATACAGTTGTCAGCATCTGGTGGGAGCAAAGGTAGTGTGCAGTGAGTTGATACATCTAAAACTAGGTTTCTATACAGCTTAGAAGTACATTGACCCGAAGAATAAAAGGAATGCCTTACTATCTTATATTTTTTATAACCATTTCAAGTTGTTGGAAGATTTCTGGAGTGACCGGTAGGATGAGTATGACATCAAGAAGAAGAATTATGAGAGGTTACCCGTCTCACTCATGGCAGAGCTTGGGATCAAAAATAAAATTCCTAATGCATTGGTAGATGATGGAGTTGTATTGGATCCATCGTATGAAGCTTTAAACATTGGCACTAAAAGCCTGGATCCGGTTGACTGGGACAGTGAGGAAACCATTGACATTAAGTAGATAGGGTGAGCAGTCTTGCACAAGAGCATTCAATGGGTGGTTCTAAGAACCAAAAATCCTCAAGGACCAGATCCTAAAAAGGGGAAAGGATATAAAAGGATCAAAAGAAAGACACCTCCCAAGGAGCCTTTGGAGTTCCTCCCTCAAGACATTGAAGATATTAAGCTTGAAGCAGTGGCTCAAGATGAACCGAAGACATAAGAAGGAGATGCCTAAGTAGGACCTGTATTTTCAACACCTGCATTTGGTGAATCCTCTGCTCAAGTCCCACTTGCAAAACAACAAAGTGAAGAAGTGAAAAATGGAACTCTTCATAATATTGTTGAATCCATGAAGTGAAAATAAGTAGAGGTAGAAATTCATTATGTTGAAACATATTATGATGAGACTCTATCAGAGAAGGGTATACAATAAAATATGCCTCTAGAGGAGGATACTGAACAGGTGATGACAGAGGAGGATCAGTGGGCATTATTTGAAGAAGTCAAGAAGGTTGTTGATGATCAAGTACTTGCTGCAGCAATGCAGAAACAAAAGTTAATTGATGCCAAGACACAAGCTGATGTCATACTATAGCAGCAACACATAGAAGCTAAATAAAAAGTTGATGAAATAGAGAAGCAGTAGAGGCAAAAAGAGCATGAGCTCAATGTCAAGGAAGAGAATGATAAATTAGAATTGATATAGAAAATTCATGACCTTGAGGAGGAGAAGGTAAGACATCAAAGGGAGAGAGAAGTTCTCGTGGCTAAGTTAAAGCTTTATGAAGAAGCTCACAAAAAGAAAGAGGAAACAAAATGATTGCAAAAGGAGAAAGAGGCTGAAGAATTGATCAAGAAGCAATGAGAGGAAAAAGAAGATGTAGAAAAGCTTAAAGCATTAGAGGAAGAAAGAAACCAGGAATTGGAGAAGAGAAGATTAGACTTGAAGAAAGGTTGAAGAAGGAGGAAGAATATAAGAGAATACAAGAACAAAAGGACAAGGAGGAAGCTAAAAAGTTGGCACAAACAAGTGTGGAACAAGAGCAGCAAGAGAAACAGAGGGTTGATTCTCAACCTCAAATAAATGTACAACCTCCCTTAGCTACTGCCTCCTCATCTTCAACCATGATGACTGTTACTCTAGGTGCTCCTACTTGGTTGAAATTAGATATTCAAAAGACAACATCAACACCTTCTCAACCTCTCAATTGGGAGGATATGATGAAGGAAATTGAGAAAGAAAGGCCTAAAAGAAGGCCAAGATCCTACATTCTAGTAGGCTAACTGACAAAGGAGAAATTGTGGCTGAATGTGCTATACCTATGATAGACAAGGAGGCAGGAGACATGCAATTAATAGATTATCAACTAGGCACTGTGAATTTGGGGTGACCTAACAGAGATCAACAAATGAATTTAATTGATGTGGTAGCATCCTCAACCAAGTCAAGGATGTTGAAGGATAAACAAAGGAAAGATGAGCTTAAGGCTCAGTTGAATCAATTGCATGTTTTTCTGAAAAGTATTTCTCCTCCAAGATCACAATAGGTTGCTACTATTGAGACCCCAATTTTGCTGAGTAAGAAGGAAGTAGATGATCTGGTATAGGTGAGGGGCAAGGCAGAAATGTTGGATCGATGGGTTAATAAATTGAATCAAGAAATAGATGAAGTACTAGAAGACATTTTGGGGTTTACAAAATGACTGAGGGACTGATGGAAGAGATGAATCAATATGTTAAAAAATTGGAAGAACATGAGGAAGAGTAAAAAGGATACAACTAGAAATTGAAATAAGTTTTATAAATTGCCGAAGACTACTCTTCTAGAATAGTCGATACTTGAAGAAGATAATAAGGATTTCTTGGAAAAGACTTCTTGCATACTTCGGTTTAGATCAGAATTTCTATACAAACATATAAATGAGGTTCAAGATTTTGTTAAGGATCTAAATGAACAATTTGAGGAGTTGGAGGCCATTATTTCTATTATAGTAAACGTTGATGTACCTATAAAACAAGTCCTACCTTTAAGCTAAATAAAGGAGAAGTGGACTGAAAGGTTTAAAAAGGTTATGCAGAGAGGAGATGATGGTGAAGATCTATTGATAGATCGATTGATGGACATCAAAGAAGAGATAAGAGCAGCTAAGAGAGAGTTGACGAAGTTGAAGGATATGAGAGGATTTGTTGCTACGGAGTTGGAAATAATCAATTTTGAAGACAGCTGGGTGGATGGGCCAAAATTGGACATGCTACAACAAGTCTTCTCTAGTTTTGATGAATACATTGCAGAAAAAAATTCGCATGCATAAATATCATCCATGCATGGCTTTCTTCTTGTTTGCATGTTGCATGCAGAACTGGCAGTTTTTGAACTACATGGCTTTCTTCTCTTCTATTCTCTTTTTCTTCTAGTTTAACTAAGTCTCCAAAGATAATTGTAATCCCTAAAAGGGTGGGTCGACTTAAAATACAAGAGGACTTTAGATTTTGTATATCTATAAATACCCTTGGGGTATCATATTATAAGGGTTAGATGATAGAGAATAGAATTGGCCACGTGATATTAGGAGATATAATTTTTCATAGTTGTTACAAAGATACATTGTTACTTCATTTTTTATAGTTAAATAAAATTACAGGTTTACGCAATATGGTGTTAGAATTAAGTTTTACTTGATAAGGTTTATGAGTTATAATCTATCTATATGCTAGTGATTGTGTTGAAGCATGATTGTTGCTTATGTGATGAAAGTCATTAGAAGAATCTGGATTTAAGGATTATCTCATTAAATTATCGGTGAATTGAATTTATTGAAGTCTATTGATCTATGATCTTGGCAATGAATGAATATGTGTTCTTTTTGGAATCTTTGAAATAGTTATGATATGTTAATTGTGATGTTAAAATAAGCACCTTAGATGCATGCAATAGTATGGATTATTTTGTAAATTGTGTCATGCTTTGGTTTTCTTGATTTGTTGGAAAAACATTCATTGTTAAAGATATATGTCTGGATGCTAGATAAGTTTGATTCATGTTTACTGATTTACCCTCTGATCTATCTTTTTCTTTTATTTAAAACCCCCTTTCTTTATTAAAATAGCTCGATGAATAAGTCATTGCTTGTATTCTTTGTTACTAGCATAGGCCCCTTCAACATTACAGTTGCATGGACCGATTGAGTGACACCAGACAGTTGAGAACCAGCTACCAGGACCTTGGGAGTTAGGCTACTATATGTTTTCTTTCTTTTCAGGAGAAATAGAGTAGAAATATTTTGTTTAAATGTTGTTTGTGTCATTTCCACCATCAACAGATCTGGCGCTAGAAGGAGGGCCTGGAAGAACAAGCTGGCTCGCACTGTGTCTTTCTCATCGGAGAAATATGGGAGGATTCTTAGATCCTCGACTAATCTTGAACCATTTGAATAACTTCAAACCCCGATCAGACCTAGACCCCATGCTCGTAGGATATTTATACCTACTTTTCCACCACCACTTACTCCACCTGGATTTCCTCCAAATCCACCCACAGCACCACCAGTCCCACCTACATCACCACCACCAAATAGGCATGAGTCTCCACCAATTCAGCCTATATCACCACCTGCTCAACCAATCCCACCCATGGCTTACTTTGTGAAAAACCCCTGTCCATTAGGGACTATTCTAGGAGGGATCCATGACTTACCTAAGAACCCATAAAAGTTCTATCCTAAGTACATACATGGTGAATCGAGAAGTGCTGAGGAGCATATACAAGAATTCAAAGATGCTTGCACATGAGCTCAAGTTTCTCCCCCTTATTGTTTAAGAGATATGGCATATAACCGGTATTTAAATCTCCCCCGGGGATCTATTCTAGGTTGGATAGATTTAGAAAATGCATTTATTAATTAATTTCAGGTTTATGTGGACCCTGCCATCTTGTATCACCAGTTTTCCACAATAAGAAAGGAGCATCATGAGCCACTACCTTTATTCAATACTAGATTCCAAAGAATGTTTCATTGGTTGCAAGACCCTTATCTAGTAGCTGAGAATATTGCCATACATGCATATTTAAGAGTTGTTGATCCCTTGATTGGCCTATTTTTGTAGAGGACTTATCAACCTGATGAGATTAACTATTTGTCTAAAGTTTATCATCTGGCTATGAAGTTGCAACAATAGATAAGTCTACAATCAGGAGGTTTAGGAGTAGCTCTTCCTCCCATGAATTATCAGATGCCTAACCCACCATTATACAACACTATCCTAGGGATGTCTTACTCCCAATATGGACCTATGTTTGAGTTACAAGCTCCACCTACCATACCTTTTTTCGGAAATGGCATGCAAGATTCTTCCCAACAACCTAAAAATCCACAATAACAAGCGAGAGGATCAACCCATGTTCATTCCCCATCCATAGTACAGAATGTACAAAATGAGCAAACTGTCCAACTGACTAGTGAGCTAGAAACTCTCAAGAAGACTCTATCTCAAATGTCTAATGGCATGGCACAGCTTAGGAAAAACCCTCCCCATAACCAAAATTAGAATTATCAGAACCAAGGAGGTTACAACAATCAGGGAAATTACTCCAATCAAAATGGGAATTAGAACACCAACCGAAACTTTCATAATCAAAATTCTTCTAACCAAAATTACCAAAATCAGAATAGAGGATATAACTAGAGGTTCAATAACAACAACAACAACAATAGGCAGTGGAATATTGGACCTAACAATAGGGGAGTTCCCCATAACTATCAGCTAGGTGAGGAGAGACCACATATTTCTAATGTAGCTGACCTCAATTTCATGACTAATTGGTGCAGGCTACACAATACTGCAGCACATTCTAAGGTTAATTGCCCTAAAATGGAGAAGATTGTAAAGATTGCACAAGCAAATGCTCATCCTCCAGCAAGAAATTTCAATCAAGACAATGGGCCAGTCAGTAATGCTATGACTTATGAGACCATTGAAGAGAAATACCAATTTCCTATGCAAGGAGATAATGAGCCAGAAGAAGATGTGTATGATGTCCAAGCTTTTCAGTCCAAAGGAGGTCATTTTCTGAGAAATTAGAATAAGGGCCCATTTTCTACATCTGCACCCCCAAAGAACATGGTCCCGCCAAACCAAAATGTAGATAACAATCCACCACCACCAAAGGGACCTTCTGACCTTAAGAAAAGAGGCAATTTGCCTCCTTTTCCTAAGTATCAAGTTAGGAATGATTCATAATTCGACTTTATTGCAGAATTGTAGAGACAGAAGATGTCCTTGTCATTCTTTGACATCATGAAGTGGTGCCCAGCTCAACATGAGGTGGTATTGAAAGCCTTGGAGGAGGTAGATCACTTAAAGGGAAAAGGTAAAGTGACTCCAGCAAAGGAGACAAATGCAGCTATCTATAAAGGTAAGACTAGTACCCCACCTTTTCTTTTAAGTTTAAGGATTTTCGGAAAGAATTTGCACAACTGTTTATTGGAATCTAGAGCATTGGGAAATGTTATGCCCTTTTCAATATGTAAGAATTTAGGATTAAGTCCTATCCCGACCAATAAGAAAGTTATTCAGCTAGATAAAATAGAGGTCAATGTAGTAGGAGAACTAAAAAACATGCATGTATAGGTTGGATCAGATCCAAGGATCCAGACCTACATAGACATCCAAGTGGTGGATATCCCAGAGACATATGGTATGCTTCTAAGTCAGGAGTTGATGAAAAGTATTGGTGGATATTTTTCCCTGGATTTCTCTCACATGTGGCTACCCTAGAAGGGGGTTGCAACATAGATAAGGATTGAAAGTGAACAAAGACTCAAGCATATGATCATAGAATATGATGCTTCAAATGAAGTAGCATATTTTGAGACTAAGATAGGAGTTTACAAACAAGAGGAAGTCCTTACTTTCTTTGTGGTCATTCCTAGGGATACATTGCCCCTAGAATATAGTGACCCAATGATCTACATCAACTGACAGGTTCTGATAAGGAAATTGCAACAAGATAAGTTGGTTTTAGGAGAAGAAACTAGTTTGAGGAGTATTTTACTTCCTAATTGGTGTAGGGTTCATTCTCACAATCATTCAGAATTAACATGTCAATCATGATTAGATATTCTAAGTCATGTAGATTAGCCTCAACAAATATGTCAAGAGAAACCCGAAACCCCCATCAATGAGTTTTCTTTCAAAGTTAAGGATGCTACCATTCTTACACGGGCTAGTCTTTCTCAATAGGAAGGTTCCTCATCAGTAGAACAGACTCAAGTTTTATGTTCTAAACTCCAAGAAGAAGTTGAGGTGTCCCAATTCCTATTCAATACACTTGCCCCAGATACTCTACCAATACCCAAGGCATTTATGAGAAATGAGTTGGATTGCAATTTAACCCAAGAAGTTGTTCAGGAAGTGATTTCTGAGCAGGTTGAAAACATAGAAAATCTTCAAGTGAGCTTTGTCTCGAGTCAATTGATGATAACCAGCAAAAGTCCGAGCCACCACACAGCCCAAGTAAGTCATCCCCTATTATCCCTAAAAGGAAAGAGCTCCTAGCCAAAGATCATTTATGGACTATTAAATTTGATGGTTCCAAATCTAAAGCAGGAAGTGGAGTAGGGATTGAGCTAACGAACCCGAAAGGGGAGACTTACTTTGCTTCTTATAGATTGTAGTTCGGCTGTACAAACAATGTGGCTGAGTATGAAGCACTTGGTTGAGATCTTATGTTTGCTCATAAGAAGAAGGATATTGCTCTCACAGTTATGGGAGATTATGAGGTGATTGTAAAGCAGATACATAGCCAATATACATGTCATAACAAAAGATTGGCTACGTACAAAAATAGAGTTTGGAATTTAATCAAAGATTTTGATGCTTTTGGGATTAGTCTGATCCCCAGAGAAGCTAATCAAGTTGCAGATGCACTTGCTATTTCTGCTAGCACATTGGAACCCATGCAATATTATGATCTAAAGAGGTTTTTAGTTGAGTTGATTTCAGTCCCAGTTGTTCCTGATAATGTCTGACACTTTTAGGTATTTGATGATGATCAGCATATATTGGCCTTTTTGGAAAGTTCTAATGTTTTTCAAGGACAAATAATAGATGAATCTGAAAGGGATTAGGGAGATTGGGATCCTGAGAAAGAGAGTCTAGAATGGATATTGGATTTGAAAATTAATAGCATTCCGAAGGGGATGGTTGCTTTAGAGAGGATATTTGACTCAGACCCACGGGCTCATCAAAGGGTGCCTATAGAGAGTGATGGAGGGAAGTATGAATCTGTTAATTTGAATCACTTAGGCCCAGAAAGGAATGTTCTTATAGGAAAGACTTGTCCTGAGGAAATTAAGGACAACATAATCAAGGTCTTGGAGCAGAATATTAAAGCTATTGCTTGGAGTTATGATGATTTAAAAAATTTTGACACTTCAGTGATTACTCAAACCATACCTCTCAAGCCAAAAGCCAAGCCTTTTTGCCAGAAGCAACGCCTAGTCAATGCTTTAATTGAGCCCTTGATCCAGAAAGAGGTGAAAAAACTTTTATCTACTAGAATAATCTTTCCGATTAGACATTCTACATGGGTGGCTAATTTGGTTCCTATGCGCAAGAAGAATGGTGAGATCAAATTGTGTGCTGATTTCAGGAATTTAAACAAGGCATCTAGAAAGACAATTATCCATTACCTTCTCTTGATGAAGTATTACAAAAGGATAATGGATCCCAGATGATGTCATTCTTGGATGGTTATTCTAGATACAATCAAATCCTGGTTAGTCATGAGGATAGGATGAAGACTACTTTCACCACTAAATGGGGCACATTTGCTTATAAGAGGATGCCATTCAGTCTCATTAATGCTCGAGATAATTTTCAAAGGGAAATGGATGTAGCTTTCAAAGATCTGGTAAGAAAATGTATAATCATTTATGTAGATGATTTAATGATCTTCTCTAGGAATAGAGAAGATCATGCTGCTGAGATGGAAAAGGTTCTAAATAAATGTATAATTTATGGTGTCTCTCTTAATCCAAAGAAATGTGTATTTGGAGTGTTTGAATGGAAGCTCTTAGGTCACATTATATCAGAGGAAGGGATTTCTATAGATCCTGACCGAGTGGAGTCCATCTTGAAATTGACAAGGCCGGGCAGTAAGAAGGAAATGAGGTCCTTCTTTGGAAGGATCAATTTTGTTAGGAAATTTATAATAGGGTTTGTGGAGATTTTCAAACCTCTTAATGAAATGATGAAGAAAGATGCAAAAATTGAGTGGAGTGAAGAGGCTAAGTTTTATTTGTCATAGATTAAATAATCTATATCTAAGGCACCTATTTTGAGAAGCCCATATTATCTAAA
Source organism: Sequoiadendron giganteum (assembly GCA_007115665.2). Taxonomy (NCBI): domain Eukaryota; kingdom Viridiplantae; phylum Streptophyta; class Pinopsida; order Cupressales; family Cupressaceae; genus Sequoiadendron; species Sequoiadendron giganteum. The sequence goes on along the minus strand of CM021100.1, from coordinate 698,187,936 downwards.
ACCTTTCTATATCTATTATTTTGCTTCTGACCATTCATATGTAGCCATTTTAACATAGTGAAGAGAAGAGAGCGAGGAGAGACCTATTGTCTTTATGAGCTCTCCATTTAAGAATGCAGAAGTAAGGTATTCACCACTAGAGAAATGAGCCTTTACACTGGTACGAGCAGTAAAGAAGTTTAGGCATTACATAATTCAAAGTCAAGTGATGGCCATAGTTCCAGATCCAACTGTGAAGTCTCTTCTTATGCAAAGTGAATTGGGAGAATGAAGAGGGAAGTGGATGGAAATCTTAATGGAGTTTGACTTAGAAATTCACCCGATGAAACTCATTCGAGGGAAATGTTTTTCAAAAGCAATGGCTGATATCGACATAAATATCACTTGTCAACAGTATATTGTCCAATCATTTACAAAGGATCCTTGGTATACAGATTTAATCTTCTTCCTCCTCAATAAAAAATGTCCAGAAGGGATGAATGCTACTTAGAGGAGAGCATTGAGGATGAAGAGTGCTCATTACATGCTTAAAGGGGGATCTATCTACAAAAATAATTTTCAAAGAATTTACCTATGCTGTTTGGATCAGCAAGAGGCTAAGCATGCTATTTCTAAGTTTCATGGAAGGCATGGAATAGGGCATGGGTTTGTTGATGCTTTGGCTCATCAGATTCTAAGATCAGGATATTATTGGCCTTTTGTATTTAGAGATGCACACCAACATGTATGGACTTGTCATGTATGCCAAACTTCTGCACCCAGGGAAGAAATCTTGCAATGCCTTTGCAACCAGTATATGAGGTGTTGCAATTTGCTCAATGAGAACTTGATTTTGTAGATGTAATTAATCCTAATTCTTCTGCAGGTCATAAATTCATCTTGACTGCAACTAACTACTGCACACATTGGATTGAGGCCCAACCTTGCAAGAATAGCACCATAGAGGTGGTCATCAAGTTTCTAACTGAGAACATCACAATCAGGTATGGAGTTCCATTTTCTTTGGTATGTGATAATAGCCCTACTTTTTCTTCTGTTGAATTCATTTCATGGGCATATGAACATAAAATTGGTTTGAAGTATTCTTCCAATTACTACCCTTAGGGAAATGGAGTGGCTAATTCCACAAATAAAAACTTTTTGGAAGTAATAAAAAAGTTGCTAGAAAACAATCCTAGGGACTGGCACACCCAGTTGAGATTTTCCTTATGGGTAGATCGAAGTAGAATCAAATTAGCTCTATGAAATTCACCTTTTAAGTTAGTCTATGGCCAAGATCCAATCATCTCGATCCATTTACAGATACCTGGTCTTAAGTTCATGCAGGAATTTTATACCAAGGATGATAGGATTGAGGTTAGACTACTTAATTTACTTAACATGGAAGAGCAAAGAGATGCTGCTTTGCAACAATTCTCTAAACATCAGGCTATTGTCAAATGATGGTTTGATAAAAGAGCCAAGATAAAATCTTTTAGGATATCAGATCTTGTATTACTATGGGATAAGGCAAGAGAGAAGAAAGGAGATCATCAAAAGTTTGATAGACTTTGGTTAGGTATTTATCAAGTGGCTGAGATACTGGGCGAGAATACTTTTCATTTGAGTACCTTAACAGGAGAGCCTATTCCATTACCAGTTAATGGTCAGTTTCTCAAGCACTATTTTGGTGCATAGAAGGTCTGATGTTTTAAAGAAATTGTATTATATTGTATCATATATAATTAAGTTTCTATTTTAGTTTTAGTTTTTGTTTTTTGTGTTTGTTTGTTCTCTTTCTTTGTTTTGTTTGTTTGTTTTGTTTTGTCTTGTTTCATTGGGGATCCTCATTTTGTTCATCTCAAGTCAAGGGGCTGTTATTCAAGGTATACTACTGGTACTAGGAGAGAAATTGGTTTAGGTATTTTCATCATCATCACTGAAAAGGATTTCATTCTGAAACTTATGTTTTATGACCATTCTAGTTTGGGTTTGAAAAGTTATTAAGGATAGAAGATATATTGTGAATATCTCATGAATTGTGATAAACAATCTATCACCAAATTAGGAAAAAAATTGCATGGGTAAGTACCTATTTGTTTTAGAGTGGCTCTACCCTTTCATTCAAGTGAAAAATCTGATTCCAAGATTATCATGAAATCCATTGTAGTTCTCAACCCATGTTTCAGATTCATTATGTCTGAGGATTGAGGAAGGTGCATAAAATATATCCACAAGGAAGGCTTTAAAAAAAATGAAAAGAAAGAAAGAAGAGGAAAACTCAATATCAAGTGGGTAATCAAGTATCTCTATCAGAGCTATGGACACTTGGCTGGAAATAGAGCAATGATTTGAGAGAACTAGAGGTATCTCCATTAGGGCTATGGACGCCTGTCTAGTAGCGGAGCAATTCCCAAGATTTTATTGTACGATAGTTAAAGGACTCAACCTATGTAGCTTGAATCTTAGGTATAGTTGTTCAAGAACAGAAAAAGTATCTACAAAGAATGATGCACAATATAGCCACACACTCAGATTAAAACTAACTCATGAGCACATACATCTAAGATTCCAAATCAAACTTATTCTAGATATATCTAATCTTATTCAAGTTAGCATGCTACATAAACCAAGTAGTTTTAGGGTGACTGAAATTTTCTTTGGGTATCTTGAAAATGGGTAAACCATTTTCCCAGCCGAGTCACCATTTTTTATGCCTTGCATAACCACCCCATCTTTTACCTTGATCAAAATGGGCCCCCCTTTATGTTTTTATCCTTGGTTGATTTTAAACCAACGTTTGGAGTCTTTTGTTTCAAATACTTTGTTTTTCTTTGGTTTAGTCTGCCAGAACTAGAACCGGAATTGAATCAGGTTTTGAATCTTCTTTGAAACTCATACCGATTACCATCCCGACAATCTCTCTTTTTGAACTTTTTGATCTTGTCTTTGTCGAAGCCAAAACCGGACTAGAAGTTAAGTCAGTATTTATTCAAATTTCCAGATCCATTTTCCATTCCGCCTTCGCCTCTGCTTTTTGGTCTTTTGTTTTAGACTAAGTTTTTATGTTATGTTTTCTTGTGTCAGTCTTTTTGTTTTATTTTTTCGTTTTGTTTCGCTTTTATCTTTATTGATAGAACCAAACCTGGAATGGGAACCAAGTTGAGAAATTATTCAAATTTCTAGATCCGTTTTCCATTCCGATTCCGCTCTCGCCGGGTTTTGTTGTTGACTTTTTACTGAAGTCACACTACGGTGATGTGCTAGTTCCTCTATAGTTCCGGCTCTGCTTGACTGCATTTAATGCATTAATGACAGCTACCATGCATAGGTAGAAAATTTGAGTTTTACCTTAATTAGGGATTAAACGAGTGGTTATCATTATTATTGTTAAGAAATCGAAGAGTGAAGTAGAGAAGCAATGGAGCTTTTCTGGAGTGAATCAATTGAAGGAAAGGTAGTTGTGTGCAGATTGCTTCAGGGAGTTTAACTATTTATTCACATTTGAGGTAGGGTTTCCTATTCTTTCCTTTCTTTTGTAGTTTCATGTTTTCTGTTTCTATTCTTCCTAGATTGTTTGGTTTTGTGTGAATTCCTTTGTGGGTTTGTATGTTTTCGTTGGTTTTGATTTTGTTTACGTTTTTCTTGATTTTGTATTGCTTTTATAGTTTTTTTTCTTGTCGATTTGTTTAAACATGGTCATTTTTCATGTTTTAGCCATGACCGAGTTGTGGTGCCCTAAATTTTAAATGTTTATGGTAAAATGTTGTTTTTACAATGAGTAGGGTTTAGTAAATGAAAGTTTTTACTTAGAATCTTTTGCACACTCAGTCAGGTTAGTTTAGAAAGGATTACATTTGTGCCCTAGTTTTTTTTATATCGAGTTTGTTTTAGATTAGGGCTTAGATGCATTTTTATATTCGTATTTTAATTTAAATATCATGCCCTAAAGTACAGTCACCTCACGGTCATATGGGCATGGTCTTATCATGTTATATTTAAGCCTCTTTTTATTTTAAAATGACCTAGTCCTTAAATCATGGAGTTATGCATTAAACTGTGAAAATCATTTATGACATCATGGTCAGCCTAGGCCGAAGCGGGATCGGAATTGATTTAGATTTTGGGCATATTTTATAATTAGTGTCAATTCCATTTTCCATCTCGTCTCCAACCCCGCTTATAGTGAGAAGCTTTATTTCAAAATAGCGATAACCTAGCCGGAAGCAGAGGCGAAACTGAAACTGAATATGAGATTAGAAAATTTGAAAAATCCAAATCAGTTTCCATTCCGGTTCCGGTCCCAGTTACCATTCCCGTCCCAACTCCAGTCCCGCTTCTTGTTAGTATAATCTCAATGCTTGTTTTGGCTCCAAGCCTGGTAGTGTGTTAAAAGGGGATTATTTAGGATGTTTTTTGCCTGGTTCCACCTCCGATGTGTTTATGAAAGGTATGATTTTAAGGCATATGTTGTGATGTTTATTCAAGCATCTAACTAGAGGTTTTGTTATAGGAAAGCTAGAGGACATCAGGAACATCATGAGAAGCTATCCAAAGGAACCGACCTGTAGGAACATCAAAGGCAACAACTAAGCCCAAGAAGATAAAGACAGAATAGTTACCCTATACCTTGAGGTATAACCATAGGAGTCCTGTTGTCATTGCAAGTAAGGTAGAATCAGATTGGTCAGACATCACTGACACAAATATGGGCTCATACAATTTTGAGGAGCTTTATTTGGAAACATTCACTCAAGATATAACACCAAGGACATAAAAAATTGTTGAGTTTGGTTTGGCTCATATCACCTTATTTCCTTTGTCTATCCAATGCCCGGAGTTGATTATGACAGCAGCCAGTGCTTACAATCCAGCCACTAGGCAGTGTATGGATTCCTAGGACAATGTGATTATTGATATCACTCCTCAAATGTTTCAAACTATGTTTAGTATCCTGGATCCAAAGAACCTGGTACAATTAAAGGATGTTGAATATTTGGAAAAATATAGCAAATACAAAGCATCCAACAAGGCTCACTTGAATAAGAAATGGTTGAGAATGGAAAATAAATCTCTAACCAAACTTCATGATCAACCCAAGAGGGCAGAATTATACAAGGAAGTATCAGATTTGATCATGATGTTGTCTAGGGTGTTTGGGAAGAGGGATGCATTTCACTTCAAGGAGTGGATGTTTCCTTTCATTCAAACCATTTTGAATGGAAAATAATAGTTTGATTGGCCAATGGTGGTGTCCAATGCTATTCATGACCAGTTGATAAGGATAAGAGAAACCAAATGTTTTTTTATGACTTCTTATATTATTTATGCAGCTACTAGAGGAGGTATATTTCCAGGTTTGAGGAGAGTGGGAATATTGGGAGAGAGAGAGAGATGGACAAAAGAAAGTGTGGGATCATTATGATAAATTATCTCTGCAAGTATCTAAAACACAACTTAGAAGGGTTAATGATGCATTTCTATATGTGATCATTAACCAACTGAATGAAGATGCAGGGTGAAGACTAATCCAAGAAACTATGGCATTTATCACTGAATCGGGATGTTGGTGCATTCAATACCCCAATTTCACATACTTCAAGCTAGCTAGATTTGAAGGTCATCCACATTTTCTACCAAGATGTTCCAATAATAGGATAGTGTTGATGGAGTTTGTTTATCAAGCTCTAGGGGTTAATGCTTGATTTGCATTGAAGCACAAAATAGGATGTCATACGATCCCCATGCAGTTGGGTGAATACAGAAGTCACTGTCTGGAGGGAGGAAAGGTAGTGTGCAGTGAGTTGATACATCTAAAACTAGGTTTGTATACAGCTCAGAAGTACTTTGACCCCAAGAATAAAATGAATGCCTTGTTGCCTTCTATTTTTGATAAACATTTCAATTTGTTGGAAGATTTCTGGAGTGATCGGCAGGATGAGTATGGCCTTAGAAGGAAGAATTATGAGAGGTTACCCATCTCACTCATGGTAGATCTTGGGATCAAAAATGACATTCTTGATGCATTAGTGGATGATGGAGTTGTATTGGATCCATCATATGAAGCTTTAAACATTAGGACTAAAAGCTTGGATCCGGTTGACTGGGATAGTTAGGAAACTATTGACATTAAGTAGATAGGGTGAGCAGTCTTGGATAGGAGCATTCAATGGGTGGTTCTAAGAACCGAAACTCCTCAAGGACTAGCTCCTTAAAAGGGGAAAGGATATAAAAGGATCAAAAGAAAGACACCTCCCAAGGAGCCTTTGCAGTTCCTCCCTCTAGACATTGATGAGATTGAGCTTGAAGCAGTGGCTCAAGATGAAACAAAGACATAGGAAGAAGATGCCCAAGTAGACCTGTAGTTTCAACACCTGCATTAGGGGAATCCTCTGCTCAAGTCCCACTTGCAAAATAGCAAAGTGAAGAAGTGCAAAAAGGGACTCTTCATAATATTGTTGAATCCATGAAGGGAAAAGAAGTAGAGGTAGAAATTCATGATGTTGGAACAGATTCTGATGAAACTCTGTCAAAGAAGGGTATACAAGAAAATATGCCTCTAGAGGAGGATACTGAACAGGTGATGACAGAGGAGGATCAGTGGGCGTTATTTGAAGAAGTCAAGAAGGCTACTGATGATCAAGTACTTGCTACAGCAATGGAGAAACAAAAGGTAATTGATGCCAAGACACAAGTTGATGCCATACTGTAGCAACAACACATAGCAGCTAAATCAAAAGCTGATGAAATAGAGAAGTAACAGAGAAAAAAAGAGCATGAGCTCAATGTCAAGGAAGAGAATGATAAATTAGAATTGATATAGAAAATTCACGACCTTGAGGAGGAGAAGGTGAGACATCGAAGTGAGAGAGAAGTTCTGGTGGCTAAGTTAAAGCTTTATGAAGAAGCTCACAAAAAGAAAGAGGAGACAAAACGATTGCAAAAGGAGAAAGAGGTCGAAGAACTGATCAAGAAGCAACAAGAGGAAAAGGAAGATGTAGAAAAGCTTAAAGCATTAGAGGAAGAAAGAAACCAGGAATTGGAGAAGAGAAGATTAGACTTGAAGAAAGGTTGAAAAAGGAGGAAGAAGATAAAAAAAATACATGAACAAAAGGATAGGGAGGAAGCTGAAAAGTTGGCACAAACAAGTGTAGAACAAGAGTAGCAAGAGAAATAGAGGATTGATTCTCAACCTCAAATAAATGTGCAACCTCCCTTAGCTACTGCCTCCTCATCTTCAACCATGATGACTGTTACTCCAGGTGCTCCTACTTGGTTGAAATTAGATCTTCAAAAGACAACATTGACACCTTCTCAACCTCTCAATTGGGAGGATATGATGAAGGAAATTGAGAAAGTAAGGCCTAAAAATAAGGCCAAGATCCTACATTCTACTAGGCTAACTAACAAAGGAGAAATTGTGGCTGAATGGGTTATACCTATGATAGAAAAGGACGTAGGAGACATGCAATTAACAGATTATCAGATAGGCACTATGACTTTTGGGATACCTACCAAAGATCAACAAATTAATTTAATTGATGTGGTAGCATCCTCAACCAAGTCAAGGATGTTGAAGGATAAACAAAAGAAAGATGAGCTTAAGGCTCTGTTAGATCAATTGCATATTTTTCTGAAAAATATTTTTTTTGCAAGATTACAATAGGTTGCTGCTATTGAGACCCCAATTTTGCTGAGTAAGAAGGAAGTAGATGACTTGGTACAGGTGAGGGGCAAGGCAGAAATTTTGGATTGATGGGCTAATAAATTGAATCAAGAAATAGATGAAGTACTAGAAGAGAGTTTTGGGGTTTACATATTGATTGAGGGTTTGATGGAAGAGATGAATCAATATGTTAAAACATTGGAAGAACAGGAGGAAGAGTACAAAGGATACAACCAGAAATTGAAAGAAGTTAATAAATTGCCTAAGACTACTCTTCTAGAACAGTCAATACTTGAAGAAGATAATAAGGATTTCTTAGAAAAGACTTCTTGCATACTCCGGTTTAGATTAGATTTTCTATACAAACATAGAAATGAGGTTCAAGATTATGTTAAGGATCTAAATGAACAATTTGAGGAGTTGGAGACCATTATTGCTATTATAGTAAACGTTGATGTACCTGTAAAAGAAGGCCTACCTTTAAGCCAAATAAAGGAGAGGTGGATTGAAAGGTTTAAAGAGGTTATGTAGAGAGGAGATGTTGGTGAAGATATATTGATAGATCGATTGATGGACATCAAAGAAGAGATAAGAGCAGCTAAGAGAGAGTTGATGAAGCTAAAGGATATGAGAGGATTTGCTACAATGGAGTTGGAAAGAATCAAGTTTGAAGATAGCTAGGTGGATGGGACGGAATTGGACATGCTACAACAAGTCTTCTCCAGTTTTGATGAATACATTGCAGAACAAACTTCGCATGCATAAATCTAATGCTTGCATGGCTTTCTTTTTCTTTGCATGTTTCATGCAACATTGGCAGTTTTTGATGCATGTGGCTTTCTTCTCTTCTATTCTTTTTTTCTTCCAGTTTAATTGAGTCTCCAAAGATAACTGTAATCCCTAAAAGGGTGGGTCAACTTAAAATAGAAGAGGACTTCAAATTTTATATATCTATAAATACCCTTGGGGTATCATATTGTAAGGGTCAGCTGGTAGAGAATAGAATTGGCCACATGATATTAAGAGATAGAATTTTTCATAGTTGTTACAGAGATACATTGTTACTTCATTTTTTACAGTTAAATAAAATTACAAGTTTAAGCAATATGGTGTTAGAATTAAGTTTTACTTGATGAGGTTGATGAGTTATAATCTATATGTATGCCAGTGATTGTGTTGAAGCATGATTGTTTCTTATGTGATGAAATTAATTACAAGAAGCCGGATTTAAGGATTATCTCTTTAAATTATCGGTGAATTGAATTTATTGAAGTTTGTTGATCTATAATCTTGGCAATGAATGAATATGTGTTCTTTTTGGAATCTTTGAAATAGTTGTGATATGCGAATTTTGATGTTAAAATAAGCACCTTAGATGCATGCAATAGTATGGATTATTCTGTAAATTGTGTCATGCTTTGGTTTTCTTGACTTATTGGAAAAAAATTCATTGTTGAAGATGTATGTCTAGATGCTAGATAAGTTTGATTCATGTTTACTGATTTACCCTCTGATCTATCTATTGATGCAAAATTTTGCATGTAGCAGTAGTCTTATGGGAAACTTAGCTAATGGGGGACATTGTGCGCTAGCTAAGTGACCTTTGGGATTTTACCGAAGTCGGCTCTTCATTTAATGGGGGAAGTAAAAGGTAAGGGAGATAGTAGGAATGTAAATTTTACACTATAGGTGATGCACCAAAGTCTTTAAACAACTTTACTAGAGCATAGTGTAGAATGCAAAGGCCCAAACCACTAAATTGCTATTAGTTAAGATAATTTTCTCAAAAGCACTTAAATCGCAAGAATACCTTTCACTTTTGCATAACATAATATTAACATAACTTTGTGCTAACACAGAAGAGTCAAAATAAACATGGTCTATATTTATTGAGTTATGAAAAAATCATAGAAAGCTGAAGAACAAGCATTCATGAAATAAAACAAGATAACAGCACAAAACAATAGTCTCATTAAATGCATGAATAAATAGAAAGGCCGAAATTGTTTGGCACAGTCTAGAGTCTTAAAATTCAATAAAGTTATCACAAAGGCTTTCTTCCCATTGCTTGGGAGTTTTTTCAAAACTTAACCAACCCCTCAATAAAAGAAAACATGGCCATATTTATTGGCTAGTCCACCACCTGAAGATGCATCAAGAGAAGAGCAAACCACGTGCAGAGACCGATGGCCCAGATCATCTCGAGCCATCACAACAATCATCAACCGGCTAGCAGCATGCTAGCAAGGCCACGACATAGAATAGAAAACCATGCAGCAACAGGAGAGGACAAGTGGCAACAGGTGAGTATAAAAGGTCCAACAGAAATTCCAAGGTAATTGGTGCAGAAGAAATCACCATGTGTCACTTAGACAAAGCCTAGTAGAAAGTTGAAAATATGCCTAGTAGAAAACCTCGAGAGGGAGCCACGTGGAGCACTCTGAGAAATATAAAGTACAAGGTAGGCCCAACTTGGGAAAATAGCCAGAGAGAGCCATGCGGCATGTAGATGGAGAATGCCAAAAAGCGAAGCGAAAGAAAAGAGAAAAGCTTCGCGAGGAAGCCACGTGGAGCGCTCCGAGGGCAGTGAGCATTCAAAAATTAAAGTGCAACCGCAAAGGTAAATATAAAATTGCAAAGGTTTTGGCAGTTTTTTTGTTGATCAGTTTGGAGACTCATAGGGGCATTACACTCACGGAATGGAGAACCTCAGAAACTTTGGTTCAGCATCCCAACTACTCATAACTTTGAGAGGGCAGCCTGCAGACTAGTCCAGACTTCATTTGACGACACAGAGAGAGCTCGCAATTTCTCATGAGATAGCTTGAGATCCATGATTACCTTGAAAGGAAATCCGCCTGATACTTTTGTCTCCAATTCCAACTAGAAGAAGAGTTGCGCTAACTGATGCACGATTCCTTCAATTTCCTTGGTGGTCGGAGCCTGATCAAATGATTGAAAGATAAAAAGTTCCTGCTTCTTCTCTTTGATCATTGCAATGATGTGCTCCACACCCACTACTGCCTGATCTGCAATGAAGGGCGAGGGAAGGTGGTGACCTGGTTCAACTAAGACCTACATTCTGCTACCTTTTGAATGGCCTCATGCATAGAGATGAGGATACTTATGCCCGTAACCACCATTGTTTGGTCATTGATGCCCACACTGCTCAATGCTTCATCAGAAGCTGTATACAACTTGCCCAATAAAATTCTAGCCTCTGGAACCTTGTCAAAAGTTCAGTCCTGAACCTGCTATATTGATTTACTCACTATTTCGCAAAGGCTAGTTGCTTGTGCCATAAATTTCAAGGTGGGTTGAAGAGTAAGGCACGCAGCCTTCACCTTGTCCCAGTATGATGCATACAACTCTTTCACAATTTGCAACGAGCTCATCCGGGGCACAAGGGGTTGGGTCCTTAGGGTAGCCAATTCTGCCTCACTGTTCCTCAAACTTGCCTTTAGCTCTTACAAGCTTCTCTCCATGCAAACACCTGCTCTCTCAGAGTGAAAACTTCCTTTTCCTTTTCCACTAGGGCCAGTTCGGTCTGCCTAGTCTTTTGAGTTTCTAATTCCAGATTGGCACTCATTTCAGTAATTTCGGCAGTGGTGTTCTGTCGGAGCTCTTTCATTCCCTTAGTTAGTAGGTCAGACTTAGCGTGGAGTTTCTACTCATTTGCTCGGCTCTTCTCAACCTCCTGCTGGACTCTCAGAATGATCTCCCCACTTAAATCCTGCAATTCCTTGGTCTTACTTTCGAAGGCACCCCTCTCCTTCTCAAGTCCCTTTATTTCGTTCTCTTGGGCTTTAAATTTGTTCACCCAGATGTCGACTTTGCCTTTGAGCTCTGGAATCTGGTCATCCTTCTTCTTCGCCTATTGGTTGAGTTTGAAAAAATTAGTGGTCACTATTTTTTTGGGTCTCCTCCATTAACTCAACTTTATCTCATGAGCGGGCCTGCTGCAAGTCTAACCCGACAACATTCATAGAATAATCACTCGGCAGCATTTTTCCTATCACCTTAATCATATTTGGAGTGATTTTTGCAAACATTAAGAAATTTTGACTTTCATTGAATACGGTTTGCAAATGGGGTTCCGCCTACTTTTTTGCATCCTTTTATTTTCTTTTGTTGATTGGATTGGTGCAGGCTCTCTTATTTGCATCAACCTATGATAAAAATTCTTAGGCAGGGATACCCAGGCCACCAGTAAAAGGATACTCTTGAGGGATGGCCAATAGGAAAGACAGTGTATTCAACACATCAGAAGTCTTGCTAGGTAGTGTTATGATAGTGGCGGATAATGGTGGAATGAATTGGCCACTCAAAGGAGATGAGAACAAGGTGTAAGGTAAAACTGGAGATGCACCAACTGTAGGGCTGGGCCTCAGAGACAAAAATTGCTGGCCTACAAGCCCAGTACTTACATCGAATTGCGTTCCAGGTAAGATATGGAAAGCAAAGGATAGAGGTGGGAAACCAGGAGGGGCAGAGAAAACTAGAGCAAATGACAAAGCAGGAGCAGACAACAAAGCAGGTGCAGACGAAGGAGAGACCAGAGACATGGAAGAGACAGAATAGGGAAGAAAAGTTACTTGAGGCTCACGCGGAGCTGTAGACGTTTCGATCGCTTCCTCCATCAACTACTCTTCCTCCCCATCAACTTCTCTAGTTCGTTGTTGCTCTTCCTCTGGATGATCATCAAGGTTTAAAATAACCCACCTCCATCCACTGGTAGTCCTCGCCTATTTTCATGTTGATTTGGAAGAGCTGGCTGGCACCGATGTTTGTGCATGTGGCTCTTCTTCCTATGTAGGCTTCTTACTAGTATCCCTCTCTTGCATTGGACTCTCAGCAACGACAAGGAGATTCTGAGTTACCTCTTCCTTAGATTCTGCGGCAACCTCTTCCCTTCTGTACTACTGCACAAATGTTGAGCGGTTCAGAGACCTTTCAACATCTAGATGTTCATTCTTCTAGATATCATCAAATCTTTTATCAAGGGATATTTTGTCATGAAGCTTGCAAGTTGCCAGAATCTCTTGCTGGTATACCCAGAAGGCTTGAATCTTCTCGAGCACCCAATTGAGCTTATTCAATTGGGTGACTAGGGAGGTGTTGATCTTCTGCTTTGGATTAGCCTTCCCTATGATATGATAAAAATTTAGCCATGGTGGTCAACCATCCACTGTAGGCAAATATTCAAGGCCTACAGACCTACTTAAATTTCTTTCCTTGGGATTCCTCCAAAGGTCCCAGAATGGTCAGGGCGAATGTGGGATTTTGATGCCTACTCCCACTAAATTATTATCGGGATTGTAATGTCAGGCATCTTCTATCAGTACCAACCTGAGGTGACCTAACTTTGAAAGTAGAATCACCGAGGTATCAATCATTGGAGTCCTCTTCTTAATCAGCGACACGGATCCAAATATGATTGACAACAACAAATAGGAAGTTAAGTGTTTTCTTCCTCGATAATCATCATCAAGGGTACATAGCTGCCTCATTACCTCCAGGGCCAACACTCTATCAAAAATTAAATGGGGGAGTCGAAAAGGCTGCCAGATAAAACCTGGTATACGGAGTATGGTGAAATACAAACCAAAGAACTAGTCACAAGGCGGAACTAGCTTCCCCAACCAAGACTTCTAGCGAGGTGATATGCATTCGGTCATGTTAATGCCAGCTCTATCCAAAGACCTAAGAGTTGGGGCTATGAATGAATCCGAAAATGCATAATAATCAAAGGTTTTTGACATGACAGGGGTCCATGTCGAAACCAGTTTTCGTAGGCCACCCTCGTAAAAAATAGACAGGGACATGGATGCCAAAAAGTAATCCGTGTTTAGGTGCAAGATCAAGTAAGCTAGGAAAGATGAATACCTAAACTTAGAACTGACCCCAAACTCCTACAGCTGCTGCCAAATTCCATCACTAACAACTCTTGTAAAATCTAGGAGTGAAGCTTCGTGATTCCTATTCAGAATAAAGCTGAGGCACATTTGAAACTCAAGAATGTACTTGTCCGAGTCCAGACCACACCAGCATTAGCATAGAAGTGATAGAGGAAGACCCACCTTTCAGAGCCTTTATATTGAAAGGGAATTTGGGCAGCACCAAACTGCTTGTTGGTTGATTGATCTCAGAGCAATAAAACTGTGGTCCTATTTGAAGCTCTCCCCACTTTTGCTGCATTCCTTCCACTTTAAAAATCTCAACCACATGGGTCAAGTGAAGTAGAACGCACAACATATCTTGAATAGCTTCAGGGCAAATGACTACCCTGAAATCCTTGCCACTGATTACCCCAGTGTCTGGGTCGAAATGCGCCGCACATGCCACCATAATTTTGGGGCAAGGATGTACCAAAGGAACCATGTACTACTCAAAGCCACAGAACCATAGACGTTTGTGAAATGGGTCTATCATATGCTTCATTTTTTCACATGCGGTCTCCCTAAGACTCTTAGGATTGCAAGATAACTTAGGATCAAAGACGTTATCCCAATCCTCTAAGACCGCTGCTTGATCTTTGTGACGAACTGCGTTCAATATCTTCTGGTCCACCACATTTGTAAAAGACCAGTGAGACTTTGAGGGTATGCATAGAGTGGCATAAGACTCCTGGTCATAGAGCTGTACACTGGGTGCTACCTTCATTTGCTCACTTATAGTTGTTGGATCCATGACCAGGGATCGGTTCTCTACAATTTCAGCCATTTTTTATATTTCGTAAGAACTTTTCTGCAAACCTTTGGCAAACGACTTGGCTCTTTTGAAAATTTATTTCTTCTTTTGAGTGCCATAGTTGCTTAATCCTTGGAAAATTTTGCAATAAATACGTTCTCTGCATGCCATAACTTGCCTTTTCGATTCTCAAGAAAGGCGGCTGAAAAGAGTACGTGCCAGTCATTCATACCAAGTTGCTATTATGCGTTGCTAGCTTTTATTCATGTGAAAGGATCACCAACCAGCCAAATTGCTTGAGAATTTAATGGACAACCTCTTACATATGATGGAGCCTGATTTTCTTGAAAGACGAACCAAGGCAACCTTCCGAACACCCCCTCGCAGACTATTTACATTAACTAATTTCATTGTATGTATAGGGCACGTCACCCAACAACCTTTTCCCTAAGATTTCACCTCGATTTAGATGGGATGGCGGTGTTTTGTGTCGACACTTGACCTATCTTTGAATGGATGTGGCAACTCATTAGAGCCAGTTGCAATTTGTACCTGCACCTTCCTATCACCTCACATACTGTAACACTGAAAACATAGGCAATGTGACACATTTGGGCTCAGTCGATAATTATGATTTCCTCGGTTGGTGAACCTAAACTAGTCTATAAATAAGACCCTTGGTAGCATAGCAAATCACAAAATTTTCTAGCACTCCTAGCTTAGCAAGCTTTCTTTATAACTTAGCAATTTCATTCTTTAGCTGGAAAAGCAAACAATATGGAAACACCAGTGAGGCTTATCTGCAAAAAGACATAGGCTGCCTTTCTTGGAAAAATTAGATGTAGGTGCCTAAAGCGTATGACAGGTGTGAAAAACCTATTGTATGTGAAGGAAATCAAGTGGGTCCTTGGGAAAGACTGCGCGGAGTATGAGGAGCACTATCGGGTGAATACTAGCATTTTCTCCCATTTTGTCACCTCGCTGCTGGACATTAGCATTTCCAAATGCAAAATTCTAAAGCTGAAAAAGCGGGTCTTCCCTTGATGCTACCTCAGAGGCCTAGAGTAGATTGTGTGCATGGCCCAATTCGACCATGAGATTCCCTCAGTTCGTAACATTTGCCTGCAGCAACTGCATGGAGGCATTGTTCCAACCGGGCCTTTCCTTTTTAGGTTCGAGTTGGAGACTCATGAGGAAAAATCGTGCCAAGTTCCGTGCCGGATGCTACTTCCTTATGTGTGTGCCCTACATTGAACCATTCCAAAATCTTCAGTGGTATGAAGATTTTGAAAGAATGGTGTTTCCCAATCTCGTGCCACCTACTGCCATGATTGCTAGTCCTTCCCACTGATGTCTTGAGAATGAAGATGATCCCAAATTTTGCTTTTCTATGCTTCAAGCTCCACTCTATAGCAGACCTATGTAAATATTAATACCAGGCCTCTGGCCCCCAAAATTATAATGTAAATCTTCGGCTATATAAATATAATATATATCTTTTTTAGAAAACTTAGCCCATTTACAATATTTTCTCATTTTTAGCACTACTGCTGTCATTTCATTTCATTTTTTGCACTGAGAAGACCCAAAACCTAAAGTAGGAAAGAATAATTACATATATACAATGTACAAAAATAACACGTGGATAGAATTAATGAAATCTTTTAAGATGTATTCTATTGACTGGAATACTCAGGGCATTTCCTTCCATGTCTTCCAACTCGAAAGAGTTGAACTATTTACATTGGACAATTTTGAATGGCCCTTCCCAGAGACTGTAAAATTTTCTGTGTTGTCTGGGCTTTGCTCCGCGCTCATTAAATTTAAGAACCAAAACTCTACACTGCAACCCTTGATCTAAAGCCCTTTTTTCAAAGCATCTCTTTACCACTTGCTAGCAGTTGTTCATTGCTTCTAGGGCATGCTCTCTTTTATCTTGCACCTCAAGTAACTTGGAAAACCTCACCTCCATTGCTCTGTTTTGTTCAATTTCCCTTGATTTAAGCAAATGTAGGGCAGGAATTTCCATGGCAATAGGCAGCAATGCCTCTTTCCCATACACCATCTCATAAGGAGATGTCTTCAATATTTGTTTGGGCGTGATTCGGTCTACCCACAACACTGCCTGAAGGTTCCTGTGCCACTCTTTCTAGTGTTCAAAGCCTATTTTCTTTAGTAATCTAATGAGGTTTTTGTTAGTAGATTATGCAAGGCCATTCCCATAGGGGTAATAATTAGAGGAGGTCTTTAGGAACACTCCATACGTTAGTGTGAATTGGCTCATCTTTGAGCCAAGAAAAACCTTAGCATTATCAAAGATGATTGTTTTAGGCGAGCCGAATCTGGCCACCAGCTCTTAAAGGAAATTAACAATCTCTATTTCTGTTGCATTTTTTAATGGCACCACCTCTGCCCACCTGGTAAAGTAGTCAGTTGCTGTCAATATCCATCTATGTCCAGCTGAAGAGAAAGGGTTAATCATCCCAATGAAGTCTAGACCTCATTGAGAAAAAGGTTCTTCTACCACTATGGGCCTTAAAGGTATAACAGCATTTTGTCTCTTTCCAACATGGAACTGACATTCCTTGCAAGACTTAATCAATGAAAATGCATCATTAAAAAGTGTTGGCCAAAAATAACCAGCGCATATAGTTTTAATTGTCGTGGTTCTTATAGAAAAATGTCCTCCGGCTGGACTATTATGGTATTGATTTAATATCTTCTTGGCTTGCTCCTCATTCACATATCTTAGCAGGACGTCATTAAAATTTCTTTTAAACAGGACACCTTGTAAGAGAACATAATTGTTATTATGTAGGCGATAGAAACATCTTTTAAAAGATGGGAGATTGATCGGGTACCTTCCCGTCTACATGAAGTTCATTCTATCTTCTATCCAGTTGCTCTGAGAACTCTCTTCACTTATTAGCACAAATTTTGAAACTTCAAACTCTACCACTGGTTCACTGTTTTCTGCGAGATATTCGCACAGTCCCTTTCCTTTGATAGTCTTGACAAGTCTAACTTCAACATCGTATTCTAGGATATTAGCTATCCAATTGGCTCTTTTTTCAGTGATTTCCCCCTCCATGATATGCTCCCACACACTAGGATGCGGTACACAAACAATCACCTTGTTGTATGATATCAAGTGCCGGAACTTCTTAAGCCCCTTAACAATGGCGAAGGCCTATTTTTCTACAAAGTTATATTTCACCTCATATTCCTTTAAAGTTCGTGAGTAAATGGAAATGAGAGATTCCCTTGTATCTTCATCATCCTTCTGCATAAGCACTGTGGCAATACTATTGCCACCACCAAAAACATACATAATAAAATCTTTTGATAGGTCGGGGTTCACCAAAACAAGAGTGGAAAAAATAGCCTCCTATATAAGCTCAAAAGATTTTCTGGCTTTTGCTGTCCATTTGAAAATTTGATCCTTCTTGAGAATTAAGGTAATAGGATGAACAATACCTAAAAAATATGTAATGAATTGAATAATAAAGTTGACCTTACCCATAAAAGATTGCACACCCTTCTTGTTGACAGGTAATGGAAGCTCCCTGATTGCATCAACTCTTTTTGGATCAATAGCAATTCCTTCCTTAGAGACCACATATCCCACTAGCTTCCCCTGGGGAACTCCGAACACACACTTCTTCAGGTTTAAAAAAATCTTGAATTCCTGGCACTTCTGGAAAATAAGTTCCAAATGATCAAAGTCATCATCGGCAGATTTTGAAAATATTGTCAAATCATCCAGGTAAATGAGTATAATTTTGTGGATCAAATCTTTAAAGGCAATATCCATAGCCCTCTAAAAAGTAGCTCCAACATTTGAGAGCCCAAAAGGAATTTTAGCAAATGCATAAGTCCCCCACTTCATGGTGAACGCTATCTTGTGTTGGTCTTCCTCTTTTACTTGGATTTGGTTGTAACCAGAAAAGCCATCCAACATTGAAAACATTTCGGAGCCAGCAACAATTTGTAGAATTACCTCCATTGAAGGCAGGGGGTAATGATCCTTTAAGGATGCTCTATTTAAATCTTGAAAGTCTCCGCACAGGCGTATATCCCTATTTTTCTTTCGGATTGGCACCAGGTTTGACACCCAAGTGCTGTGTTTGATTGGGAACAATATTCATGATGCAATTAGCTTATTTAGCTCCTATGACATGAGAGACTCTATCTTTGGGTTTACGAGTCTCCTCCTTTGGCGAACTGGCTTCACCCCTTCTAACAACTCAATTGTATGCTCGATGATTCTAGGATCGTATCCTTTAAGATCATCATATGACCAGGCAACTACGCTCGGATATTCTTTGCAGAAATGCCTTAGTCTTTCCTTATTCTTTTGAGAAACTTCTTTTCCAGCCTTGAGCTTTTTATCTTCCCCGATATGCAAGTTGGTGTAATCGCCTTTTTCAGCCATGAGCTTCCTTTTGTCTCTCATTGCATCATTAGAATCAAACAGGCTTTCCAGAGTGACCAGGCCCCTCGGGAGCCTATTGGATTTCAACTAGATGATTTGATCTCCATATGCTTCAATGATCTTCAATTGTAGTTGATCAGGGAATTCTCCAGATGACTGGAGGAATGATGCAATATGAGCATATCTATCAAACACTTGCCAATCTTGATTGTTATTGGGGATAGTAGGTCTTACAACTACCCTCGCCGCATGCTTATTTCTCAATAATTCTGAGGTCGGCTCGAACTCAGTCCCTATAGTTGCCATTCTATCGGCTTTGGAATTCATCTCCCTAAGAATAGCCTGAATATTGAAAGCCTCAAAGTTGTCAATCAGATCCTAGACTCTATGTCGATAGGATCGCATACAGACATTCTTTGTAGTAGAAGCTCAATGGACTTGGTTGACTACTAGCTCTGAATCTTTGAAGACACTTATCTGCTTTGCACCCATTTGTTCCACAATATTTAAACCATGGATGAGACCTTCATACTCAGCTTCATTGTTCGAACACACAAACTGAAAGTGGTAAGACCTCAAATTCTTTTTGTCGGATGGGGATATCAAACAAATCCCCGCTCTAGCTCCTACTCTACATCTAGCTCCATCAAAGTAAAACGTCCATATTTCCGAAGATTCCTCACCTTCAGGTTCTTTAGTAACTTTGGGCATGACCTGCCCCTCTTCATGTATAACATAGGTTCCAAGGCCAGTTGCATGGTAATTCTCGAAAGGGTCTATTTCAATAAATTCATTCAACAAATTTTATTCGTCTTTTGTTCGGAAGCTAGTAGCCTCCTCTTCTTCAAAAAATTCCACATTGAACCTTTCTTCCTGAGAGATTGAAGTGTGTGCTGCTTCAAAGTTGAGTAGGGCCTCGTTAATGACATGTTCAGAATGCAAAGTTTCTGACAATAGTTTCATCTTAGCCCCATGCTTGGTCCTCAAAATCAGGTGCGACTAGTCCAGCACTAGATATCCTCCAAAATTTGTTGTGAACTCTTGGGACAAACAAATCCCAAACAAAGGAGGGATATCAATGAGTACGGTATCCTGGTTTACAGTGATACTAGGGCAGGCAAACAAAGTCATAGGTAATCCCTTGATTATCCCGATGGTATCAACCTTATTCCCATCTAGCTGCATGACTCCTTTGTTCAGAAGCTCATATTTTAGACCCAAAGCATCAGCCACTTGCTTTGGCATGACAGTGGTGCTAGCTTCAGATTCAATCATACAGTTATGTAGCAACTTCTCACCAATGATGAGTGTTAGAAAGAAAGGCTTAGGTTTAGGCTTACTTTCCTTTCTGGATTCAATCTTCTCCTATGGTTGAATTGTTAGCACTTTATCCAAGTCCGGCTTGGATACATCCTCTTCATTAGATTGAGTAGGAATCTTCACATCCTCTTCATTAGATTGAGTAGGAATCTTCACATCCTCTTCACCCAACAACGCCTTTTGTAGCAACACTTTTTGCTTTGGAATAGCCAAGATTTCCCATAGAGAAGCGTTGGAAAATGATTTCTTTAGTTGTTCCACCACGTTAAATTGTGCTTTTGATTGGTGAGTCATGATTGCTTGTTCTTTAGGTTTTGCCAACTATATATATTGTTAGGGACTGTTGGTCTTGTTTTAAATTCAATCTGAGACACTCCTGCCAAAGTCATATCATCTTTCTTCAAGGCTACATTAGCTAAAAAAGTAGCCATCAAGTTTTTAGATCTATCTACCCAATCAATTGAAAATGCATCAAATAGTTCCACTGTATCCCATACAACATTCCTACATTGTTTCAACCTCTTGTTCCTTGCAGCATACTTTGATCTAATTTGTGACACAACTAATTCAGAATCTCCCAAAATAGAAAACAACTTAATCTTGTGTTTGACAGCCACGTTCAAACCAATCAACAAAGATTCATACTCAGACACATTATTTGTACATTCAAAAGCGAATAAAAAAAAATATTTAAATGTTGTACCTTCAGGTGATATGAAAATTACCCCAAATCCATTACCTTCTTGACTGCAAGCCCCATCAAAGTACATTTTCCACACACCTTGCTGATTTCTAGAAACAAGTCTATCAATTGGGTCAGTACTCACTAGTTCTGGTTGACATAATTCAACTCTGAAACTCCCCAAATCTACATCACAGAAGCAATTAAGCTATTCTTGAGGAACACACTCAACAATCTGATTCACCCTTGGTTCTCTATATAATTTCACCTCTTCCCCATTAACTGGTATTGTGGCATATGATAAGTCAAATTGCACATTACCTCCAACTGTTGCAGTCCATTGTCTTGATAGAAGCATTCCAAACTAAGGAGATGTATCAATCACAATTATATCAATGTTTTAAGTAGCTTGTGGGTAGGCTGCTAGTCTTACTTCTACATCTTTCATAATCCCCACTACTAGGACAGCCCTACTATCCATAGCATAACATTTACCGCCCTCAATATCTATCCACATGCCCAGTTGTTTCATTACCCCTATTGGCATAATATTCATAGAAGCACATGAATCTATCATGCAATTTCTTACCAATTTAGCATTTATGAGAAGGGTAGTGAAAAATGGATCAATTTGAGGTGTATTTATCAATGCATCACTTAAACAAACTTCTGCAACTTTTATCTTTCCTTTCTTATTAGCAATTCCAACATTCTCATTTTGTTCAAAATTTATATTTTGATTCCTCCCACTAGACATTAATTGAATAGCACTTTCCCTATGCTCCATTATTTTCATCATTTCAAGCAATGGGACATACATTTTTAATTGAGATAAGGCTTGTATGAAATCAAAAGATGTACCTTCAGTTCTGATCACCTTATTTGATTCTATCAATTCTCCTTTGTTTTCCTCTTTCTCCCTCTTTAGTGTCTGATCAATCTTTTGTGTGTCCTGGAGGATTCTTTCTTTTCTTCTTTGGGGATATATTTCTGTTCTTTTTTGTCAGGGTGCTGATCATTTGTCTTTTTTGATATTTCATGGGACATCTTTTCAATTTTCAAGAATATTCCTCTCGGAACACCTTCCTTTTCATTTACTATTCTATTCCTTAGCCAATACTTGCTTTTAGCTTGCTCAACTACTGCAATAGTCAATTTCTTAATTTCTTCCTCAGATGGTCTCTTCATACTTCCCCTATTAGGCTGATATGATGTAGTAGGAAGATCTCGTTCATCATCACTTTCTTCATAATCAGAAAAAATTTGTTGCTGTGCCATGTGAACATTATATTTCGAATGATCAACATCATATTCATATCCTCCTTCCTCTGAAGATGAATATCCCTGCTCTGCTGAGTGAAGAGTATGAGAAGTCAAATAAATGTTATTGTCTTCTTCATTATTATCTTATGTCATGTCTCTTCCTGACACTGACTGAGCTACTACACAATGTTCTGACGAATATGGCATGTCACATACTAAACACCAAGGATTATTATCAACCATGTAAGTCCCTCTCTTCTTCAAAGGGCCAGGTGTCTCTTTATTTCTTGGCCCATTCATCACTGGCTTTCCATTTCTCCAATTTGTATTATAAGGCATGTCATGCATTCTTGACCTCTCATTCCTATATGTGTTCTCTTGTTTATTTGGAGGAGCATATTGGGGAGCCTTTGGGTTATCCCTCTTGGAAATCATCCCTATAGCTTTCCTATTATTTTCAATGGTGAGTGCTATCCTTTGAGCTTCATCCAAATTTTTGGGACCCCTGTTCCTAAGTTCATAACCTGTCTTAGGATCAAAAGCTTTTAAATAAATACTCAGTGCAACAGGATTAGGCAATTTAGATCCAGGAGGTATCTTATTATGCAGTTTAGAAAACCTTTGGTTGAAATCATAAGTCGACTCGTTTTGATGCTTCTAAATAGTCACTAATTCATGCAATGCAAATTTAGGTGAATATTGATTCCCATACTGCTCAAGAAATTGCTCATAAAACACATGAATATAATTAACAGAAGTTATTGGCAAACTATTAAACCAATCTCTGGCATCTTCAATCAGTGACATCATAAATAGTCTCATTTGTATATCTTCATACTGCATATCTAAATCTTGCATAAAAGCATTAAAACTCCTTAAATGCTCTTCAGCTATAGTAGCATTGCTCCCTGTGAATTTTGGGACCAAACTTCTCCAACTATTGTCCATAGGGTAAGGACATATTTGTAGTCCATCCAAGTCAAACTGCCTAATCATGGTTGCATATTGTGGAGGAGGATTTTGGTACTACTAATGCTAGTACAATGGATTATTATTTGCCACATATTGTTGACCTTGTGGGGGTACATGCTGCTGATAAGGAGGTGGTTGAACACCTTGATTTTGTGGTGGAACATTTTGATATCTACCTTGATTCCCTCACTGATTCTAGTAGGCCTATGAGGAATTTGATGGGCCTGCATTATTGTTCCCTTTCCTATGAGGTGGCACATATTTTTGCAGATTAGCCATTTGAGTACTGATCTGCCCTTTCCTCAATCTCAATTCTTCAAGTTCTCTAATTGCCTGGAGCCTCTGCTCATATTCTATCCTTGCCCTTTCCACCTCTTGTCTCTCATGTTCTAGTCTTGCATTTATTTCATCCCTGGCCATAAGTTCATAATTCTCCTCAGAGGCCGCTTCATAGCCAAGTCCATCCTGATTTTCTTCAAGAAATGCCATTTTCTAATCATATTCGTGTTGTCTTCTTTCTCTTTTAGCTTCACATTCAGCCATGAATTCTTCAACCTTCTTAGGATCTGGTTGATAAAAGGGATTCCTCTATTCCTCAGGAGTGCGAGGTTCTCTGGAAAGGAAGTCTTGATTTGCTAATGTGCCAAATGAATTGTGTATCTCCAGTGATGCTTTTGATGTTTTATTTTTGTCTGATAGTCCCATGTCATCGGTCACCTTTTTACCTTTATCATTCTTCTCTGTCCATTTATTTTTGGCATTAGGACCATCACCATCTTTGTACAAAGACCTTCTTCCTTACATTTTGGGAGTAATTGAGATAGTTTGAACTCTAGGAAGATTTCTTTTTGATATATATTTCAATTTATCAGTCTCAATATATTTGTTCATTCAGAGTCATCACTCACTTTCCAAAAGTGAGAAAATCTGCAATTCTTTATTCCTAGCGGAATCTTCTACAAGATATTGACTCTTTGACAAGGCTTATTTTCAGATTATGTCCCCAGTAGAGTCGCCAAACTATTGGTACTCAAAAATGCAAATTTTAACTATAAGATTTTTCCAGACACTTATAACATTCTTGGACAGCATACAAGGCCAATTATGCAATTAAACCTTATACTCTTTAGGTTCTACTAGACCTAGGTGGGTGAACCTATACGAGATATGCAGATTTGAAATAAATTTCCTGTTGAACAGTCTATCCACAATGGAAAGTAGGCATGGACAGACAAAAGGACACCATAACTAATCCTACCACTCCAATTAAATGAAAGGATTTTGAATCAATTCCTTATTTATAATGAATTTATTACTTTGGGATATGGCAGATTAGTGCCTTCTTTCTACTGGGCAATGGAGTCAAAAAATGTTACTGATTATACATACATATTTCTCCCTAACACAATTTAAGTTGTTAGACACTTTACAGGATGAAGTTTCGATGACTAGCATGTGACTTCATCAATTTATGACTAGCATAAATAGTGTTGAAATATTTTCTTGCTTAGCTCTCTCTCAACTATCCAAAAGAAGTCTCACAGACACTATGATTCACTTAAAGAAATTTAACTCTGACTTGCAGACACCAATAAATGAAATCACACATAGAGAAGAAATGCACTTTGAAGAATTAAAATATACTTGATATTTGAACTCGAATAATCAAAAAACTCCAAATTGGGGAAAACTAAACATAATTTGATAGTTATAACATCACAACAACAAAATCAAAAAGGAATTCGATGAAGAAATCATCTCCATTGCATTCTTTCCAGAAGGTTTTTTCCTTATTCTACATTATCTCCTTCCCAAAACTCTCTCCCTCTTAGTTTTCAAAAAATATATATATATATATCACATCTGAAGAGTCGCGACCCTTCACCATTATGGTAAAACTGCTTACATTCTTCAACAGAGTTTAAAATATTTAATTGTGTTTCCTCTTGGAAAATTAAATATCTTTTACATAGTTATGCATTTGATTTTGTTTTAATACCTTACTGGCCTTCAATATTTTGCTCCCCGTGGCTTTCATTGTTTTTACCGCTCTACCGCGGGTTTGAATTTTCCACCCATGGTTGCGCGGTGACTAGCCTTTATTGCTCCCTCGGTGTCTATTCCTATCCACCACGGTTTGTGCTTAGGCCAGTTACGGTATGGCAGTAACTGTCACTACTACCCGCTAACAGTTTACTGTACTACCTCGGTCCTCATGGTGACCATCCATGGTACCGCAGTGTGCTCGTTGCTTGTCTAATTACTTACCGCTATCACCGCGGTCATTGTTTTAGCGGGTACAGTATCGTAGTAACCACTACCCGTCCACCACTTCGCTGCCTCGCTATTCATCTGACCACCACCAAGATACCGTGATCTATGAGCTGACCCCCTACGATACTGCGGTGGGATTTCCTAACTATTTCTTGGTCGGTTACTCACTGCCCACCGCAATACCACGGTCTATGTTTAGACCGCATGCGGTGGCATGGTAAGAGCTTTGTGCCTGCTTGCTAATCAGTACCGCCATACCGCAGACCCATTGTGGGAGGCCGCGATAAGGTGGTAAAGGCATATGAAATGCATATTAAGGAAGCAGTTAGGTATAAAATGGATAATGAAGTGGACGGGATTAAAATGAATATTTTTTAATAAAAAGATAGGCAAATGATGGATTAAAATGGAGAAAAACCATAGGGTTTTCATGGAATTTTTTTGGTTCTAACGGACACCATGTTTGTTGAAGTGAGTAGCAGGGAGATTGAGGAGGCATGGTCTAGGGAAAGGCATGTGCATCCATCAAAGCCCAAGTGAGAAGGTGTGAATGGCACAACAAAGAGGCATCGAATGCCATCAAACTCTCCAAGGAAGAACGCATACATAAAGTGCATTTGTTGAAAACCCTCAGAAACTGTAAAGAAAATGCAACTGGCAGGGGTACGACCTGGAACATGGTACGTGCATCCATCAAAGCATGGATGATGAAGTCATCTAAAGGACCCATGAATAGGTTTGAAGTAGAGGTGTAGGGTGCCACCAAATGTATGCTAGAAGAGGCTTGATAGATGTATGAAGAGGTGTATGAATTGTTTGACAATGCCTCAGCAAAAGTAATCTCATGGAATCCCTTGATTGGAGCACAACACATGTAAGTGGACTATTGTAAAGGCATTATAAACCTTATAGACAAATGCAACTAGCAAAAATGCAATTGAACTCCACAACCTTTTTCATCATCTTTCCATACAAAATAAAGGTAAATCCATTGTGGTGGGGGTGGCGATTTCACTGGTTAAATGTAGGCTATGAGGAGATGTATTCCATCAGAGAATGGCTACGAGTGAGAAAATATTGGGAGCATAAGCAAGATACACCATGATTGCATGATGTACACAACATGAAACCATTGAAAATGCCTTAGAAATTTTATAGCAAATGTATTTAGATTTAGTGGTAGGGTGTATATACCCATAAAAGCATGGAGAATGCAGAGAATGACTACCATTTTTATGTGTTTGCAAAGCATGGGAACACACTAAATGGAGGATAGAGTTAGGGCACAGAGCAAGATCAATGAAAGAGCATGAAAGTTGAATGCAGCCAAATCTTGGCCATAGCTCGTAGACCTCGCAAGAGGTATGATGACGTTAGAAAAATTCATGCGAGGTGTGTGAGAATACGCCATGTGGAAAATGTGGGCCCAAGAAGAGCTCTATCAAATCGGTATAATTACAAAATGGGCCAATTGTTTTATTTTTTATAGTTTTCATTTACTTTTCCAAAAAGCAAAATATTTATGACTCTAAATGTGCCTCAGATAAATGTTTCAAAGAGATAAATAAAGGGGTGGGCCCAAAAAAGTGTGAAGTGGAGATATTTGCTTGAGAGGTGATTTATAAATGTAGAAGGTAAAGGTAAAATGTGAAGTTAATTTTTAAAAGATGCCTTTAGCTAATATTTTAAATGAAGTATGTAAAATACAAGTGTTACGTGAATATGAAATGTTGTGGGTAAACATTTTATTTTACCCAAGCAAGATATTTTTAAATGTGGCAAGTAAAATGAATAAGATGGAGATATTTTATAAAGTGAATTTATTCACTTTATAAAGAAAACACATGTGTTGGGAAATAAAGTATTGCCATAGCAAAGAACAAAGGAAAAAATCAAGAGGCATTTTTACATAGCAGGGTAAAATTGGAGATTCTCCACATGGTCAGATTTTTGTTTCAAAACAAAGATAAGCAAAGGTAGTTTTGAGAGAATGATTTTGTTGTTGTAAATGATGAGAGAAGAGAGAATTTATTCCAGATATTTTCAGCTTCTTGTTGATGTTCAACTGTGGATGCATTTTAGGGTTGCTCTTGGTTTCTTTTGTTTTTTATATCTTTTCTTCTTCTCTCAATTGTAAAGGGTTCTGAGAAGGTTCTAAAACTTGGTATGGGGCTAGGTAGATAGAGAATTGTAAATTCTGCATTATTTCTTGAGTCTGTAAGCTGTAATTTTCTAATTTCATGAGAAAATACAACCAGTTTATGCAAATAAAATCATGAAGGTGTTTACACATTCATGAATATCTTAATATTGTCTCCATATTTTTACACATTTAGTCATATGAATTCAATAATACAATTTAGTATCTTTGAGTTTATCATCTCAAATTTCATGAGATTGTTTTGTCTGTTCATTATTTTGTTTCAAAGAAATGGTTAAAATGCTTTGAGCAGGTGATTGTGATTTCAGGTTTGCAGATGGGATTTGATAATGAGAATTCGATTGATAATAAGAGAGGGATTGTTGGTGAAAGACACTAAAAGTTGATGCAAAGAATTAGCAATTTAAATCCACTGGTTCAATTCTATTTCCTGGTGAATTTATTTTATGTGTTTGACTCCATGGCCCAAAATTGGCACTGATCTATTATTCAGTTTTATGCATCTAAAAAACATTTTATAAATGGAAAATAATTTTAAATCCATGTAGTTTGGTTGAGGTTTAATGTTCTTTTATGCCTCTCAATCGCTGAGTGAGTATTGATCTACTAAGAGTTTAACCGGGTTTGGAGTTGTCAGTGCTCTCTGTGGTTTAATTGAATTGGGAATTGCCATCTATAAAAAGCAATGTCAATGTGTATGGTTGAATTAATTTTTAGACATTGTGTAGGTTGACCCACCTTGGTCCTGCAGAGCCAAAAGTGTAGGAGATTCCAGTCTTTGACTGAATCTTGTTAGTTGGCCATTGACTCTGAGAATTCTTAAACATAGAGGTTGGCTACCTCTTAGAGAGTTTCAAAGCTTAGCTAGAAAAATAAAACACCAACAGAGAAATTACTAGAACACCACATTGTACACCAGAACACCTCTGTAACATAATGTTTCCTCTTTTATTCAAATTTTCTCAAAAACACTTGGAAACCAAGCACCAAAGATACATACTTATTATCTTCAGCACTTCTTCATTATCACTAAACCAACTACAACACTGCAACTCAACTATACATCCATAAACAAAAGCTTATCAAAGAAACACTAGAGGTTGACACCAGTAGCACTTACTACTGACAACACAATGAAATTAATCAAGGCATCATCATAACTTCTTGACCATCACCAGCTATCATTAGGTAAAACATGAATGTAATCATGTTGACATCAATGACAACACCAACTACTCACACTTGCCACAACATATATTATAAACACACTTACAACATATTGGTACTCTAATTCTTCTTGCTCACGACACTCAACATCATTAATAGATATTTCTCCTTGCACATGGATTTTTACATCCATATATAACATAAAAATTACATATTTATTAATTATTTTTGATAGGTCTACTAATATGAATTGGCACAATATAAAAATTATTAAAAACATATATTCATACTCGTACCTAAGTTAAGCTCATGGAGGATGAAATTGTTGCACTAAAACCAACTTCCAAATTTTATTTTATGCTAGGAGGTGTGTCTATTGTATTCATCAACTAAACAAATAATAATAGAATAAACTCAAAAATTCACAAATATATTTAAACAAAAATTTTAAAATTCACAAAAAAAAACTTAAATATGTTATAGTGTACCTAAGTAAATCTAATTTCATAACCATCCATGGTAACATGTGTAGTATATGGTCATGCCATGCCCACTTGTTTAATAAAAAAAATGTATTTTAAATTATTAAACATTATTTTGAATAGAAAGTATTATTTTATTTTGATATATTTTATAAATTTTACCTTTGATATAGATGCAATTGTACAAGTTGTTGCATGAATTCTCAATGATGTACCAAACTCTAGAACTACACCCTAAAATGCATAATTTTTGCAGCAATTTAATTCAATTCTATAATTAAAAATATATTTAAATTTACAATTTTAAGTATTTAATAGATAAAATGTTATAAATTCAAATCAACATACCTACATTTAGCTAGCATACACCTCATTCAACAACTCATTTATCATCACTACATCATCTGATGCACCACCTTGATGACCCCCATTGATCCCATGACATATATATTTACAATAAGAACACACATGGGAGGTGGAACCATCTACACCCTCTACATCACTATCTCTTCCAAAGCATAGATTACAACAATTTGGGAATATATGATAGCTAGGGGCACTAGAGCTAGATGGTTGAGATGGTGCATCTTGTGAGGAAAAAGGCTAGGATATTTGTGTGCCATGCTCTACAATGGTTTCTATCAAGCTAGTAACTGCATGGTGAGTTTTCACCTCCATACTCTCCCTGATGGCTACTGGACCTATCACATGAAAAATTGGTCTTTGTGCTAGTGTTATTCAATGTACACAATTATCTACCCGATGAGCTCCTAGTCTATTTTGGGTAGAGCCTCCATATCTACCTTGAAACACCCTCATATCAAAGTAATTAGGAATTTTATGAAGGATAAACTCACAATATAGATTTCTTAGAAAATATAATGAAACCTTATAATTATTACATGGAGGCTAGTCAAAAACCATCCACCACCTATCCCAAAAGTTATTTCTTATCTCCTCATAATTAAACCAATGTAATAGAAACCTCTTTTAATTTAGAGGAATAGGTTCATTGGCTCTAGGATCCATAAAAATAAGACATATTCTTTCTTTGCTTAAATGTATTTCTTTTTCACATCATCATAGGATAATTTTGTTGCATAATATTGATGACATGAATCTCTATAAGTTTTAAATTGGTTTATTTGATTTTTTATGGTGTCAACATTCATGAACATGGCTTCCAATGTTGAGGCAAGGGATTTGTGATGCTCATTTGATATTGAACCCCTCAATTTTGAAACTAGTTCATGAACTGTAACATTTTTGTTGTAGATTCCCTAATAAATCCTCATCTTTGACTAGGGTTTGTTGGAAGAGTAGGATGAGGGTCAAGTATCCTAGGGTCTCCCTTAGTCAATTCATTATTTAGTTTTTCTTGTGTCTTAGGTTTTACATGATCTATTATATAATTAAATAAAAAACATGAAATTGATGAAAAAAATAGTTCATTTTTCCTAATGCAAATAAAATTTAAATCTAATGCAAAAAAATCACTTACCTCTTCTCTGACATGGCATTGTGAATCAATGTTGCAAAGGGAAAAACACATTCACATTATACAGATTTTAGGGAAGGAAAATAGTTGCAAAAAATGTGGGCCATGAGTGAGAAAAATAGATAGGATTTTTCTTTTAATACCTTTATTAAGCAAACCACCTACATTTTTTTCTTTCATAAAAATGTGTACATGTTTTTCTTTCATAATAACATGCACATGTTATGTTTGGATAATAATGTGTACATGTATTTTTATAATAACACATGCACATTATTTTTTTAAATAACACGCTCATGTTATGGCTCAAATTTTTTGAGCCATAATATGAGCCCATTATTTTAATTTCTTCAAAACACAAGCGCGTTTTGCTCATTTTTGGGCATTTGGCCACTTTTTTGTGCCCCATCTTAGTGCACATTCCCTAAACACTAATCCAAAATTTCTATATAAACCATTTCTCCAACTTAAAAAAATATTTCAATACATTACTAGTCTACATAGATCATTTTTTGGTTCTAGGCATGCTAAATATCATCCTTAAGGGATTTCAATACCCATTGGTTGTTCTTGATGATATCTATTGCTATAGGAATCATATATTCTATTATTGCAATATGCATAAAGGTTAGAGAATTATATCCATATAGATCCATGAAAGGTGACATAACTATGGACCTATGGTAGGATGTGCTATAAAAGTGTACTCCCAAATTTAATCACTTTAAATGTGTTTTGTCCTAAAAATATTATTTATTATTTATGATTAAATATATTTATTGATAATTTTAGTCTATCCATCCATTTGGGGGTGGTAGTTAATGTTAGGGGTGATGATTCATGCTAGGGGCGAGCTTTGGTTTTTCTAAATGAAATAATTCTTTAGAAAAGTGACTAAAATATTATTATTCTTGTCACTATCAAAGTTATTAGGTAGCCTACATAATTTGAAAACTATATTGAAGAATAAAATATCAATCTAGAAAGTCTTGAAATAGGAAGATATATCATAAAAATATGCATTCTTGGTGAGTTTGTCCACCATCACAAAGTTGTAGTCTTTACCATTTATCTTGCATAGCCTAGTAATAAAATCTAAAGATATGTTTTCCTATTTTTTCTTGGGAATGGGTGATGGTTGAAGTAGGCCCATGAGATAGACTTATTCTACTTTGTTCTACTAACAAGATAAAAATTTATTAATGTTATTGAGAACATCTACTTTCCTTCCTTTTTAGGAGAATCTCTCTTTGATATTTTGTATATCTTGAAAACCCCAAATTCCTAACCAATGGAGTATTAATCATTGCCCTTTAAATTTTTCATTCATTTTTGACTCTCGAATCAAGTATATCTTCTCTTTATGAAAAATTAGTTCTCTTACCACTTTGAACCTATCATCTTGTACTCTTTGATCTAGCATTTTAGTATAAAAACATTCTTAGCATATTCAAATATGATGTTGGTGACTCAATTAGTAGAATGGGTCTCTAATATAATGAACTAATTATTGGAGTAATTAGGACATCACTTCATAATTAATTATTCATTAATTAATTATTAAGTCCCTTATTACTTTAGTTCACTTAAGCTAAACTTAGGAGTGTTTTTTTATTATTATATTGGGATAATTATAGGTTTAGTAGTCTCAGTGCATGAGATTAAGACATTTATCATAATCTAATACAATCCTCATCTAAGGTTTGTTTTTTCATGTTCTTATAAAGCTTGCACATTCATTGTAATCATCATATCCATTACAATTTAGAACCATTTAGGTTAATACATTGCAAATATCAGCGCTCTTCTAGATTCAATCTTTTCACTCTTGGTTGCATATAAAATTAGTTGCTTTGATATTTCTTTTGTGATAGGATAATTTAACGTAGGTGATTTATGGGTGTTGTGGAATTCAATCATAAATTTCAACATGGTATCAGAGCTCCAAATATATAGCTTCCTATTCAAATTTTGAGAGATCCAGCCTTGAGAGAAAAATAAATTGTAGCACCCCTCCATTTTGCTCTTTTGATCGAACAGTGTTCTTCTTTCTTATGTTGTGTTTTCTGGTAGTACTTTGACTATGGTACTCGGTTACTATTTGATCGTTAATGGTAAAGTGATGTGATGTTATATTTTGAGGTGATGGAATTTTATTTTGATGTTATCATTATGGCATGCTTTAGATTAGCATAGATAATATTTGAATTAATGATGCTTTATGCCTTCGATTAAGTTATTGATGTTAGATTCATCAGTTCTATAACACTGTATTGGTGAAGAGGAAATAATTACACCACTCGCTTGTGAGCGCCCTACGATTCTGAGATTTCCTCTTCATGGTGCATTTTATTACGACATATATACATGTTCGGTACATGCTTTGTTTGCAAATTTACAGGTACATGACATCGACTCCACCTTGCTTCACATGTTGGAGCTTGTCCGTTGCCCAACGAAATTTCATTAGGAGATAGTAGCTAGGTTTTCCATGTCAATTCATCACCTTGGTCTTAGCGTGTCATCAGTTTTAGTCTGGTTCAGTTGTTTTAATATTGTTCAATTTGCCTTGATTTTATTTAAATTGCAAGTTAGAAAAAGGTAAATAAATGGATTTATGTAGTTAAGAGGTTTACTATATTAATTTGGTTTATTATAAGATGTTATGTAATTAATTAATTAATTTAATTTAATTAATAAAATAATTTAGTCTTGGATTAGATTTATTTTATTGAATAAATTAAATTAAGTTGTTCATTTTTGGAGTTAATTGATATTTTGTTTGAAATTGGAAAATTAAAAAAATGTTTTAATTTGGATTTTTTTGAAAATTTGAATGCAAAAAGAAATCTAGGATATTTGTTGTTTTGTTTTGAAAAATTTATTATGGTGGTTGAATAGATATTTCATTTTTTTTCTATTATGCGGATTTTTGGATGAAGTTTTTGGAGGAGGATGAAAAGTTAAAATTGAGGGGGAAGGAATTTCTAGTTGTGTGTTTGGATTTGGATTTTTTTTGAGAAGCTCAGTTGGTTTCCTAGGAAGAATCTTGAATCTAAGGAGAAGTCTTTGCACCATTGACAACCTATCAAGATTTTGGAATCAGGTATTTTATTGGTTAAATTTGTTTCATTTTTTATAAGATTCATAATTTTCATATTCTGTTTGAAAAATATAAAAACTTTGTTTGAATTGGAAGAAAACCCCAAATGGAATATTGTTTGAAATTGAAAGAAAAACCTCTATATTCAAACTGTTGTTCTCAAAAAAAAAAATTGGATTTGGCTGTAGATGTTTATTTTTGGGAATTATTTACTTTTCTAAATTTGTAATTTGGAATAAAAATGTATATATGTACACATACATATATATATATATATTTATTTATTTATTCCTATTAAAATTGTGCCTATTAAAATAAAAAAATAAAACACCCCTTGTCAAAATGCGGATTTTGAAATCCGCAGGGGTTTTGTAAGATTTTTTTTGACATTAATTTTTTTTTTTTTAAAATCAAAATTTGTGGGGGTTAGGGGCTCACCCCACAGCCGCCCCCCATGGGAGGCGCTGTGGGGGGAGCCGCGCCCAGTGCACCCCACATGGTCGCTGGCACCGTCACTGCCATGAGTGATGGATGACTATGCTAAGCACAACTACCATCCCACATGGGGTTGGTTGGGTTAAGCTAGTCGTCCCCAACCCTTTGACTTGCATGCGCACCCCGAGAATCTGCACCCTAAATTCTTACAAGTTGATTTTTTTTTTTAAATATATATTTTATTATTATTTAATATTATATTATTATAATATTAAAATATTAATATATATATGTGTGTAATAAAATATATTTATTAATATTTTATATATTATATTCATATAATATTAAAATATTAATATATATAATCAATTAAAATATAAATGTATATAACATATAATAGATATATATATGTATATATATAATATGAGGGTATATATGATATATATACATATATATGTATATCATTATATATATATAGTTGAGATTATAAATTTATATATATATATATATATATATATATATATATATATATATATATATATATATTAAAATATTGAGTTGGTTAATATCATGTTTCAAATGTAATTGAGAAAATTTTAGATCACTATGCTATAGTAAAAACTAATGGATTTATTTTAAGATAATATATTTTGAAAGAACAGATATTGGATTTAAAAGTAATATGTTTTGATAGAGAGATTAATTGATTTTTAAAATGATTTGTTTTGTAAAGGAGAAATGGTTATTTTAAAATGATATGTTCTGAATCAAAGAAGTAACTGCTTTATTTTATTATTATGTATAAGCAATTAAGGACTAGATATGTGGTTTAAATTTCATCCTTGGTCTGAAAGAGATATTGTTAAATCAGTCTAATTGAGACAATAAACTATTGAATTTTATTAAAGGTAGTGGATTTATGTTGTTTGTAAAAGTAATCATGGATTTGAATTGTTTATTAAAATTAGTTTCCCCTTCTCAGTAATTAGAAAGACAATGAATTATTTTATTTAATTATTTGTTAGGGAAATTGTTTTCTTTACTGTGAAATGAATTTAAAGGGAAATGGATCTAGTATATCCAAAATTAGTTATTTCCTCGCAATTTCTTTGTGATTATTTCCTATGTGTTTTATTTGGGGGAAATGGGTTAAGTGAAAGTTAGTAATATGTAAGTCTTCCAGAGGATCTTTAGAGCATGGGGGTTGTCGATTTGTTATGTCAGCCTATTTTGAATCCCTTGAGTAGTACATGGTGTCTAGACAGTGTTTTACCTGGTTTCCATGAAAGGGGTGTTTGTTCCTCCTTTGGAAGGAGTGGATTATGTGAATTGTTGCCTCCAATGTTGGAGTGAATTTTAGTATATGTTTCCTCCTAGAGTTGGATTGGTTATTATATCTATTTGGTATGCACTTGGGTTCCCTTGGCAGTTGGTTTGAATGTGTGTTGTCAAGTAGAAGAGTGGCTTCCATTAGGGGCTAGAGCCCGTAAGAGGTAAGACTAGGTAATCTTTGGGGGTAGTTTAATTGACTGGTAACCAAAATAAGGTGCTTAGAAATTTAGGTAGTAATTCACACTAAAAAGATAAGTTCTAGCCTCATTCATAGTCTCGTGTGCTTTTTTAGGCTTGGGGTGAGTGGGAAGGGCCTAGAAAGGCAAAGGTTGACTACCTTGTTTTTATGAGAGGTATTTAATTCTGCTTTAGTAAGTATGAGGGCCGGGGTCTATGAAGATCCGTAGTGGGTAACTCAGTATATGTAACACCCTACCACACAACCCTAGAGGAACTTGCAATTTAACTACTTAAACGGACTAATTTTTTTTTTATTAAGTACAAATAACATGCAAGTTCACTGCCTAAAGCCAACAACCTCTAAGATTATGAGACAGAGGTTATATAGAACCTCAACAAAAAACATGAATCTAAACCATGTCATTTACTTAATAAATTAAACACATACATTCCAAATAAGGTAACTTACATCAAAGCATAAGAGATAACTTTCAATTTCATTTATCCATAATTAAACAATACAATTACATCTCTCAATCCCCGAATGAGGCAAGTCCAATAAATATGGTTACAATTACAACTTCCCACCTTGATAAAAAATGAGGGGTAATAAATCACAAGATCAACTAAAATAGATAAGGCATGAAATGAAACTGGATCATACGAGCTCTCCAACTGGAAATCTTGTCCACACGATCAAGAAGAAAAACCCAACAGAGTAAGGTGCACGTTTCACCCAACTAAGTGGAACCCAAAGGTCCACCCCTCGTGCTACGAGATAGTAACACTTGGATTTCTAGCCAAGACCATCTACCTCAAGACACAAGCTAAAATATAACCAAATTGAGATAAATACAAATATATCACTTAACACAAAGGTTACAATACTTCCAAAATTACATAATCAATTGCATCACTGATGCGAACATACTATTGACTTAGGAGAAGTGTCATCACAATGTTACATGGGTTATCCTAGTGAGTCTTCCTAGGCCCGGACCCCCATCTTGGGTTATCTTGGTAACCTCTAACGACTTCTGGCCCCTCATGTAATCCAATGTGGAATCAATTATCTTTCATAGAGACTAGATAACGATCTTGCCATTCCAGGCCTTCTCGTGTTAACCCAAGTCTTTACAAGCCCTTGCATCCATGAGCGAGGCATAATTATCTTATTAAGTGTTTGATACTACGTGATACTCTAAAGAGTTAATTACATTATCACTGGATTAACTAACTTGTAATGAGTTATCCTAGAACCACTTTGTGTGTCGACCCTTGTTGCAAGCCACTCCTCTAAGACAACACATGGAACAACTCCACAACCCAAGGGTACACAAGTGTGACCTAAGGATATCAAATCCTTATCCATGACATACAGTCAACACATTCTAGTTCATGATAATCGGGTAACAAACTAGATACAATTAAACACACTACCCAAGGCAATCCAAAGGTTGACTAACACATTACAACAACCCACATAATTGAAAACCCATCTGGAAGACTTATCATTCTCTATAACTCAATTTCCCCCAAATGATAACAAAAATAGTTCACAATCAAGACGAGCAAGAAGACGAGAATTAAATTCTACTTTGGATTCACTAAATCCATTTCCTCATTAACATTCAGTAATTTATTGCATTAAATAAACTGAATTAAAATACGTCTTTTTAGATAAGGGAGAAATTAATACTATTATTTAATTTCCCTACTTGCATTTAAATAATGATAAATTAATCAGTTTATCATGTAAATCAAAGTTCATTGATATAAATAATTATTGCTTCCTCATTTCCTTATATCTATTTTAAAGCAATTAACTTGTCTAAAAAAAAACATGTTATTTAAATCATAATCACTTCTTCATCAAAATAATATTTTAAAATCAAACAATGATTTACTAAAGTTATCATGCTTTCAATTTTCTCAATTTGACTTAAATCATGTCATAAGAAAAAAAAAATATAACTTAAATATATATATATATATATATATATATTTAATTATATGAAACGAAATTATACAACATTATAAATTAATATTTTATAATAATAAAATATTAAAATAATATATTTTATTATTATAAAATATAATAATAAAAATATTAGAATAAACAAATTTTATTTTATTTTACTTATAAAAAAAGACCCTCATGTTTTTTGGGCTGCGCGTCGTTTTCAAGGTTGGTCGGCTGTACACACAGCCGAACCCACAGTGGTTGTGGCTGTGTAAACACAACTGACCCTTACTATGGGTATCAACTATGTTTAAACAACCAACCCATTGCGGGGCGACTGAGGCACTGCGCTGGGCATGGCTCTCCCCACACGCCTCCCATGGGGGGTGCGGTGGGGGTGAGCCCCTAGCGCCTCCCTCCACTATAATTTTTTTTTCCAAAAAAAAACCAAAGGATTTTTAAACCCTGCAGATTTTTATCCACCAGTCGGTTTTTTCCCCAAAAAAATTTGGTCAGCATAACCTTGCTAAAATGAAATTTACACATATGTATATATATATGTATGTATATATATATATATATATATATATATATTTTCACAAATTGAAATTGCAAAAAAAAATGAGAAAACAAAATAAGAACAACCATTTACAGCCAAGAATCTCATTTTTCTTTTGAAACAATTCATTTCAAAACATAGGTTTTCTTCCAATTTTGAAACAAGAATTAAACTAGGTTTGTTTTGCAAATCAAACAGAGGATTTAAATATTTTTCAACAACAAAACATATATAAATATAATTTCAAAAACAACTAAATTTAAAAGTAAGAACCCGATATTCTTGAGTTTGAGAGGATACAGATGGTGCACAGGTTCTTTTTTTCATTCCCACTTCAACTCAACAATTTCCATAGCTTCAATCCAAAACCCACAAACAGTAAAAAATTATTCGTCTCCTCTATTTTCAATTTTTCATACTTCTTCCCAATTCTCATTCAAAAAAATAAATAATAAGGAAAAATTCTCAAAAATATCCATGCAACCACCCTCATAAATTTTCAAAAATAGAATAACAAATATCTCTTATGTTTTTAAATTTTTGGATTTAAAAATTTCTAAAATGAAATTTCAAACCTTTTCCTTTTATTTTCAATTTCCAACATTAAATCCGTAATTTCACAATGAAATACTTATCTAATTTAAACATCATCAATTTAATTAATCAATAAAATTAATTTAATCCATGATTAAATTATTTATTAATTAAATTAAATTAATTAATAAAATAAATTACATTACTAACATAATACCAGATCAATTTTAATCCCCAATTTTAACTACAGAAGCATTTATTTTCCTTTATAACATGTGATTAATAATCAAAGAGAAAGGAAAAATTTAATGTAACTTAACCCGACTAAGACCCGACGACACACTATGACTAGGGTGATGCCCTGGCATGAAAAACCTAGCTACTATCTCCCAATTGAATGTTATTAGGCAATGAACACACTCAAACCTATGAAACCAGGTAAAGTTGATGTCTTGTACCTGTCAACCTGCAAACAAGGAGTATATCCACATGCATATATATGTCATAATTAAAACACACTGTGAAGAGGAAATCATGGAATAGCAGGGCGCTCTCAAGTGAGTGATGTGATACCATCCCCTTCACCAATGCAGTATTACTAACTGACGTATCTAACATATTAGTTTAATCAAAAGCATAAAACATCATTAATTAGAATATCCACTTATGCTAAATCAAAACATGTCATCATAATAACATCAGAATACAGTATCATCACATCAAGATACATCACCTCATCATGATAAAATAGTGATCAACCCTAACCAAGTACATAGTCAAAGTACAAACAGAAACTAAAGCATAATAAAGGGGAACAACACTATTCACACAACAAAGCAAAACAAAGGGGTATTACATCCTCCCCCCCCAGGGTTAGGCTTATTCCTAGAAGCCTATGAAAAAATAGGGATAAAGCTCCCCCATTCTAGCTGCATCTTCCCAAGTGGATGAAGTTTCATCCCTAGGATCCCACTGGATCCTAACCTAATCAATATCTCACCCTCGAAGAGAGAGCGTTCTGTGCTCCATTATAGCCACGAGCTCCAAAGTCAGTTGCCCATCCTCAACCTGTAATGCATTTCAATGAAGGACATGAGAAATGTCTGGATGGTATGTCTGAAGAACTGAAACATGAAAAACATCGTGAATGTGCGAGAGATGGGGTGGTAAAGAAAGATGATAAGAAACTAGACCAATCTTCTCGAGTATCTCAAAAGGTCTGACAAAGCAAGGCATCAACTTAGAGCCCTTCCCATAATGGATGGGACTCTTTCGCGGACACACCTACAACAAATTGGTGATCCACTCTATGCGCATCCGCATACTTCTTCTGCATATCCTGCACTGCCACCAAGTTCTCTCTAATCCTATCCACTTGCTACTCCATATCCTACAACATCTCATGACCCAAAACTACTCTGTCCTCCGGTCGATCCCAACTCAAGGGAGTGCGACATGGTCTCCCATATAATGCTTGGAATGGAGGCATGCCAATAGAACTTTGGAAACCATTATTATAAGAAAACTCTACCAAATAGAGGTAATCCTCCCATCGTGTCTGTTGTTCCATGACATACATACACAACATATCCTCAAGGATCTGATTGACCCTCTTAGTCTATCCATCTGTCTCTAGGTGATAAGATGAACTTAAGTTCAATTGTGTTCCCATCGCATGTTGCAATGAAGTCCAAAGAGTGGAGGTAAACACTGGATCCTGTCTGAAATAATCTGACGCGGAATGCCATGTAACCTCACTATGTCCTCCATGAACACTCTAGCTATGGACGATGTAGTATAGGAAGAGCGCATAGGTCAGAAGTGTTCCACCTTCATCAACCTATCCACTATCACCATAATCGCATCATGTCATCTCGAAGAGTTGGGTAAACCAACAATGAAATCCAATGAGATTATATCCCACTTCCACTCTGGTACTAAATGCAATTCCAAAAGCCCTACTAGATGTTGGTGTTCAGCCTTAACTCGCTGACACTCTAGACATCACGACACATAATCCACGATATCGCGCTTCATCCTTGGCCAAAAATACAATTGACACAAATTTGCATGCATCTTCTTCACCTTAGGATGGGCTAAATAAGGTGCACAATGTACCTCAGTCATGACCAAGGTGCGAATATCACCTAATGAAGGAATGTATATGCGTCCCATGTGTCTCAATATCTCATATGAATCCAAAGAATATCCTGAATGTCTTCCCTCAAGAGGTCTGCCTACCTCTATCTCTGTCCTAACCTCCTAATAACAACTATCCACTAGAAG
Organism: Sequoiadendron giganteum; assembly: GCA_007115665.2. Classification (NCBI taxonomy): domain Eukaryota; kingdom Viridiplantae; phylum Streptophyta; class Pinopsida; order Cupressales; family Cupressaceae; genus Sequoiadendron; species Sequoiadendron giganteum. The sequence continues at coordinate 698,146,955 of CM021100.1, read as the reverse complement.
GGTAGAAAGAATCCGACTCCACAAATCCACAACAAGAGTCAACTTACATATCTCATGTCTCCATCTACTGAGTGCATCTGTTATAACATTCTCCTTTCCCTAGATATACTTCACCTCAAAGTCATATTCATAGAGAAACTCCATCTAATGCCTCTGCCTAGCATTAAGGTTGGGTTGCATGAAGATATACTGAGTACTTTTGTGATTACTATGCAACTCAAACCTATGGCAAAGAAGGAAATTCCTCCATCTCGTCAATGCATGAACAACTGCCGCTAACTCAAGATCATGTGTGGGGTAATTCATCTCATTATCATTGAGTTTTCATGACTCATATGCAATGACTCGACCTTCCTACATCAATACTACACCTAAACCCTCCGAGGACACATCTATATAAACTACAAAGTCCCCAGTTGGATCCAATATCACTAGTATTGGTGCACTAGTCAAATTCTCCTTTAGATTCTAAAATTCTACCTCACACTTCTCTAACCACTTGAACCTCTTCCCTTTCCTCTGAAGGGTGGTGATAGGATAACCTATCCTCGAAAATCCCTGCACAAAACATTTGTAATAACCCGCTAGCCCCATAAAGCTACATATCTCTGCCACATTCGTGGGTGTAGGCCAATCTAAGATCACTTGGATCTTTGTAGGATCCAGTAGAATACCTTCCCCTAAGATTACATGCCCAAGATACTAAACCTCATTCTTGAAGAACTCACACTTTGATAGGTTAGCAAATAGTTGATTATCTCGTAAGCACTGCAATACCTTCCACAAATGTTCGCCGTGCTCTACCATTGTCCTAGAGTATATCAGAATGTCATCAAGGAACACAAGGACAAATCTATCTAGGTACATATGAAATAGACTATTCATCAAACTCATGAACACAGAGGGTGCATTCGTCAACCCGAATGGTACTACAGTGAACTCATAGTGACCATACCACATTTGAAATGTTGTCTTATGGATGTCTGAGTCAAAGATCTAAAGCTGATGATATACTGACTTAAGATCAATCTTTGAAAAGATGGTGGCACCCTTGATCTGATCAAATAGATCATCAATCCTAGGAAGTGGATATCGATTCCTTATGGTCACTTTTTCAACTTTCGATAATCAATACATAACCAAATTGAATCATCCTTCTTCTTTACAAAGATAATTGGTGTTCCCCATGGTGAAAGACTAGGGTGAATGAAGCCCTTCTCTAACAACTCCTTAAGCTGAAAATGAAGCTCTTTCAGCTCCTGGGTGGTCATACGATAAGGAGCTTGAGAAATGGGTTCTGATTGAGGTACAAGGTCAATCTTGAAATCAATGTCCCTTTGAGGTGGCATCCTTGGAATCTCATTTGGAAAGACATTGGAATACTCTTGAAGAATGGGGTGACTATCAAGAGAAACTTTATCTTCTCCATTTCCTAGATCCAATTCATCCACTGTAACAACAAAAAACTGGCAACCTTAATGCGCACACCTTCTCAACTACATAGCTAAGATTACCCTCAAAGAAATCAGCCTCTGGACTCCCACTATCTCTACCTCTCTTGCAGATGCCTCAATGCATTAAATCAACTTACGTTGACAATCTATGACCACACTATGTGCCTCCAACCAATCCATCCCTATGACAATGTCATAAGAACCCAAAGGAATAACTCGAAGGTCCATCATAGTATGGAGAGGTCCAATCTCCAATCTACACTTTGGTACAAAGAAATGGGATGTGAATTTTGCACCCGAGGCTAACTCTACCTACCACCTATCAACTTGCCTTATTGTACCCAGTCCACATTATGTCACAACAGAAGAAGAAATGAAGGAGTCTGACACTCCATAATCAAACAAAATGGTAACTAGGTTACCCATCAACATACCATATGTCTCGACCACTATGCCTTGATGCTCTGCTTGACGTTTATCAACCACTACAAAAACCTAATGTCCTCTTCCTGCATCACCAACTATCGGCTCAGATGTTGTTGGTCCCTACGAAAAACTAGACGTACCCCTGTTGGGACACATTCTAGCTATGTGACCTTATTGGCCACAAGAAAAACACCCTGTACCTCTACCATAGCCTCTACCTCCAGATGGTGCACTAGACTACTGCACACTACCCCTAAAAGTAGACTGTGAACTCTGTGTTGGCTGATCATAGGTGAAGTGTTTCGCACGCCTCTAGTTTTTGTCCCCCTGCCTCTACTGGAAACCTTTATGTTTCCCTTGTGATACCTGCTACTACTGTTGACCACCCTGAGATGGCCCCTGCTGAGATCTAGGAGGTACACCTCCCTGAGGTTGATCTCCTCGAGCACTAGTCCCTACCACTAAACTACTTCCAATATGTACACTCATGTGACCTCCTAGTGCCATAGTCAAATTATCCTCAACAAGGCATGCTTTCTCCACTACTATCTCCATGGTTTTGGGTTTGAAAACCCTCACACCTTCGCTAAGACAAGCATTTAAGCCCCTAAAAAAATGGTGCACCAACATACTCTCATCGTCACCTATCCCTGCAAAATATTTGAGCTCATAAAAGTGTCACTCATATTGCTCAACAGATAAGGCCATCTAGTGCAAGGCAGGAAACTCGTCGCCTCAACGTTGATGCAAATGCTCAGATAGGAAATGAGCTTTGAATCACTATAGGAAGATCTCCCAAGATATTGAGTGAATATCAATATAGATATTTTTCTCCTCTAGTCTCCACCATGTGGATGTGAACCCTCTCAGTTGCATGATAACGTAACATGCTTTGGTGTTACTACCATATGGGTGCATAGCAAAACACCTATCAAGGTCTATAAGACAAATCTCAGCCTCTAAACCGGTACTTGATCCATCATACAATGGAGGATATGCCCTGAGTAGGTCCCTCACATGCGACTCAGACTGAGGTGGAACTTCCCTCACAACTGGATTAACTTGAACCTCAATCGGCCTCTGACCAAGGAGTGCCAAAGCCTCCTCAAGTGCTCTACACGCAGCCTCAATCCTTGGTGGATCCTGATGATGATCACTGACCCCTAGTGCATTCTAAGATGCCTAATGTTCTTCCTAGTCTGGTATAAGAGGAACAAGAGGAAGAGAGTAATGTTGACTCCCACTACGACCGCCCATACGGCCATGTCCACGTCCTCTACCTTTTCTGCGTCTGGGAGGCATAATCCTGCACAAACACATCAAGGTATTAGGAAAGGTACACAACTTAAAAGCCTAAACATCTAAAAGCTTAATTGGGTCCATTATAATCCTAAACTACCTAGCGTTGAAACCTAGGCTTTGATACCATGTGTAACACCCCGCCACACAACCCTAGAGGAAGTTGCAATTAACTACTTAAACAGACCAATTTTTTTTTATTAAGTACAAATAACATGTAAGTTCACTACCTAAAGCCAACAGCCTCTAAGGTTACAAGACAGAGGTTATATAGAACCTCAACAAAAAACATTAATCTAAACCATGTCATTTACTTACTTAAGAAATTAAACACATACATTCCAAATAAGGTAACTTACATCAAAGCATAAGAGATAACTTTCAATTTCATTTATCCATAATTAAACAATACAATTACATCTCTCATTCCCCAAATGAGGCAAGTCTAATAAATACGGTTACAATTACAACTACCCACCTCGATAACAAACAAGGGGTAATAAATCACAAGATCAACTGAAATAGATAAGGGATGAAATAAAATTGGATCATACGAGCTCTCCAACTGGAAATCTCGTCCACCCGATCAAAAAGAAAAACCCAACGAAGTAAGCTGCACATTCCACCCAACCAAGTGGAACCCAAAGGTCCACCCCCTGTGCTAGGAGATAGTAACAAGAATTTCTAGCCAAGATCATCTACCTCAAGACACAGGCTAAAACATAACCGAACTGAGATAAATACAAATACATCACTTAACACAAATGTTACAATGCTTCTAGAATTACATAATCAATTGCATCATTGGTGCAAACATACTGTTGACTTATGACAAGTGTCATCACAATGTTACATGGGTTATCCCAGTGAGTCTTCCTAGGCCCCGAACCCCATCTCGGGTTATCTTGGTAACCTCCAACAACTTTCAACCCCTCATGTAATCCAATGCAGAATCAGTTATCTTTCGTAGAGACAAGATAACACTCTTTCCATTTCAAGCCTTCTCATCTCAACCCAAGTCTTTACAAGCCCTTGCATCCATGAGCGAGGCATGTAATACCCCTCTGTTTTGATTCTTGTTCAAGTTGCTTTATGCTATGTTTGGTTGCAGTTACTTTGATACTGGATACATTTTGTTATGACATTTTGATCGTAACTATTGAGTGACAAATATTATTGTGGGATGTAGTTATCCGATTATTGTTTCACATGCATTATGGATTAATGATATTGTAGAGTTATCATGTGATGTTATTATGAGATTACTGGATTATGATGGAAGTGTCAGTTTCAATGAGTGTATTGGTGAAGAGGACTATTTCGCATCACTCGCTTGTGAGTGCCCTGCAAATCCATGATTTCTTCTTCACGGTGTGTATTATATGCTGGATATATTGTATGATGTTGTTTACTTGGTTACAGGATTGCAGGTACATGACATCGACTCCACCTAGTTTCACAGGTTTGAGCATGTCGATCCAATGGTTAAGTTGAACAAGAGATAGTAGATAGGTAACATGTGTCAAGTTTACACCCTAGCCTTAGTGTGTCATCAGTCGTGTGTGTCGAGCCATTGTCTGTCTTGTTTTAATGTTATTTAATTCTGAAAGATTATTGATTTGGAAATAGATATTTAGAATAATTGTATTTAAATCATGTTGATGGTCATTTAATTTAAATAATGCAATGTGGATAAAAGTTTATATTTAAATTAATTAATTATATTTAATTTATTTAATTAATTAAATTTAATCCATGGGGGTTGAATTTAGTTATTAAATAATTAAATTAATTAATTAAACGTGATGCAAGAGAATGAAATGAAATAAAAAAATTGAAATTCATTTTGGAATTTAATTTAGATGTGTGGGAATTAAATTGGAAATTGTAATTAAATGTTTATTTGAGAAATTAGTTGCAACTTTGGAAATTAATTTATTATTTCAAATTGCATTTTAAATTGAAAGTGGGTTTTCGAAAATTGAAATTGAAATATCTAATTTGCATGTAATGTGAATTAGGGTTGTAAAAATTAAAATTAATATTGAAATTGAAATATCTAATTTGCATGTAATGTGAATTAGGGTTGTATTAGGTATTTGTGATTTATAAAGAATACATGTTTTAATTTTAGACCAGAAAGAGTTTTAGAAAAAATACATTTTTAAAGTAGGGAAGAAATTTTGGAAAATTTGCACAAGGGTTTGAAAAAAGTTTGATTGTAGAATTGATTGAAGGAAATATTGTTTGCATTTTTTGGATTTTGAATTGGATTCATTGGAGGATTGAAGAAAATTTAGGAAATCCTTGGAGGAGGCTTGCATTAGAAATTCATCTCTTCTTGTAGCTTTTTGTACCAGGTTTTCTTCTTTGTGTTTTATTGTTCTTGATTATTTTTCTTTAAAATAGCAATGATTAAAGATTTGTTTGTTAAATCTGTTTTAGAAAACAAATTTGATATTAGAAGAAAAGAATTAAATAAATTTATAGCCTTTGCTTGTGAAAATTCTTGAGTGAAAATTGTGAAAATCTTAATTGAATTTAAATTATTTGTGGAAATCGATTTTGTTGTTATTGAAATCAAACATAGAGATTGAACAATGCATTTAGAATGATTTTAGAAAATAAAACCTTCTGTTTGTTATTAAAAATCGGATTTTAAAATCTGTAGTATGGTTATATTTTCATGGTAAAATGGTCTGGTTGCATCACCTATAACTCCACTTTCACAAACTGGGTTAGTAGGAAATTTAAAGGGTTTTTGCTTTTTGAAATTTTCTTATCCCTGTCAAAAAATCGCAAATACGCAGATCGTAGTTTTTGAGTTACGCTTGAAACATGAGACTGTTGTTAAGTTATTTTTCCATGGTTGTTTTGAAAATAAAATAATAATAAATTGATATTTATAAATATTAATATTTTAGGTATTGTTATTATAATATTAAAATATTATTTAATAATATTTTATATTATAATTTATAATACTAAAGTATTATATTTATTTATATTATTTTAAATAAAATTTGTATATTAGATTAGTGAAATTAAAATTATAAATGTATGGGAGATTATTGTTTATTTTAAAATGGCATGTTAAAATTTAATTGAAGGAGTTAAATATTCGTTTTAAAGAATCCATAATTTAAAATTTAATTGTGGAATTTAAATTCACGTGTAAAAGGTCCAATTATTAATTTGATTTAATTGAAAATATATATATATTTGGAAAATTGATTATAAGGGATATTTTATTTTGAATTAAACAATTTGATATTCTGTAAAGAATAGAAGATATGTTAATGATTAAATATATTTAAATATATTAATTTATATTTAGTATATATATATTGAAGGTATATATCCATTTGAGAGAATAAATAATATTTTATATTATTTTATTTTGTTGTTGCAAATTGGGTATTATTAGTGTTCTAAAAGAAATGATTAGTATGCGTAAAAAATGTATAGAGAAAGATATATTTTTTAATAGAAGTAATTACTTGATTTAAAAGGAAATATTTATTTTGTTAATATGATTGAAGAAAATATATTGAGATGTATATATATATTCATGAGTATTTTCAATCAATATTTACCTTGTTTTATTTAAGTATGTGTAATTTAGCTTTGCATGAAGAGTTTAAAAGATAAGTTTTGAATGTATGGTCAAAATTGATAAGTAAAAAGATATTTAAATATATTGAAGAATTATAGAAATATTTATATGTAAATGTTTATTTTAATTAATGAGATTTAATTAGAAACAATATGAATGCGTGGTCAAATAGATAAGCCAAAAAATATTTTTTTATATATTGATGAAATTACATGTTTTTAAATGGATAGAGAAACAATATGTTATTATATTAAAGTGATTGAATGTTTTAAATAGAAAAGTGAATGAGACGTAATATTTGGTTAGGAAATGGAAAGAGTTTACTTGCATGGATTTGTGTCGATTTAAAAGTAAATTAAGAAGTTGTTTTATTGATGAGGCAATCAATTATGTTATTTATTAATTTTTATTTAGATTAATTGAATCATTGTGATTGGATTATGAAAGAAATATGGATTTAGTATATCCAAAAGTAGTATCTTTCTCATGATTATCTTAAAATATTTAATTCTCTACATTCAATAGAGGGAAGTTTAATTGTTTTAGATTTTCAATAATGAAAAGGGAAATAGGGGTTGTGATTATTTTAGATGATCTAGTTATCGTGTCTTTGAATTTGTCAACACTACCTATTGAATGTGTATGGATTTAAGAAATCCAAATATTAGATTTGATTGATGACTTGAATGCTTTTGTTGCTATGCTGTCAAGTTGCATTGTTGGTTTTGGGATTTAGTGTTAGTCCTAAATTATAAGTTTTTCAGAAGAACTTAGAGGATAAGGGTTGTTGAATCTTTATGCCATCCAGTTGTTTTCCCTTGGGTAGTGCATGGTGTCTTTTCAGTTTCACCCGATTTTCACGAACGGGGATGTTTGCACCTCCTTGGTTTAGGAACGGATTATGGGATCCGTGTCTCTTTGTATGAAGTGACCTTGTTATGTGGTTTCATCTTGTTGACTCCTATGAAAGGAGTGGACTATGTGTTGTTGCCTCCAAGATGTTTGGAGTGAGATCTTTTGTACCTCTTGTGAAAGGAGTGGACTATGTGTTGTTGCCTCCAAGATGTTTGGAGTGAGATCTTTTGTACCTCATGTGAAAGGAGTGGACTATGTGATTGTTGCATCCAAGATGTTTGGAGTGAGTTTCTATTATTTGTATCTTCCTGGTGTTGGAGTGGTTATGATGCCTAGTTTATATGCACTTGTGTTTCCCTTGGTGATTGGTTGTGAGTGTGTTGTCCATTAGAAGAGTGGCTTTTGATAGGGGCCGGAGCCCAAAGTGGTAAATCGGGTAACCTTCAGAAGTGAGTTAATCAAGTGATAACTAAATTAATATACTTAGATGATTAAGATGCAGTTCACACTAATCAAGATAATTTAATCCTCACTCATAGACACAAGGGCTTGTTTAGGCTTGGGATGAGTGAGAAGGTCTGGAATGGCAAAATCAACTATCTTGTTCTTGCGAGAGATAGTTGATTCCGTATGAGTGAGTATGAGTGCCAGGATTCGATTGAGGCCACCAAGATTACTTGTGCCGGAGCCTATGAAGAATGCCCAAAGGAGATCTCATGACAAACCTTGCGATGAAAATCTATCTAGGACAACTATTGTTAATTGTTTTATGTGTATGGTTCTATGAACAAACTTGATCTATTTTATGTCTGGAAGCAATGTGACCTATGTCAGTGATATTGGAGTTGTACTTGATTTGTACTTGTATTGTACTTGATTCATATTTGTATGGTGATTGAGTTATACTTGTTAGTTCATATATTTGGTTGGCTATAATAGTATGAGTCAGTATGAGTCTGCCTTTGGTTAGTGGATTGTAGATCTTTGTCCATGTTACTTTGTTACTATCTCCTAGCATGGGGGGTGGGCCTTCGAGTACCACATTGCTAGGGTGGAACATGCACCAAAACCATTGGGTCCCCATCGATCTTCAGTACTTGGTGGCGAGACATCTAATGGACAGCTCGTGGTTCTTGTTGTAATTTCTTGCATTGTAATATTTTAACTTGTATAAGTTATTTTATCCCTCTTATGTTTATGAGGTGGAAGTTTGTAATTGTAACCTTGAGTACTATTGCCTCATTCTGGGAATGAGTGATGTAACTATTTGTTTAAGATAATATTTATGAGAATGTATCATGATTGATTATCTTATTATGTTATGTGGTATTCTTATAATGTATGATGGTTATTTCATAAAGTTCATAAGACTATGGTTTATGTAATATGTATGTGTGGGTTTAAGTAATCCTAACCTTGTAGCCTTAGAGGTTGTTGTTAACTAGTAAGTGAATGTGTATGTTAAATGCACTTTATAAAAAAAAAATTGTTTGCTTAAGATGTTAATTGCAACTTCCTTTAGGGTTACTTGACGGGGTATTACAAGGCATAATTATCTTATTAAGTGTTTGATACTATGTGATACTCTAATTAGTTAATTATGTTATCATTGGATTAACTAACTTGCAATGAGTTATCTTGGAACCAATTTGTGTGTCGGCCCTCATTTCAAGTCACTCCTCTAAGACAACACGTGGAACAACTTCACAACCCAAGGGTACACAAGTGTGACCTAAGGATATCGAATTCCTATCGGTGACATACAATCAACACATTCTCATTCGTTATAACTAGGTAACAAACTAGATACAGTTAAATGCATGACCCAAGGCAATCCAAAGGTTGACTAACACATTACAACAACCCACATAATTGAAAAACCATCTGGAAGACTTATCATTCTCTATAACTCAATTTCCCCCAAACGATAACAAAAATAGTTCACAATCAAGACAAGCAAGAAGACAAGAATTAAATTCTACTTTGGATTCACTAAATCCATTTCTTCATTAACATTCAGTAATTTATTACATTAAATAAACTGAATTAAAATACGTCTTTTTAGATAAGGGAGAAATTAATACTATTATTTAATTTCCCTACTTTCATTAAAATAATGATAAATTAATTAGTTTATCATGTAAATCAAAGTTCATTGATATAAATAATTATTGCTTCCTGATTTCCTTATATCTATTTTAAAGCAATTAACTAGTCTAAAAAACAACATGTTATTTAAATCATAATCACTTCTCCGTAAAAATAATATTTTAAAATCAAACAATGATTTACTAAAGTTATCATGCTTTCAATTTTCTCAATTTGACTTAAATCATGCCATAAGAAAAAAAAACATAACTTAAATATATATATATATATTTAATTATATGAAATGAAATTATACAACATTAAAATATTAATATTCTAAAATTATAAAATATTAATATAAACATATTTTATTATTATAAAATATAATAATAAAAAATATTAATATAAACATATTTTATTATTATAAAATATAATAATAAAATATTAAAATAAACATATTTTATTATTATAAAATATGATAATAAAAATATTAGAATAGATAATTTTATTTTTTTTTACTTTTAAAAAAAAGACCCTCACATTTTTTGGGTTGTGCGCCGTTTCCAAGGTCGGTCGGTTGTACACACAGCCGAACCCATAGTGGGTGCGACTGTGTAAACATAACTAACCCTTATTGTGGGTATCAGCTGTGTTTAAACAACCGACCCACTGTGGGGCAGCCGGGGGGCTGCACTGGGCATGACTCTCCCCACATGCCCCCAACGCCTCCCTCCACTATAATTTTTTTTTCCAAAAAAAAAAAAAAGGGTTTTTAAACCCTGCGGATTTTTATCTACCAGTTGGTTTTTTCCCAAAAAAAAATTGGCCAGCATAACCTTGCTAAAATAAAATTTACACATATGTATGCATATATATATATATCAGAATATATATATATATGTATATATATATATATACAAATATGTATATATTTATATTTTCACAAATTGAAATTGCAAAACAAATTGAGAAAACAAAATAAGAACAACCATTTACAGCCAAGAATCTCATTTTTCTTTTGAAACAATTCATTTCAAAACATAGGTTTTCTTCCAATTTTGAAACAAGAATTAAATAGGGTTTGTTTCGCAAATCAAACAGAGAATTTAAATGTTTGTCAACAACAAAACATATATAAATATAATTTCAAAAACAACTAAATTTAAAAAGCAAGAACCTAGTATTCTTGAGTTTGAGAGGATCTAGATGGTGCACAGGTTCTTGATTTGATTCCCACTTAAGCTCAACAATTTCCACAACTTCAATCCAAAACCCACAAACAGCAAAAAAAATTTCCTCTCCTCTATTTTCAATTTTTCATACTTCTTCCCAATTCTCATTCAAAAAAATAAATAATAAGGAAAAATTCCCAAAAATATCCATGCAACCACCTTCATAAATTTTAAACATCATCAATTTAATTAATCAATAAAATTAATTTAATCTATGATTAAATTATTTGTTAATTAAATTTAATCAATTAATAAAATAAATTACATTACTAACATAATAAAAGATCAATTTTAATCCCCAATTTTAACTACAAAAGCGTTTATTTTCCTTTATAACATGTGATTAATAATCAAAGAGAAAGGACAAATTTAACATAACTTAACCCGACTAAGACCCAACAACACACTATGACTAGGGTGATGCCTTCGCACATAAAACATAGCTACTATCTCTCAATCGAATTTCGTTGGGCAATGGACATGCTCAAACCTGTGAAACTAGGTGGAGTCGATGTCCTGTACCTATCAACCTGCAAACAAGGAGTATATCCACATGCATATATATGTCATAATTAAAACTCACCGTGAAGAGGAAATCGCGAAATCACAGGGCGCTCACAAGCGAGTGATGCAATACCATCCCCTTCACCAATGCAGTATTACTAACTAATGTATCTAACATATTACTTTAATCAAAAGCATAAAACATCATTAATTCAAATATCCACTTATGTTAAATCAAAACATGCCATCATAATAACATCAAACTACAGTATCATCACATCAAGATACATCACCACATCACGATAAAATAGTGATCAACCGTAACCAAGTACATAGTCAAAGTACAAACAGAAACTAAAGCATAATAAAGGAGAACAACATTGTTTAGACAACAGAGAAAAATGGAGGGGTAATATAGTATAAGTTGTGTGATTACCCTCTGTCTAGGACAACAGTTTGTATTTGATTTTATGTGTATGGTTCTCTTAACTTTCTTGGTCTGTTTTAAATTTGGAAGGAATATAGCCTATGTCACTAATGTAATGGTGTACTTGTGGTTGTATGGTTTATGTGTTTGGTTGTATCAGTATGATTCAGCCTGTGTCTAGAGGTAGATGGTCTTGTCTTGGAATCCTTGTTACTATCTCCTAGCATGGGGGGTGGGCCTTTGGGTACCACTTGGTTGGGTGGAACGTGCACCTTACTCTATTGGGTTTTCTTCTTGTTCTTGTCAACGAGACTTTCAGTTGGAGAGCTCGTGGGATCCAATTTATTTACATGTTTTTATTCATTTCAGTTGACTCTTGTAATTTATTACCCCTCATTTTTTATCAAGGTGGAGGTAATATGTAACCATGCTTTAGGATTTACCTCACTCAGGGAATGAGAGATGCAATCTCCTTACTAAATTATTGTTAATTGAAATTTATGGTATCTCTTAGTTTTATGATGAAACTTATCATGTATGGAATGTATGTGTTATTAATTTCTTAAGTAAATAAATGTTATAGATTTATACATGTTTTTTTTTGGGTTTTAAAGTAATCTCAATCTTGTAACCTTAGAGGATGTTGGTAATGGGTAGTGAGCTTGCATGTTATTTGTACTTTAAAAAAAAAAAATTGTGTGTTTGAGTAGTTAATTACAACTTTCTTTAGGGTTACGTGGTGGGGTGTTACATCAACTCATCCTGGGGAGAAACATGCATCATCGTTGCATCCAAAATAGTCAAAAACATAATGAACACTCGTCATTTCATCAATTTTGGAGTAGTTTCTAAAAAAGGGAAAATAAAATTAGTAGTAGGAATCTTCGTAAGGAAAGTCATACAACCATATGGATCCATATGACCCTTGCTACTAGAATTGACTCAGTCTTTGCACCAAGGTACACAGGTTTCTTTAAAAAAATTAATCTATTTTTTTTCAATACATATATAAGAAAGAATTTTTAGCAGATTGAAAAAAATCAAAAAAATAAATTGCAAAAACATTGAAAAAAAAAATGGGAATTTTTTTACAAGAATCTACAGTACAGGGTACACTATACCCTCCTGTTGCCCTACATTCATTAGGGTACCACTTCAAATTGGTTGCCAAAAAAAATAGTTGTCTGGTGGAACATAAAACCCAACTTCTCATTTAAACCAATGATGGCTATGGGTATGTGCAGGATCATCATGGAAAAAATAGGCCCTTAAGTGGCGATTTTGAATAGGTTATCTATATTATTTCAAAAACATATAAATATAGAATCTGTAGAAAATTGAATGTAGTTTCTAAACTAATTGGTTTATATTTATTTTTTTTAAATCTATTTGGTGAAAATTTGAAATTTCAATGTAGTAGTACTTAAATTTCAGGGAAAAAATAAGAAGTAGGTGTATGTCTGACCACCCTAACCACAATAAAATGATAATTATTTTTTATAAGATTTTAGATATAAGTAGAGGAATCATGTCCCAATGTGATGCATATTTTTTTGTAATGTTTTTCCAAGTAAATAATTAATTATGAATTTTTTATTACAACTTTTAAAAAATATAAAAACTCATATGTCTGACCACCTTAACTTGGTCTAAACTTCATGAATTTTTATTTTTTTAATCCTATAGTATGCGAAGCATAGAATGTGATGCATATTTCAGATTCAAAAAATGTGATACCATTTGAAAGTTGTAGATGTTTTTTCAATCAGCCTATCAATCAGGACTTTAGTTGTAATTCAAATAGAAAATGAATAATAATTATTTATTAAATTCAAAGTAAAGCATAATTTATATTGGTGGAAATCTAAGAATATCCTTTGAAAACCCTTTTCGTTTCATCAATTTTGGGTAAAAAAAAAGTTGTCAGCCACATGGGCCATCATATCACTTACATATCGCCACTTTTTGGCCCATAATGATCCTACACATACCCTTATTCCAGTGGTTTTAAAAATCTAGCAAATCAATTTGACGGTGGTAAGAAAATCTTTGATGCTCAAAAAATCTAGCAATAGTACCTGGTGGCACAAAACTAGTGAACACAAAATTTGGCCATCAATAGATCTGAAGATCTCTAAAATTTGATGATCAGATGGTTGTCATGAGAATATTCCTAGAGTATTTTAGAGATCTTCAGATCTATTCATGCACTTTTTTCTAGAATGTACCCCAGGTACAATTTATTTAGTATTTTATGATTTCAAATTTTGCTTAATTACTTGGATGTCTTGGCACTTGGAAAGGAGTTTTTTGTGTAGGATGACATCATTTTCATCTACTTTATTAGTATTGAGGTTATTAGTCTTTGATTTTTTCATTTGAGTATCATGGGTTTTTCTATTCATCCTTTTGTGATCAACTTGGAAAAGGACAACTATGAGTCTTAGTTAAATGGCATCTTGACACATCTCAAGTGGCTTGATATTTTTCCTTATCTATATGGATGCATACAAATACTAGATACACTAGGGTGTTTATCAACATGGGGCATCATCAGAGATCGTATTGTAGGGGTTATATGTTCTAGTGTTGATCTTGACACTATGTGTGTTATATCAGATGTTGAATGTCCCCTCACACTTTGGTATTGAATTTGGGAGATCTATGGAGACCCTCATATCTCTCCATACCTAGAGGATCCTACTATAGATTATCTCACACCTATTGCAGATGTGAATTCCATACCCTTTGATGATGATATTTTAGAGGAGCTTGAGTATATCACAGGTCTTGCATGTTCTAATGGTTCAAAGACTTGTTTGCATGTTCCCACTCTTTAGACCAAGACTACATCGTCATCATATGTTGTTCTTAATCAATTTGAAAACACCACATCCATGGCCCCTATCAAATTTTGTGCAACAAGACATCCATCATCTTCCAGACATAACCACTTGGGATTTGTATCTTATAGACATATTTGTTGGCCCACAGTTGTCGTTGAACCAAAATATCGACCTATTAATGCCTAATACAACTACCAGAGTTAACAAATCCACAAGAGGCAGTTATTCCATGTCATGAATCCCAAGGGGGGTGTTGACCATTTGCCAAAAAACTCCCCCTCAGCATTACCCGAGGGGATTCAAACTCGACACCTTTGGCTTTGATACCAATTGTTGGCCCACTATTGTCGTTGCACCAAAATATTGACCTATTAATGCCCGATACAATTGCCAGAGTTGATGGATCCATGGGAGGCAGTTAGTCCATATCACGAATCCTGAGGGGAGCATTGACCATCTGCCAACAATATCATCCTTATTTGTGGAGTCCTATATTTCAGATCTAGAGGATTACATTGAGGACATTCATTTCCTCTGTGTTGGAAACCACATTAATGTTGTTTTCCCACTATCTTAATCGCCTTTTCAAATTATTCTCCATCAATCTTCATAGGATTTTGGATTGACATCATCGCTTTTAGACATGTGGACATGTGAGAAATTTTTAGAGGAACACATCATTTGGATTTGGATTCCGATTCACCATCCTTTTGTATTGGCTTATCCAATCACCAATGCATCTATTTCTTCCTAAGGGGAGAAATTTTATTTGTAGGCAATGGATCATATTCTTTCTTTAAGTGTTAACCATTGGCATGAGAGCTACTTATTTATGGAGAGATTCATATACTCTTTTCCTCTCTCCTATTGGGGGGACATATATTGTACTTTTGTGATAGAAGTAGTCCTTGGGGGGTCACATTGAGTCCTTCTATCCTTTTTTCACTAGTATAGTCATTTATTTTCCTCTCTTTTGGAGAGGATATTTTCCGATGTGGTTTTCTCCTTTTCTCTAGTTATGGGAGATTCATTTATTTGTACATGGGTACCTCATTAGGAATTTTATTCGAGACCCATCCATGCATCCATCATTACATTCTACATCAAGGTTCTCCCTAAGTTGATCTTAAGGCCCAGGTGTTAGAGTAATTAGGACGTCACTTGATAATTAATTGTTTATTAATTAATTATCAAGTCCCTTATTACTTTAGTTCACTTATGATAAACCTAGGAGTGATTTTTTATTATTAAATTGGGATAATTATAGGTCTAATTGTCTCATTGCATGAGATTAAGAAATTTGTCACAATCTAATGCAATCCTCATCTCAGGTTTTCTTTTTCATTCTTTTATAAAGCTTACACATTCATTATAATCATTAGATCCATTACAATTCAAAACCATTCAGGTTAATACATTTCAAATATCAGTGCTCTTCTGGATTCAATCTTTTATCTCTTCATTGCATAGAAAATCAGTTTCTATCTTTCTTTTGTGATAGGATAGTTGTTTGTAGGTGATTTTTGGATGTTGTGGAGTTCAATCATCAACTTCAACATTAACAACTAAATTATGCCTATCCTTCATATATTCAATATAAGGATTACATGCCTGCAACTTTCTTATTCACCCATTTTTTCTATAATTTAAGTATTTATGATTTATAATTTACTTAATACTATTTTGACCAATATTAACCATAAAATTTCCATACAAAAAATGTTTTCTAAAATTCACTAAGCATGCATGATTGCTAGCATCTCCATATTATAAATAGAAAACTTATTTTTTTCCTCTATTATTTTCCTACTTTCAAAAGTAATGGGATATTTTTTCTACATAAATATAGCTCCAATACCTT
Source organism: Sequoiadendron giganteum (assembly GCA_007115665.2). Taxonomy (NCBI): domain Eukaryota; kingdom Viridiplantae; phylum Streptophyta; class Pinopsida; order Cupressales; family Cupressaceae; genus Sequoiadendron; species Sequoiadendron giganteum. The sequence goes on along the minus strand of CM021100.1, from coordinate 698,130,347 downwards.
AACTAGGAGAATCAAATTCCAACATAAAGGAAGTAAAATATTTCAAACATCAAGCATGAAACAACAACACATTACCTTTTTTAGTTTTTTATTTATTTATTGAGATCATCCATCCACTTAAATAATATCTTCTTAGTTAGAGTTATGATTGGTACTATAAGACAAGAGATTCATTCTACAAACCATCTATATTAGTTTCATAACTCTAATAAATCTCTTAATTGTGATACATTCTTGGGGATGCCCAATCACTCATGGCTTGTGTTAGAATATTAATCTTTACTTGGTAAAGGTTATTGTTTAAATGTAATTTTTTATTAACTTGTATGAATATTCTAAGGGAATCCCTACAAGTCTTTTTTCTTTTCTTTCATCTCACACATGTGTGAGAATGACTTATTTTTAATTAATTTATCAAGGAATATTTGTAGCCACCTCCTTACGAGGTGACACTTTGCACACACATAGATGAATGGTAGCATTCATTGAGTTGGGAGTTACATTCTAACTCCTCCTTCTCACCTCTACTTATTGAGGTGCCTCTCCTATCATTCTTCAATATTCAAGCATGCAATCTTAAGGCTTAAGTGCTCTCTCTCTCTTTGTATCATTCTTAGGCATTTTTCCTTCATTCATAATATTGGGGTTTCAATTTCTTGGTAATCTCTTTACTTCAAACAATGCTCATTAGTTATGACTTTACATTGCTCACTTACTTTTCCTTTCATGGTATCAGAGCTTGGTATTACTAATCTTTTTTGAGCTACATTATTGAAGGTTTACCAAGTTTCTTAGCACACCATTTGGAGGCACTCTAAAAGAGGAAGAGAAGAGCCAAAGTCTATTTTTCTTCTTGTTTGATATTTATTTTTCTAACTAATTTTATTGTGCGGGTTTCTTAGTCTTAATCTACACGTATTTAGTATAATTTTTTTTAAGAAAACCTAGTAAGGGTTTGTTTTCTTTTCTTAATTTAAATTCAAAGTTTACTTATTTCTATAATTTAAACAAAAATTTGTATGTTAAATCTGTAAAAACAAAATCATTTTTTAATAACTCTAATCTTTTTTATTTTAGAACTATAAATCTCAAAAAGTTATGTGTTTATTTTTTATATATAAAAATAATATTTTTCTAACCCTTGTGCAGGTTTTTCTAAGTATTTTTTAGCAATATAATTTGCATGTATGAAGTTTTTTAGAAATCCTCAAATAAAGGGTTATAGTTTAGTATTTTTTAAAGAAAAAATCTTTTATTTCTACATGTTATAATTTGCATGTTCAATTTTTTGTAAAAACAATCAATTTCTGTAAAAAAAAATATTATTTTTTTAGGGATCTAATCCTAGTTAAAAAAAAAATTAGAAAAAAGGCTAATCTATTTTTTTTGCAAATCTGTAAAAAAAATCATTAAATTACTGCATATTTGCATGTTTAAATTTATGTAAAAAAAAATCAAGTTTTTTAAACTCTAACCCTAGTTTAGAGATCTTTTCAAATAAATCAAATAAGTCTTTTTCGATCTTGACACCTTCTTACAAAAGTTTTTTTTACAAAATAAAAAATATCTACAACCCAAATTTTTATGCATATTTTAAATAATAAATTCAAATAAAAAATTGTTGCAGCCCTCGCCCCTCTGCCGCTCGAACCATGACTTTTGGTTGTAGTCTCAACCCTTGAAAAATCTGCTAAAATATCCCCTCTGGCCTACTGCTTCGTCTCTCAAAACCCTTGCTGATGCTTCTCTTCACAGTTCACCTCTCACCTCCTCTTTCCCTCTGCTTCTTTCCTTTCAAGTTTTTAAAAGTTTCTTAAATGAAAAAACTTAAAAGGAAATGTCTACCCATATAGAGGAGAGGTAAAAGCTCTTTTTTTTTTTTTTAGTTTCATTTTAAATGAAAAATCTTTCCCTCGCACATATAAGGTAAAAACTTCTTTTTCTAAAAAATGTTTTTTTTCTTTAAAGCTTAAAAGGTTTTCACTAAAATTTTGGAGCCTTAAAGTCTTTATTCTTTAGTTTTTTAAAATCACATTATTTTAATTTTTTAGCTATTTAATATTCAATATTAAATTATTAACCTTTTTATAAAAAAATAATATTATATAACTTTAATACTTCTCTCATGTACTTTTATTCGAAATTTAAATTCATATAAATTTATTAAATTTTTATAATTTATCCTATAAATATTTAATTATATAGTTTCTTTTTAGATTGATCATTTTGTAAAAGTAATGCATTTAATTTTTGTTTTTTACATAAATAATTAATTCAATCAAAAAGGGAAGTATTTTTTTTAAAAGCAAATATTTACAATAGTTATTATTTTTCTCATAAAGTTGTGAATTTTTTTATTGCAATCATGTCAACTTTAATTCCTGAAATTAAATTAACTAGTTCTAACTATCATTCTTGGAAAACTCATATCTCTTTTATTTTTCATTTTAAACATCTTTTGGATGTTGCTACAGATCCCAAATCGAAACTTGGTCCGTCTACATCCCAAGATGAACAAGAAAAATGGAAGCCCTTGGCCTCATAGGTATTTCCGTGTCACCTAAACTATATGTTCACATTGGGACATGTACAACAACCTATGAAACATGGGACAAACTCAAGACTATTTATGATAGTTCAAATGAATCTAGAAAAAATTAACTTCAAGATCAACTTGAAGATTTAAGGTATTCTGATTTTAAATCTATGAATGATTTTTTATTGAAGTTTGATGCTTTGAATAGTCAATTGCATGGTTTAGGAGTAAAATTAGATAATCTTAGATTAGTTCATGTTATTCTTAAAAAGTGTCTTCCTAGAAAATTTCAACAATTCATTACTAATATTCATGCTCAATTAGCTATTCCTTCTTTAACTACTCAATTAACTTATGATATTTTTGTGATTTATTAAGACAAGAAGAGGCTAAGTTAATCCAGTTTGGTACTCTTAAGTCTAATGAGCATGCCTTTTTGTCTAATCATAAGAAAAAATTTAAACTTCATTCTAAACAACATCATAATTCCAAACCTCATTATAATAATGGCAATAATCCTAGAGAGTTTAGCTCTTCTAAGAGACCACATTGCACTTATTGTAATAAGGATGGTCATTGGCAAAAAAAATGTTTTAAAAAGAAAAATGAGAAAAATAATTTGAATCAAAATAATCAATAGTTTCATAAAATGGTAATCAATCTAGACATGCTTTTACATATAGTTTTAATGTTTCTAAACCTTTTGAATGGGTTATTGATTCAGGTGCATCTCAACATGTTACTTCACATAAAAAGTTTGTTTTTTAAATAACTTCACAAGTATTTTATTATTGGACTTGATCAACCCAATAATAGTGCACTTGTTTTACTCAATTATATTTTTTATATGGAAAGGGGATATTCATGTAGTCGTGAATGCATGAATATCATCTTAATGCCTTATTTATACGTAATAATCCTTCACATCATAGTATGTAATTATCATTATTCCATCATAATATTTTTTAATATTAATTTTTGATTCAAGGTGGCTTGATTTGTGCCCCTTCATATTTAAATATATCTTTAAGATCTTTCCACATACTTTGTGAGAAATTGTCATTCTCTCTACCTAAGGCTTGATCTATTACAATATTTAAAACATATCTATTGTTTCCTTCTCATCTACAATTATGTTGTTTTGATAAAGGGAATTTGTTTTTTTTAGTGGTAAATTTGTCTTTTTGATGGATTTATCTCATCTATATATTTTTGAAAATTAAAATCTCATTGCAGTATTTTCCTTCTTGATGGATTTATTCCATCTATATATTTTTTGTAAATTAATCACTTTATCAAGTCTCAATGGAGCCTTTACATATATATTTTATGCGCTAGTTGCATTTGCAGTATTGTTGCATAGGGAGCACTATCTATAATGAATCGTATATTTTATCAAGTCTCATTGGAGTTTTTTTGGGACCCATGGAAAATATTTCCATCCACTTTGATGGTATGCACTTACTTATTTATGATGAACTTAGATCTATTTTCTTAATTGATGGGGATCAAGTTCTTGAAACTTTTTTGTTTCATTATTTTATTGAAGGTAATATGGTTTTTTTTTTTATAAATATTTAGGACCAAATTTTCAAAGTCCTTTATTATTAATCTTGATAAAATTTTCCTTTACAATACAATGATGTAGTGAGAGGAAACCTAGATCTATTATTGCTATGTCTATATATGGACATTTTATAATTTGGGTTATGCTTTCTTTCTATCTCATGGAAGTAAAAATGATCCAAATTTATATATTAAGCATAGTGAAAATGATATTGTGATTATTATTTTATATGTTCATGATTTAATTATCACTTCTAGTTCTAACATTTTGATTAGTGATGTTAAGTCTCAACTCAATCAACAATTTCAAATGAGTGATTTAGGCCTATTACATTACTTTTTGGGTATGCAAATTTGGCAAACACCTAAAGTGTTGGATTGGTTTCTAGATTTATGTCTAAAACATAGAAAAATCATTGTAAATTTGCAAAAATAATTTTAAGATATGTTAAAGGTACTCTTAATCTTGGTCTTTTTTATGATGCAAATTGTGATTTATCTTTAAAAGGTTTTATTGATTCAGATTTAGGAGGTGACCTCAATGATCAGAGATCCACTTGTGGTTATTGTTTCTTTGTTGGATCAAGTGTGATCTCATGGAATAGTAAGAAACAACATTCTTCTTCCCTTTGTTCTACAGAAGTTGAATATAAAGTTGTAGCACCCCTCTGTTTTGCTCTTTTGATCGGACATTGTTCTTTTTCATTATGTTTTGTTTTCTGTTAGTACTTTGACTATGGTACTCAGTTACTATTTGATCGCTAACTATAAAGCGATTTGATGTTATATTTTGATGTGATGGTATATTTATGTTGATGTTATCATTATGACATGCTTTATATTAGCATAGATGATATTTTAATTAATGTTGTTTTAATGCTTTTGATTAGACTATTGATGTGAGATTCATCAGTTTTGTAACACTGTATTGGTGAAGGGGACGGAATTGCACCACTCGCTTGTGAGTGCCCTGTGATTTTGTGATTTCCTCTTCATGGTGTTTTTTAATATGATTTATATACATGTTCGATATATTCTTTGTTTGTAGGTTTATAGGTACAGGACATCGACTCCACTTGGTTTCACAGGTTTGAGTGTGTCCATTGTCCAATGATATTCGATTGGGAGATAGTAGCTAGGTTTTCTCAGTCAAGTCATCACCCTGGTCATAGTGTGTCATTGGTTTTAAGTCTGATTCGATTATTTTAATATTGTTCAATTTTCCTTGATATTATTTAATTGCAAGTTAAAGGGTAGATAAATGGCATTAAGTATTTAACTTGTTTATTTAAATTAATCTAGTTTATTATGTTAGAAGATGTTATTCAATTAATTAATTAATTTAATTTAATTAATAAAATAATTTAATCTTGGATTATATTTATTTTATCGAATTAATTAAATTAATTGAATTGAATGAAGTTAATTTGGAATTGATAGATATTTTGTTTGAAAATTGAAAACAAAGTTTTAATTTGTATTTTTGAAAAAAAATGAATGCAAAAAGAATTTTGAGATATTTTTGTTTTGTTTTTGAAAATTTATGTTGGTGGTTGAAAGAGATATTTGATTTTATTTTTTTCATGGAATTTTGGCTATAACCATGAAAAATTGAAAGAAAGGAAAAAAAGGAGAAAGAGGAAGGAATTCTGGTTTTGGTTGGTGGATTTGAATTTTGGGAAACTCTGTTGATTTGCTTAGAAGGAGCTGGAATCTAAGGAAGAACCAGTGCACCATTTGGCATCTTCTCAAGCTGTTGTAGACCAGGTTCATGTTATTTAAATTGATTTTGATTTTGAAAAAAAAAATTCATAACTTGATATGTTGATTGCAAAATCATTGTTTGGAAAACTCAAAACAAATTATGATGAGAAAACCCATGTTAAATCTTCTTTCAAAATTCTGAAACCTCTATTTGCAAATGATTTTCTTCAAGAAAAATTGCATACCTCACTATAAATGATCATTTTAGAAATTATTTTCTCTTCTAGATCTATAGTTTTGAATAAAATTGAATATATATATATATACATACATGCATACATATATTTTAATATATTTCATTGGGATTATGTTGTTCATGATATAAAAATGAAAAAATTGTACCCCCTGTCAAAACGCGGATTTCGAAATCCGCAGGGGTTTTCAAAGTTATTATTTTTTTGAAATAACAAAAAAATGAAGTTTATTTTTTGGGGGGGGTCATTGGGGCTCACCCCATAGCCACCCCCATGGGAGGCGTGTGGGAGAGCCGTGCCCAGTGGACCCCACACAGCCGGCCACACCCAGGATATGGGGCTTGGTTGTGTTTTACACATAGCCGCTCCATGGATATGGGGTTCGATTGTGTGTAAAACACAGTCGCCCCTAGCATAGACTCCTATGAGCTTCCCAAGACCTGCACGCTTCCCAAGACCTATGATTGACCTTTTTAATTCAGATTTTTTTTGAAAAAAAAGTATATATAATATTTAATATTATATTTATAAATTAAAAAATATATATTTAATATTTAATATTATATTTATATAATATTAAAATATTAATATATAATATAAATAATATATATGTATATATATAATATGAAGATATATATTATGTGTATATATATATAGTTGGGTATATAAAGTTTTATATACATATATATATATTTAAATATATATATTAAACTGTCGATTTAAATAATGGCATGTATTAAATGTAATTGGATGATTTTAATATAATATGTTAATTGATGAATTATTGGATTTTTAAATAATATGTTTTAATAGATGAATGTATTTGATTTTAAAGATGATTTATTTTGAAAAGAAGAAATGGTTATTTTCAAAATGATATATTCTAAATAGAAGGAGTAACTATTTTATTTTATTATTATTTAAGGAATTGAAATTATGGTTTAAATTCCTTCCTTGTCGGAAATAGACATTATTAAATTAGTTTTATTAAGGCAATAAACTATTAAATTTTATAACGGGAAATGGATTGAGGAAATCCAAAAGTAGATTTAATTTATGTTTTAATTGCTCTTTTAAATATAAATTTCTTATGTTTTCGTTTTGGGGGAATTTTTCTAGAAAGGTTAATAAGTCTTCTAGATGGGGTATTTTAATCTTTGGGTTGTCATATTATGAAAGTCAACCTTTGAATTACATTGGGTAGTGTGTATAATTGTATCTAGTTAATTACTCGGTTATCACGAACGATATTGTGGTTCCTTTATGTTTTGGATAGAGATTTTATCTCCTTGAGTCAGACTAGTATACCCTTGGGTTGTGGAGTTGTTCCATGTGTTGTCTTAGAGGAGTGGCTTTCAATGAGAGCCAACACACAAAGGGGTGCTAGGATAACTCATTGTGAGTTAGTTAATCCAATGATAATATAAATAAACTTATTAGAAGAATAGGTAGTATCAAACACTTAGTAAGAATAATTGTGCCTTGCTCATGGACACAAGGGCTTGTATTGACTTGGGATGGGATGAGAAGGCCTAGAATGGAAATATCATTATCTTGTCTCTACGAGAGATAATTGATTCCACAATGGTTTGCATGAGGGTTCAGGAGTCGTTATAGGTTTCTAGGAGATCCGGAGATGGGTGTCGGGGCCTAGGAAGACTTACCAGGATATCCCATGTAACATTATGATGACACTTATCTTAAGTCAATAGTATGTTTGTATTAGTGATGCAATTGTCTAATTAACTCTGGAAGCATTGTAACCATTGTGATAATGTTGTATTTTTATTTGATTAAGTGGAGTTATGTTTTAGCCTATTTCTAGAGGTAGATGGTCTTGTTTAGGAATCCTTGTTACTATCTCCTAGCACGGGGGGTCGGCCTTCAGGTACCACTTGGTTGGGTGGAACATGCACCTTACTCTGTTGGGTTTTCTTCTTGTTCATGTTGAAGAAATTTCCAGTTGGAGAGATCGTGGGATCTAGTTACTTTTCATGATTTTATTCATTTGAGTTGATTCATGTAATTTGTTACCCCTCATTTGTAATTGAGGTGGAGGATTGTAATTTTTAATCACGCTTATTGGTCTACCTCATTCGGGGAATGAGAGATGTAATCTTCTTCTCAAATTATTATATATGCAATCATATTGTATCTCTTATTATTTGATGTAATTTATCATGTATGGAATGTATGTGTTCTTAATTTCTTAAGTAGATAAATGTTATGGATTCAATCATGTTTTTTGTTTGGGTTTTAAAGTAATCTTAGTCTCATAACCTTAGAGGTTGTTGGCAATGGGTAGTGAACTTTCAGGTTAATTATACTTTAACAAAAAAAGATTGTGTGTTTGAGTAGTGAATTGCAACTTCCTCTAGGGTTACGTGGCAGGGTGTTATACATGGTATCAGAGCCTGGGTTGAAACACTGTGTACTCTGGGATTATGATGAACCCATTAAGCTTTTAGTTGTGTAGGTTTTAAGTTGTGTACCTTACCTAATACCTTGGTGTGTAAGTTGATAGGTGGAAGGTTGAGTTAGCCTCGAGTGTGAAAGTCATATCCCATTCCCTTGTACCAGAGTGTAGATTGGAGGCTAGACCTCTCCTTACTACAATGGACCTCTGAGTTATTCCATTGGGTTCATATGACGTTGTCATATGGATGGACTGGTTAGAGGCGCATCGTGCAGTTATAGATTGTTGTCGTAAGTTGATTCGATGCATTGATGCATCTAGTAGAGAGGTAGAGATAGTGGCAGTTCAGAGGCTGATTTCCTTGAGAGTCATCTCAGCTATGTAGTTGAGAAGGTGTGTGTGTCAAGGTTGTTAGTTATTCAATATTATAGTGGATGATTTGGATTTAGGATATGTAGAAGAAAAATTCTCTCTCGATAGTCACCTCAATCTTCAGGAGTATTATGATGTCTTTTCAGATGAGATTCTAGGGATGCCACCTCAGAGAGACATAGAATTCAAGATAGATATTGTACATGGATCAGAACCCATTTCACGAGCTCCTTATCATATGACCACCCAGGAGCTGAAAGATCTTTGCTTGTAGCTTGAGGATTTGTTAGCAAAGGGCTTCATTCACCCTAGTGTTTCTCCATGGGGAGCACCAATTATCTTCGTGAAGAAGAAGGATGATTCACTTCAGTTATATATTGATTATTGATAGTTGAAAAAAGTGACTATCAGGAATCGATATCCACTTCCTAGGATTGATGATCTATTCGATCAGATAAAGGGTGCCACGATCTTTTTGAAAATTGATCTTAAGTTGGGATATCATGAGCTTCATATCTTCGACTCGGACATACATAAGATGACATTTTGAACATGATATGGTCACTATGAGTTCACAGTAGCACCATTCGGGTTGATGAATGAGCCCTATGTGTTCATAAGTCTAATGAATGGGGTATTTGGTATGTACTTAGATAAATTTATCCTTGTGTTCCTTGATGAAATTTTGATATACTCCAGGACAGTGGAAGAGCATGAGGAACATTTGTGGTAGGTATTATAGTGCCTACAAGATAATCAGTTTTATGCTAACCTGTCAAAGTGTGAATTCTTCAAGACTGAGGTTCAATACCTTGGTCATGTGATCTTAGGGGAAGGTATTTTAGTGGATCCTACAAAGATCCAAATGATCTTAGATTGGCCTGTGCCCACAATCGTGGCAGAGATACGTAGCTTTATGGTGATGGCGGGTTATTATAGGAATTTTTTGCAGGGCTTTTTGAGGATAGGGTATCCTATCACCTCCCTTCAGAGGAGAGGGAAGAGGTTTGAGTGGTCAGATTAATGTGAGGCAGTGCTTCAAAATCTTAAGGAAAAGCTGAGCAATGCACCAATACTTGTGATACCTGATCAGACTAGGGACTTTGTAGTTTGTATAGATGTGTCCTTGGAAGGATTAGGGGCAGTGTTGATGTAGGAGGGTTGTGTCATTTCATATGAGTCACGAAAGCTCAAGGATCATGAGCTAAACTATCCTACACATGATATTGAGTTGGCGGTAGTTATTCATGCATTGATGAGATGAAGACATTTCCTTCTTGGCCATAGGTTTGAGCTACACAGTGATCATAGAAGCTTTCAACATATTTTCACCCAGCCCAACCTTAATGCTAGGCAGAGGCATTGGATGGAATTTCTCTATGAATATGACTTTGAAGTGAAGTATATCCAGGGAAAGGATAATGTGGTAGCTGATGCACTCAATAGACGGAGACATGAGTTATCTAAATTGACTCTTGTTGTAGATTTGCGGAGTTAGATTCTTTCTGCCCTTCCAGTGGATAGTTGGTATTAGGAGGTTAAGACATAAATAGAGGCAGGTAGACCTCTTGAGGGCAATTACTCAAGATATTCATTGGATCTAGATGGGATATTGAGACACATGGGATGCATATACATTCCTTCATCGGGTGATCTTCGCACCATGGTTATGACTGAGACACATCATGCACCTTATTCAACCCATCCAAGGTTGAAGAAGATGCATGCAGATCTGCATTAGTTGTATTTCTGGCCAGGAATGAAATGTGACATTGTGGATTAATTGTCGAGATGTCTAGAGTGTCAGCGGGTGAAGGCTAAACACCAGCATCCAATAGTGCTTTTGTAATCACATTTAGTACTAGAGTGGAAGTGGGATATAATCTCATTGGATTTCTTTGTTGGTTTACCCAACTCTTTGAGATGACATGATGCAATTATGGTGACAGTTGATAGGTTGATGAAGGTAGCACACTTCTCACCTATGCGCTCTTCCTATAATGCATCATTTGTATCCAGAGTGTTCATGGAGGACATAGTGAGGCTACATGGTATTCCGCATCGGATTATTTCCAACAAGGATCCAGTATTCACCTCAGCTCTTTGGACTTCATTACAACATACGATGGGGACACAGTTGAACTTCAGTTCAGCTTATCACCTAGAGACAGATGGATAGACTAAGAGGGTAAATTAGATCCTCGAGGATATGTAATGTATGTATGTGATGGACCAGCAGACGCAATGGGAAGATCATCTCTATTTGGTAGAGTTTTCTTATAATAACATTTTTTAGAGTTATATCAGCATGCCTCCATTCCAGGCATTGTATGGGTGACCATGTCACTCTCCCTTGAGTTGGGATCGATTGGAGGATAGAGTAATTTTGGGTCCTGAGATGTTGCAGGATATGCATCAGTAGGTGGTTTGAATTAGAGAGCATTTGGTGGCAGCTCAGGATAGGCAGAAGAAGTATGCAGTTGTGCATAGGGTGGATTGACAGTTTTATGTTGGTGATAGAGTTTTCTTTTGGGTATATCCACAAAAGAGTCCAATCCATTATGGGAAGGGCTCTAAGTTGGTGCCTCACTTTGTCAGACCCTTCGAGATACTCGAGAAGATTGGTCCAGTTGCTTATCATCTTGATTTAATGCCTAGTCTCTCGCGTATTCACGATGTATTTCATGTTTCTTTTCTTTGGCCATACCATTCATACATTTCTCATGTCCTTGATTGGAATGCTTTATAGGTAGAGGATGAGCAGCTAGCTTTGGAGCCTATGGCCGTAATGGAGAGCAGAATGCTCACTCTTCCAGGGTGAGATATTGATCAGGTTAGGGTCCAGTGGGATCCTAGGGATGATACACCATCCACTTGGGAAGATGTGGCTAGAATGAGGGAACTCTATCCCTATTTTTCTGCATGCTTCCAGGAGTAAGCCTGACCCTAGGGGGGAGGATGTAGCACCCCTCCATTTTTCTCTTTTGATCGGACATTGTTCTTCTTAGTTATGTTTTGTTTTCTATTAGTACTTTGACTATGGTACTCAGTTACTATTTGATCACTAACTGTAAAGCAATGTGATGCTATATTTTGATGTGATGCTATATTTATGTTGATGTTATCATTATGGCATGCTTTAGATTAGAATAGATGATATTTGAATTAATGTTGTTGTAATGATTTTGATTAGACTATTGATGTCAGATTCATCAGTTTTGTAACACTGTAATGGTGAAGGGGATAGAATTGCACCACTCGCTTGCGAGCACCTTGTGATTCCATGATTTCCTCTTCATGGTGTGTTTTATTATGATTTATATGCATGTTTAATTTATGCTTTGTTTGTAGGTTTATAGGTATAGGACATTGACTCCACCTGGTTTCACAAGTTTGAGCGTGTCCATTGTCCAACGATATTCGATTGGGAGATAGTAGCTAGGTTTCCCGAGTTAATTCATCACCCTGGTCATAGTGTGTCATTGGTTTTAAGTCTGGTTTGATTATTTTAATATTGTTCAATTTTCCTTGATATTATTTAATTGCAAGTTAAAGGGTAAATAAATGGCATTAAGTATTTAAGTTGTTTATTTAAATAAATATGGTTTATTATGTTAGAAGATGTTATTTAATGAATTAATAAATTTAATTTAATTAATAAAATAATTTAAGCTTGGATTATATTTATTTTATTGAATTAATTAAATTAATTGAATTGAATGAAGTTATTTTGGAATTGATAGATGTTTTGTTTGAAAATTGAAAAAAAGGTTTTAATTTACATTTTTGTAAAAATTTGAATGCAGAAAGAGTTTTGAGATATTTTTTGTTTTGTTTTTGAAAATTTATGTTGGTGGTTGAAAAAGATATTTGATTTTATTTTTTTCATGGAATTTTGGCTATAACCATGAAAATTTGAAAGAAAGAAAAAAAGGAGAAAGAAGAAGGAATTCTTGTTTTGGTTGGTGGATTTGGATTTTGGGAGACTCTATTGATTTGCTTCGAAGGTGATGGAATCTAAGGAAGAACCAGTGCACCATTTGGCATCTTCTCAAGCTATTGGAAACTAGGTTCATGTTATTTAAATTTATTTTGATTTTGAAAAAAATAAATTCATAACTTGATATGCTATTTGCAAAATAATTGTTTGGAAAAATTAAAATGAATTATGATGAGAAAACCCATGTTAAATCTTGTTTCAAAATTTGGAAACCTCTCTTTGCAAATGATTTTCTTCAAAAAAAATTGCATACCTCGCTGTAAATGATCATTTTAGAAATTATTTGCTCTTCTAGATCTATAGTTTTGAATAAAATTGAATATATATATATATTGAAGTATATATATATACATACATATATTTTCATTGGGATAATGTTGTTCATGATATAAAAATGAAAAAACTATACCCCTATCAAAACGCGGATTTTGAAATCGGTAGGGGTTTTGAAAGTTATTATTTTTTTGAAATAACAAAAAAATGAAGTGTTTTTTTTGGGGGATCGCTGGGGGCTCACCCCACAACCACCCCCATGGGAGGCATGTGGGGGAGCCATGCCCAGCGCGTCCCACACAACCAACCACACCCACGATATGGGGCTTGGTTGTGTTTTACACACAACCGCCCCATGGATATGGGGTTCAGCTGTGTGTAAAACACAGTCGCCCCCAGCATAGACTCCCACACGCTTCCCGAGACCTGTGCGCTTCCCAAGACCCATGGTTGACCCTTTTAATTCAGATTTTAAAAAAAAAAAGAATATATATAATATTATTATATTTATATAATATTAAAATATTAATATATATAATTAATAATATATATATATATAATATATAAATAATATATATGTATGTATATAATATGAAGATATATATTATATGTATATATATATATTAAACTGTCAATTTAAATAATGGCATGTATTAAATGTAATTGGAGGATTTTAATATAATATGTTAATTGATGAATTATTGGATTTTTAAATAATATGTTTTAACAGATGAATGTATTTGATTTTAAAAATGATTTATTTTGAAAAGAAGAAATGGTTATTTTCAAAATGATATATTCTGAATAGGAGTAAGTGTTTTATTTTATTATTATTTAAGGAATTAAATATATGGTTTAAATTCCTTCCTTGTCGGAAAGAGACATTATTAAATTAGTTTTGTTAAGGCAATAAACTACTGAATTTTATAAAGGGAAGTGGATTTAGAAAACCCAAAAGTAGATTTAATTCTTGTTTTAATTGCTCTTTTAAATATAAATTTATTTTGTTTTCGCTTTGGGGGAAATTATTTAGAAAGGTTAATAAGTCTTCCAGATTGGGTATTTTAATCTTTGTAGTTGTCGTACTATGAAGGTCAACCTTAGAATTACCTTGGGTAGTGCATATAATTGTATCCAGTTAATTACCTGGTTATCACAAATGTGATTGTGTTGCCTTTATGTTTTGGATAGAGATTTAATATCCTTAAGTCACACTAGTATACCCTTGGGTTGTGGAGTTGTTCCACATGTTGTCTTAGAGGAGTGGCTTTCAATGAGGTTCAACACACAAAGGGGTGCTTGGATAACTCATTGTGAGAGTTAATCCAGTGATAATATAAAAAAACTTATTAGAAGAATAGGTAGAATAGTTAATAAGAATAATTGTGCCTCGCTCATGGACGAAAGGGCTTGTATAGACTTGGGATGGGATGAGAAGCCCTGGAATGGCAAGATTTATATCGCGTCTCTATGAGAGATAACCGATTCTGCAATGGTTTGCATGAGGGGCTGGGAGTCGCTAGAGGTTTCCAGGAGATCCCGAGATGGGTGTCAGGGCCTAGGAAGACTTACCAAGATATCCCATGTAACATTGTGATGACACTTCTCTTAAGTCAACAGTATGTTTGTATCAGTGATTCAATTGTATAATAAACTCTGGAAGCATTTTAACCATTGTGATAATGTTGTATTTGTATTTGATTAAGTGTAGTTATGTTTTAGCCTATGTCTAGAGGTAGATGGTCTTGTCTAGGAATCCTTGTTACTATCTCCTAGCACGGGGGGTGGGCCTTCGGGTACCACTTGGTTGGGTGGAATGTGCACCTTACTCCGTTGGGTTTTTTTCTTGTTCATGTTGGCGAGATTTCCAGTTGGAGAGCTCATGGGATCTAGTTACTTTTTATGCTTTTATTCATTTGAGTTGATTCATGTAATTTATTACCCCTCATTTGTAATTGAGGTGGAGGATTGTAACTTGTAATCACACTTATTGGTCTACCTCATTTGGGGAATGAGAGATGTAATCTTCTTCTCAAATTGTTGTATATGCAATCATATTGTATCTCTTATTATTTGATGTAATTTATCATGTATGGAATGTATGTGTTCTTAATTTCTTAAGTAGATAAATGTTATGGATTCAATCATGTTTTTTGTTTGGGTTTTAAAGTAATATCAGTCTCGTAATCTTAGAGGTTGTTGGCAATGGGTAGTGAACTTGCAAGTTAATTATACTTTAACAAAAAGAAAAATTGTGTGTTTGAGTAGTGAATTGCAAATTCCTCTAGGGTTACGTGGTGGGGTGTTACAAAAGGCTGTACAAATTCATCCAAAGAAGCATTATGGTTAAGAAAATTACTTGAAGAATTGGGTCTACCTCAAATTTATCCTACTCCTTTGTATTATGATAATCAAAGTGCTATTTCTTTGGTAAAGAATCAAATTTTTGATGCAAGGACCAAGCTCATTACTCTTCAACATCACTTCATTTGAGAGAAAATTGAAGACAAGAAAATTTCTCTTTTGTATTGTAAAGGTGAAGATCAAGTGGCAGATATTCTCACTAAAGCTCTTTGTAAAGATAAATTTCTCATTCATTGTAAAAATATTGGATTACAACCCATTGAAGGGTTTGATGTAACTGTTCAATAAAAATCACCTATGCCTTGGTTGTTTTCTTTTTCTTTGTGGCTACACCCTGTTTTTATATGCTCACTGTCTTCGGAGCTCGCCACGTGGCTAGCTCATGAAGCTTTTTGCTTTGGCTTCATTTGGCTTTTCGATAGTCTTTGTTTACATGCCACGTGGCTCGTGCTGGCTGCTCTTCCAAGCCAGACCCACCTCGTCTTTTGCTTTCCACCTCGTTCTTTGCTTTTGCTCAGAGCTCTCCATGTGGATCTCTCTCACGGATTTCTACCGAGCGTTCTTGCTACTTTTTGTCAAGCTTCATCTGGGTGACACATGGCATTTCTTTTTCCTGCACCAGTTACCTTGGAAATGTCGATAGATCTTTTGTGCTTCCCGCCACTACATGTATTCTCCTATTGCTCATGTTTTTCTGTTTCGTATCATGGCCTTGCTGCCGTGTTGCTAATCGCTGGATGTTTACTGTGGCAGCTCGGATCATCTGGGCCAAGGATCGCCACGCGTGGTCTGCTCTTCCATGATGTATTTTTAGGCGGTGGGATGGCCTATATCTAGGGCCTAATTTTTCTTTTATTAGGTTGTTGATGAAGTTTAAGAGATCTCTCAAGCACTGAGGATTAAGCCTTGTGTAATAGTTACTTTCAATTCAAAGACTTCAGACTATGCCAAATAGATTCGGCCTTTCTATTTTTAATTGTTCACTGGTACTATTGACCTGTGCTATTGTCTTTATTTTTGTATGAATGCTTGTTCTTCGGTTTTTGTAACCTTTCATAGCTAATATAAATACAGATCATGTTTCTTTGACTCTTCTATGTTAAAGCAAAGTTATGTTCGATTACCTTTGATAAAATCTCGGAGGTCACTTAGCTAGTGCACTATGTCCCCCAATAGCTAAGTTTCCATAAGACTGTTGCTACATGCAAAATTTTGCGTCAACTGTTCTTTTTCTAGCACGCCCGGTGGGACCATGAACTAGCACGTTTGCCTGATCTTTATAAGTGTGTATGAGCCATCGGCCTGTAACTAGGTCGCAATCTACAAGATTCCCTGGCCAGTTTGTACCACCTTTAGTTTCCATACATCCGAGAGGTCGCCGAAATAGCCCTTCACCTCCTTCGTCACCTCCTGCTCCATTATCACCTAATCCACCTGCGCCCATGGCTACTAGAAATTATGTAGCTTGGGACTTCGGTAGTCCGTTGGTAGCACCTGTGCCTCCTGCAGTATGGGCTCCCATCCCTGTTTCGGCCTTAAAAGCTATTTCTAAATATTCTAGGGATGAATCAAAAACACCCACAGAGCATCTACAAGATGTAGCTGATGTATGTCTGGTACATGGCGTATCAAATGAGAATGTAGCCCTTAGATTGTTGGCTGCCTCATTCCAAGGAAAAGCGTTGAACTGGTACCGAACCATTCAAGCAGGAACTATAGCTACTTGGGACTAGCTCAGAACCCCTTTTTATGAATGTTTCTCCAATGTTGGCGATAGATCTTCATTGTACTATCAATTGGCCAACATAAAGCGAGCTCCTCATGAAGCTCTACCCGATTTTAATGCAAGATTTCACTCAACTTGGCAGAGAGTGCCTGTTGGTAGCCGACCACCTCCTGATTTGGCTTTTATGTTCTACCTAAAGTCGATAAATGTTGATATCTCTATGATGTTACAAGCTCTGGGCGGAGAGACTCTTCCTGATGCTTATGCTCTAGCTGTTACTGCAGAAAATAATTTGATCGTTGCAGGGAAATTGGTGCCAAGACCGATCATGCCATTGTTCCCCGAGTGCAATGCTCCAGAAGCTGAAGTCCCTTCCACTAGCACGCCTACGGCTTCCCCCCAATCTATGTACGTCTATCCCGGGAGTGCTTCAAGCACAACCCTGACAACAACTCCTATAATAGCTCTTGTGTTGAACCCCATGGCTGTCGAGATGAACAAAATGAGAGAACAGATGCGGGCTATGACTAATGAACTAACTACTTTGAAGTGACAGCAATACAGCTACCAAAATCCGGCGTATCAAAATTACCAAGGCGAAAAGCCTCCGTACCAATTAAATCAATGGCAAGATAAGTCACGTGGGAATACCTCAGCTCAATCGAGTAACCAGATGGTTCTGATAACCTTGCCTATGCAGACTGTTCACCCTAGTTCAAATAAGGTGCTGATAGCAAGACAAAACAATTTGGAAAAAGATGCTAACTCATAGTGCTTTCCTTGCAATGATGCACATATGCCGCGGAACTGCCCGCGAGGAAATTTGCAACAACAAATTGCAGATCAACGTAGCCAAGGCACTACATCTGTCTCTGATAACACACCATATGCCTTTCAATAAATGAACAATACTGTCCTTATAGCTCAAATTCAGGGGATGTCCATCCAACAAGAATAAAAGATTATTCTTGACCAAGCTTTCTTTTCTTGGATGGAGGGAGAAGAGTTAGCATTTCCAAATGACATCCCTATGGATAAAGTACCTCGAGTGCAATCAGATTACAATACGCGTTCAAAGTGAAAATTCACCAGAGAGTTTGTGAACTCATCTAATCAAGTGTCAGCACCATCAACACCTAGTCCTGCAGCAGGCGCATTGCCCATCCCACCACAGTCTAAAGTGGCTATTCCTGGCCCTCCAAAGCCGCTTCTTCTGAAGGTCATGACTCCTGCAGTCATCCCTACTATAGTTAAACAATCAGACACACCGGCCATCAGGCCTGTATCAACTGTCAAACTAAAGGAGCAAACCACTGCAATTCACCAATCCCGAGTGCAATTCAACGTAGTGGAACAACTAAAATAGTCATCTGCCAACGTTTCTCTATGGGATGTCTTGGCTATTCCGGAGCAGAAGGTGCTGCTACAAAAGGCGTTATCAAGTGAAGAAGATGCGAAGATTTCTTCTCAATCCCCTGAAGAGAAGGTATCCAAACCCGAACTAGACAAAGTGCTGACAATTCGACATGAAGAGAAGCTAGAATCAGAAAAATAAGGTAAGCCTAAGCCTAGGCCTTTCTTTCTAACCCTGATTGTTGGTGAAAAATTACTACACAACTGTATGATTGACTTTGGTGCTCGCACCACTGTCATGCCAAAGCAAGTCACTGATGCTTTGGGACTAAAGTATGAGCTGCTAAATAAAGGAGTGATGCAGCTTGATGGAAACAAGGTTGATACTGTTGGGATAATCAAGGGATTACCTATGACCCTATTTGCCTGCCCTAGTATCATTGTAAATCACGATACTATACTTATCGATATCCCTCATTTATTCGGGATCTATTTATCCCGAGAGTTCACTGTAAACTTAGGAGGATATCTGGCTTTAGACTGGTCCCACTTGATTCTGAAGATGAAGCATGGTGCTAAGATGAAGCTATTGTCAAAAAACTTGCATTCTGCACATGTTGCCGATGAAGCTTTGCTAAATTTTGAAGCAGCACACACTTCTATTTCTTAGGAAGAGAGGCGCAATGTAGAGTTCCTTGAAGACAAGGAGGCTACTAGCTCCCAGACACAAGATGAAGAGAAGTTGTTGGAAGAATTTATTGATACAGATCCTTTCAGAAATTATCATGCAACTGGCCTCAGAACCTATGTAATACATGAAGAAGGGCAAATCATACCCAAAGTTACTAAAGAACCTAAGGGTGAAGAGTCTCTGGAAATATGGACGTTATACTTCGATGGAGCCCAATGTAAAGTAGGAGCCGGAGCGGGAATTTGTTTGATATCCCCAACTGATGAAAAGACGTTGAGGTCTTACCGCTTCTAATTTGCATGTTCCAAAAATGAAGCTGAATATAAAAGGCTCGTCCATGGTTTAAGCCTTGTGGAGCAAATGGGTGCAAAGCAAATAAGTGTCTTCAAAGATTTTGAGTTGGTAGGTAATCAGGTCTACAAAACTTCGATTGCAAAGAACATCTGCATGCGATCTTATTGGCATAGAGTCTGGGATTTGATTGACAGCTTCGAGGCATTCAACATACAGCCAATTTCGAGAGAAACAAACACTGAAGCTGACAAGATGGTAGCTATTAGAGCTCAGTTCGAGCCGGCATAGGACCTGTTAAAAAATAAACATGCTGTGAAGGTAATTATAAGACCCACTGTCCCAGATAACAATCAAGATTGGCAAGTATTTGATAGTGATGCTCATATTGCATCATTCTTTTAGTCATCTAGAGAGTTCACCGATCAGCTATAGCTGAAGATCATCGAGGCTTACAGAGATCAAATTATTCAACTGAAATCTAACAAGCTTCTGAGGGGTCTAATCACTCTGGAAGGTCTTTTTGATTTCGATGATGCAACAAGAGATAAAAGGAAGCTCATGGCTGACAAAGGTGATTATATCGATCTGCATGTTGGAGAAGATAGAAAGCTCAAAGTTGGAAAGGAAGTGTCAGAAAAGAATAAAGATAGACTAAAACATTTATGCGAAGAATATCCAAGTGTAGTTGCCTGGTCATATGATGATTTAAAAGGATATGATCCTAGGATGATTGAGCATACTATTGAGCTGACGAAGGGCGCAAAGCGAGTCTATCAAAAGTAGAGGCTTGTGAACCCAAAAATAGAGTCCCTAATGCCACAGGAGCTAAACAAATTGATCGCATCCCAGATAGTGTTTTCGATCAAACACAGCACTTGGGTGTCTAACTTGGTGCCAATCCAAAAGAAAAATGGGGATATACGCTTATGCGTAGACTTCCGAGACCTAAATAGGGCATCCTTAAAGGATCACTACCCCCTACCTTCAATGGAGGTAATTCTTCAGATTGTAGCTGGTTCTGAAATGTTTTCAATGTTGGATGGTTTTTCGGGCTATAACCAGATACGGGTAAAGGAAGAAGACCAATACAAAATGACGTTCACCACAAAGTGGGGGATGTATACTTATGCCAAAATGCCTTTTGGGCTCTCAAACGCCAGAGCCACATTCCAGCGAGCTATGGACATTGCTTTTAAAGATTTGATCCACAAGATTATACTCATTTATCTAGATGACCTAACCATATTCTCAAAATATGCCGATGATCATTTTGATCATCTAGACCTTGTTTTCCAGAAATGCTAGGAATTCAGAATCTCCCTAAATCTGAAGAAGTGCATGTTCGGAGTTCCCCAAGGGAAACTATTGGGATATGTCATCTCTAAGGAGGGCATTGCTATTGATCTAGAGAGAGTTGATGCAATCTGGGAGCTCTCGTTGCCTGTCAACAAAAAAGGTGTGCAGTCTTTTATGGGAAAGGTTAATTTTATTAGCCATTTTATTGCGGACTTTGTAGGCATTGTTCATCCAATTACTTTAATGCTTAAGAAGGACCAATTTTTCAAATAGACGACAGAAGCTAGAAAAGCTTTTGAACTTGTAAAAGAGGCTATTTCTTCTGCTCCTGTGCTGGTTAATCCAAACCTGTCAAAGGATTTTACTATGTATGTTTTTGGTGGTGGTAATAGTATTGCTATAGTGCTTATGCAGAAAGATGATAAAGATGCAAGGGAGTCCCCTGTTGCCTTTTATTCCCGAACTTTAAAAGAATACAAAGTAAAGTATAACTTTGTAGAGAAACAAGCCTTCACCATTGTTAAAGGGCTTAAGAAGTTTCAACATTTGATATCATATAATAAGGTGATTGTATGTGTTCCACACCCAAGCATGCGAGAATATATCATGGAAGGGGAAATCACTAAAAAAAGAGCTAACTAGATCACCAAGATCCTAGAATATGACATTGAGGTCAGACCTGTCAAGACTGTCAAAGGGAAAGGACTGTGTGAGTATATCATCGAAAACAGTGAAACAGCGGCAGAATGTGATGCTTCGGAACCTGTGTTAATAAATGAAGAGAATCCCCAGAGTAATTGGCTTGATGATAGGATAAATTTTATGCAGATAGGAAAGTATCCGACAGACCTCCCATCTTTTAAAAGGCATTTCCATCGCCTACAGAATGACAATTTTGTCTTTTTGGAGGGTGTCCTGTTTAAAAAAAAATTCAACGGCATCCTGCTGAGATGTGTCAATGAGGAGTAGGCCCGGCGGATATTAGATCAATATCATAATAGCCCTGCCAGAGGACATTTTTCCACAGCAATTAAAATCATATGTGTCGATTATTATTGGCCAACACTTTTTAACGATGCATTTTCCTTAATTAGGTCTTGCAAAGAATGTCAGTTCTATGTTGGAAGGAGACAGAATATTGCTATGCCTTTAAGGCCCATAGTGACAGAGGAAACTTTTGCTCAATGGGGTTTGGACTTCATCGGGATGATCAACCCTCTTTCTTTAGCAGGACATAAATGGATATTAACAGCAACTGACTACTTTACCAGGTGGGTAGAAGCAGTGCCGTTAAAAAATGCAACTGAATAAGAGATTGTTAATTTCCTAGAAGAACTAGTAGCCAGATTCGGCCCGCCTAAGACAATTATCTCTGACAATGCCAAAGCTTTTCTCAATTCGAAAATGAGTCAGTTGGCTCTAAAATATGGGGTGTTCTTGAAGACCTCCTTTAACTATTATCCCCAGGGAAATGGTCTCGTGGAGTCCACTAATAAGAACCTAATCTGGTTGATCAAATGGATAGGCTCGGAACATCAAAAGGAATGGCATAGGAACCTCCAGACAACACTCTGGGCAAATCAAATTATGCCCAAGCAGGTATTAAAAACATCTCCTTATGAGATGGTGTACGGAAAGGAGGCATTCCTATCTATTGCCACATAAATTCCCGCCTTACAATTGCTCAAGTCTCTAGAAGTTGAACAAAATGGAGCGATGGAAGTAAGGTTTTCTGAGTTGCTTCAGGTGCAGGAGAAAAGAGAACACGCCCTGGAAGCAATGAATAGTCGCCAACAAGTAGTGAAGAAATGGTTCAACAAAAGGGCTTCAGATCAGGGACTGCAACGCGGAGATTTGGTTCTCAAATTCAATGAATGCGGAACAAAACCCGGATAGCATAGCAAATTTGGTAGCCTCTGGGAAGGGCCATTCAAGATCTACCAGTGCAAATAGTTTAACTCTTTTGAGCTAGAAGATATGGAAGACAATGCTCTAAGTATTCCAGTTAATGGAATACATCTTAAAAGGTTCTATTAATTCTGTATATGTGTTAATTTTATATATTTGTATATATGTAATTACTCTTTGTCGCTTTAAGTTTTGGGTCCTCTCGGCACAAGATTGAAATAATGCAGCAATGGTGTAAGCAATCGAAAGAAAGTTATAAATGAACCAAGTGTTAACAAAAGAAGCATAGTGGATTATATTCATTAAAGTCAAAAATTTAAAATATAGTGGGGCCAGAAGGCCTTGGGTTAACATTTACATATTCCCACTAAGGCGCGGGACTTGTAAGCAGAAAGAAGCAAAATTGGTAAAACATTTTTTTCTATAGAACACCAGTGAGAAGGACTGGCGATCATAGCAACAGGTAGTTCGGACTCTGGAAATACCATTCTCTCAAAGTTTTTGTACCATTGAAAATTGGAGAAAGGATCAAGATAATGAATGTGCATCAGGAAATGGCAGCCTTTGCGGACTCTAGCATGGTGCTCTTCATGGGTTTCTAGTTCGAAGCCAAATAGAAAGGGCCTAGTTGGGACGATGCCTCCACACAGCTGCTATAGGAAAATGTTCCGAACCGAAGGAATGCCTTGACCCAATTGGGCTGCATGCACAATCTGCTCCAAACCTCTGAGGTAGCGTGCAGGGAACACCAGCTTTGTCAGTTTTATAATTTTATGTTTGTTGATGTTGATGTCCAGCAGCGAGGTGACAAAGTGGGAGCAGACGCTGGTGTTCACCTGATATTGCTCTTTCTAATGCACACAGTCGTTCCCAAGGATCCATTTGATGGCTTTCACATACAACAGGTTTTTGGCACCTGTCATATGCTTCAAGCGTCTGCAAGTAATCTTGCCAAGGAATGTTGCCTGGGCCTTTCTGCAAGTGAGCCTCACTGGTGTTTCCATGATTTTTTCTTTTCTAGCTAAGAGATTAAAAATACTGTCCAAGAAGAGATTGCTAAATTGAAAGGTCAGTCGATGTTGTGATTCGCAATGTTGCATAAGGGGATAATTTATAGGCTGGCTAAGCTGTGCTTGCTGAAGAAATCATGATTAACAATTTCGTAGAGTGGGTCACTTCACCTTGATTTTCCATGTCGCAGCATGCGAGCTGATGGAGAGGTGTAGGATCAGCTTGCAACTTGCTCCACCAAGCTACCACATCATAAATAGATCGACCAATTGTTAGTAATACAAAGCACCGCCGTCTCATTCGAATCGGATGAAGTTATTGAGAAAGACTCTATTGGGCAATGCGTCCTGTACAAGCATTAATGTCAATCAATACAAATAACATGTAGAGAAATGCTCACGAGGTTTGCCTGGGTTCATTTTCCAAGACAAGGATCCGCTCTCGTCACACGCGAAAGATTGTCTTTTAATTTTTAAGCAGTTCGGTTGGTTGGCGATCTTTTCACACGAGTAAAGCTGATAATGATAGTAACAACTTGGCGTAAACAGCTAGCACATACCCTTTTCGGCCGCCATTCCTGAGAAAGCTGAAAAGGCAAGTTATGGCATGCAGGGAAACATATTTATTGCAAAAGTTTCCAAAGAATTAAGCAATTAAGGTATTCGCAAGAAGAGAAAAGTTTGAAAAGAAGCTAAGTCATTTGCCAAAAGATTTGCACAGAGACCCTTGTGGAGACAAAATGATCAAAATTGCAGAAAACCCTGCACAGACTTCAACTCAAGTAGCTCTAAGCGAGCAGATGAAGAATGGGCCCTGTGTGCAGCTTTATGATGGAGAGTCTTATGCCACTCTAGGCATACCTACAAAGCCTAACTAGCCTTTCACTCACCCAGTAAACTAGAGGTTGTTGAGCACGGTTCCTCATAGGGACCAGGCAGTGGTTTTGGAGGATTGGGACAATGTCTTTGACACCGAGATATCGAGCAATCCTAAAAGCCTTCGGAAAGCTGCATGTGAAAGAATGAAGAATACAATAGACCAATTTTCCAAACGGTTATGGTATTGTGGGCTTGCATAGTACATGGTCCCTTTGGTGCACCCTTACCTAGAGATTGTAGCAGCATGCACAACACAGTTCAACCCAAGCACTGGGGTTATCAACAACAAGAATTTCTGGGTAGTCATCAGCCCCATGGCTATTCAAGATATGTTGTGTGTCCCATTTCCTTTGGGTAAGGAGGTTGAAGATTTCGACATGGAAAGAATGCAGCAAAAGTGGGGAGAGTTCCAATTGGGGCCACAATTCTATTGCTTCGAGCTTCAACATCCAAGTAGTTCAGCCCTGCCTAAATTCCCTTTCAGTTTGAAAGCTCTGAGAGGTGCAGTACAATCTACCATTTCTATGCTGACAATGGTGTGCGGTTTGGACTCTGACACAGAGGTCCATTAGTTTCAAATGTCCCTCTGCTTTATGTTAAGGAAAAATCGCGAGGGCCCGCTTTTTGATTTTACAAAGATTATTAGTGATGGCATTCGATTGTAGTTAAAAGAATATGGGGTCGGCTCTAGGTTCAGGTATTTGTCTTTCCTAACCTATTTAATTTTACACCAAAATCTGGATTACTTTTCAACGTCTTTGCCCTTGTCTGTTTTTGATGAGAATGGCTTGAGGAAGCCGGTTTCAACATGGACTCCTGTCATGTCAAAAACTTTTGATTATTACGCATTTTCGGATGCATTCATAGCCCCGACTATGAGGGCTTTGGGTAAAGCTAGTATAAATATGACCGAATGCATTTCACCTCGCCAAAGGTCCTAGCTTGGGAAGTTAGTACCACCCTATGACTGGTTCTTCGGCATGGATTTCACTATGCTCCATTTACCGGGTTTCGTCTGAGAGCCTTTCTGGCTTCCCCATTTCCTTTCTGACAGAGTGTTGGCCCTGGAGGCAATGAAACAACTATGTACCCTTGATGATGATTATTGGGGAGGAAAACACCAGACCTCCTATTTACTATTTCCAATGATGTTTGGTTCAATATCATTGGCAAAAAAGAGGACCCCGCAGCTTGATACCTCGGTGACTCTACTTTCAAAATTGGGTCATCTCAGGCTGGTACTGATAGATGATTCCTAGAATTACAACCCTGACAATAATTTGTTAGACATTGGCATCAAGATCACACACTCACCTTGGCCATTCTGGGACCTCCGGAGGGATCCCGAGGAAGGAAACCTAAGTAGATATGTAGGCCTTGAATATTTGCCTATAGTGGATGGTTGACCACCCTAGCTGAATTTTTATCACATCATAGGAAGGGTCAACCCAAAGCTCCTGATCAACCCCCCTTTGGTAACCCAATTGAAGAAGCTCAATTAGGAACCTAACAAGATGCAAGCTTTTTGGATATACCGGCAGGAGATTCTAGCATCTGGCAAGTTATACAATGAAGTCGCCCTCGATGAGAAGTTTGATGATATTTGGGAGATTGAGCATCCGGATGTTGAGTATTCTCCAAACCATTCAACATCCGTGCAGCAATATAGAAAAGAGGAGGCTACTGCGGAATCTGAGGAGGAAGTAACTCAGATTCCCCCTGCCGTCGCCGAGAATCCAGTGCTTGAAAGAAACACTAGTAAGTAGCCTGTGCAGGAGGAAGAGTCGTGTGTGCTGGTATCCATGCCAGCCACCTCTTCTAAGCCAAAATGAAAGTGGACAAGGACCACTAGTAGTAAGATTCGGTTCATTCTTGACCTCGATGATGTCCTCAGGGAGAAGCGAAAATGTACCAAAAAGGCCGGTGTGGAGGAAGAGCAACTAGCAATGGAAGTGGTTGAGACATTTGCGGCTCCACCGGAACATTAGGTAAGCTTTCCTCCCTCTTCTCTCTCCTCTATGTCTTTGGTCCCACTGCATTCTGCCCCTGCTATCTCATCCGCACCAGCTTTCTCAGCTCCTAGATTTGCCAGTCTTTCTGGTCTTGCTCCTCCCATTTTCCCTCTTCTGTCCTTTGCTTTTACTACTTTGCCCGGTATGTAATTTGGTGTTAGTATCGGGCTCGTGGGTCAACAATTTTTATCCCCAAGGCCTAGCCCTGCGGTTGGTGCATCTCCATTTTTTCCCTACTTCGTCACTTCATTTTCATCCCCTCTGAGTGGCCAATTCATCCCGCCTTTCTCCCTGGCTATTATAATGCGACCCAACAATACCTCTGATGCATCAGCTACACTATCTTTCTCGCTGACTGTCCCTCAAGAGTATCCTTTTGCCGATGAACTAGTTATCCTGGACCAGGAATATTTCTCGTAGTTCGATGCAAATAAAAATGCCCATGCCAACCAGATCAGCAAGTGAAGAGCGAAGGACAGGACTAGGCAGGTGGAGCCCCACTTGTAAACTATTTTCAATGAAGCCCAGAACTCTTTGATGTTCATGAAGATCACCCCTAATGTGATCAGGGCAGTAAGCGAGATGCAGCCAAATGACTATTCTGTGAATGCTGTCAGGTTGGACTTTTGGCAGGCCCAACTGCAAGATAAAGTTGAGCTGATGGAGGAGACTCAAAAAATAGTGACTACTGATTTCCTTAAGCTCAGCCGACAGGACAAGAAGAAAGATGATCAAATTGCAGAGCTGAAAAAGAAGGTTGACATCTGGGTGAACAAATTCAAAGCCCAAGAGAATGAAATAGGTCACCTGGAGAAGGAGAGGGGTACCTTCAAAAATAAAATCAAAGAGTTACAAAATTTGGGCAAAGAGGTTATTTCGACTCTTGAGAAGCAAGTTGAACTGCTCCGAGCAAGTGAAGAAAAGTTCCAGGCAAAGGAAAAAGAGCTTTGTGCTGAGTCCAACCTGCTAATTGAAGGCATGAGGGAGCTCTGGCAGAATACAACTGCCGAGATTGCTGAAGTGAACGTCAACCTGGAGTTGGAGGTTTAAAAGGCTAAGCAAGCCGAATCGGCCTTAGCAGAGAGGGAAAAGAAAGTTCTTTCCCTAAAAGAGCAGATGTCTACATTGGATAAAAGCTTGGCGGAAGCAGTGGCAGGTTTAAGCAGGAAAGAAGCAAAGTTGTCTACCCTGAGAACCCAACCCATTGCGCCTTGGATGAGTTCCTTGGAAATTGCCAAGGGGCTACACGCATCATACTGGGATAAGATAAAGGCTTTGTGCCTTACCCTGCAGCCCACTTTAAAGTTTATGGTGCAAGCAGCTAGCCTCTATGAAATGGTGAGTGAATCGATACAACAGGTTTAGGAGTTAACTTCTGACAAAGTTCCCGAGGCTAGGATATTGTTGGGTAAGTTATACATCGCTTCAGATGAAGCATTGAATAGCGTGGGCATCAACGATCGAACGATGGCAACTTTGGGCGCAAGTAGCCTCATTTCCATGCATGAGGCCGTTCAACAAGTGGCAGATTGCAGAGCTCAGTTGAACTAGGTCACAAGCAACATGTGGGCAAAGTTTTCATGTTTGACTCAAAGAGGCCTCCCCTCGCCTTTCATTACAGACCAAGCAATAGCAGGAGTGGAGCATATTATTGAAAAGATCGAAGAGAAGAAGCATGACCTTTTTGTCTTTGAGACCTTTGATCAATCTTCGACTGCTAAAGAGATCGAGGTGATCGTACATCAACTAGCACAACTTTTCTTCCAATTGGAATTGGAAACAAAAGTATCAGGTGGATTTCCCTTCAAAGCAATCATCGATCTCCAACTGGCTCATGAGCACTTGCGAACTCTTTCCGCACCATTAGATGAAATATGGACCAATTTGTAGGCCACCCTCGCAAAGTTGTGAGCATTGTGTTGCAGAGCCAAAGGTTTCTGGGGTTCTCCTTTCTGCAAAGCGAAAAGCCACTATTAATCGCCAAACTGTTCAATAAAAACTACCTATGCCTTGGCTGTTTTCTTTTCCTTTATGGCTATGCCTTATTTTTGTATGCTCACTATCTTCGGAGCTCGCCACGTGGCTGCCTCACAAAGCTTTTTGCTTTGGCTTCATTTGGCTTTTCGACAATCTCCGTTTGCATGCCGCATGGCTCGTGTTGGCTACTCTTCCGAGCCGGACCCACTTCGTCCTTTGCTTTCCACCTCGTTCTTCGCTTTTGCTCGGAGCTCTCCACATGGATCTCTCTCGTGGCTTTCTACCGAGCATTCTTGCTACTTTCTATCGAGCTTTGTCTAGGTGACACGTGGCATTTCTTTTCCTTGTACTAGTTACCTTGGAAATGTCGATGGATCTTTTTTGCTTCCCACCGCCGTGTGTCTTCTCCTATTGCTGCATGTTTTTCTATTTCGTATTGTGGCCTCGCTGGCGTGTTGCTAATTGTTGGATATTTACTATGGCGGCTCAGATCATCTGGGCTGAGGATCACCGTGCATGGTCTAATCTTCCATGATGCATTTTTCAGGCAGTGGGATGGCCTATATATGGGGCCTAGTTTTTCTTTTATTAGGTTATTGATGAAGTTTAAGAGATCTCTCAAACACTGAGGATTAAGCCTTGTGTAATAGTTACTTTCAATTCAAAGACTTCGAACTGTGCCAAATAGATTCGGCCTTTCTATTTTCAATTGTTCACTGGTACTATTGACCTGTGCTATTGTCTTTATTTTTGTATGAATGCCTGTTCTTCGATTTTTGTAACCTTTCATAGCTAATATAAATACAGATCATGTTTTTTCGACTCTTTTGTGTTAAAGCAAAGTTATGTTCGATTACATTATGCATATACAAGGATGGTTTTGAATGACAAGTGCTTTTGAGAAAATTTATCCTAATTAATAGCAATTTAATGGTTCGGGCCTTTGCATTATGCATTGTGCTTTGGTAAAATTCGTCTAAGACTTTGGCACATCACCTGTAGTGTAAGCTTTACATTCATGTTATTCTCCTTATCTTTTTCCTCAAACCACTAAGCGAAGAGCCGGCTTCGATAAAATCCCAGAGGTCACTTAGCTAGCGCACTATGTCCCCCAATAGCTAAGTTTCCCATAAGACTGTTGCTACATGCAAAATTCTGCGTCAACAGTAACCTCCCAAAGTAAAGCTTAAGTGTGGGTGTTAGAAGATCAATATTTACTTGGTAAAGGTTATTCTTTAAATGTAATTTTTAATTAACTTAGAGGAATATTCCAAAGGAATCCCTACAAGTCTTTTTTTTTTTATGTCATCTCACACATGTGTGAGGATGACTTATTTTTAGTTCCTTTATTAAGGAATATTTGTAGCCACCTCCTTAAGAGGTGACACTTTGCACACACATAGATGAGTGGTGGAATTCATTGATTTGGGAGTTACATTCTAACTCCTTCTCACCTCTACTTATTGAGGTCCCTCTCCTCTCATTCTTCAATATTCAAGCATACGAGATTAAGGTTTAAGTGTTCTCTCTCTCTCTCTCTCTCTCTCTCTCTCTCTCTCTCTCTCATTCTTAGGCATTTTGCTTCCATTCATAATATTGGGGTTTTTTTCTTGTTTTTCCTCTTATGAAATTCTTGTGTCTCATTTTCATTTTGGTAGTGCTTGGTTTGGCTCTTCAATTTCTTGGTAATCTCTTTCCTTCAAACAATGTTCATTAGTTAGTACTTTCTATTGCTCATTTATTTTTTCTTTCAGCTTGGATATTTTGTTAGTCCACTTGGGCTCATTGTTCAATGATGACATGTCCTAAATAAATAGTATCCCTAATCCAAAACTCACTCTTTAACTATTTATAAAAGAATGAGTGTTATTCTAATATGCTCAAGACTTCATATGAATGTTTTAGGTACTTTTCCCAATTTTTAATATATATTAAAATATCATCAAATAAAATAAGGACAAAATTGATTAACTACTTGATAAATAACTTGTTCATTCATTATTGGAGGGTAGTTGGGGAATCATCCAAGCCAAAGGGAATTAATATAAACTTGAAGTGTCAATAATTAAATCTAAAAGTAGTATTGTAAAAAAAATCATCCTATATTATGGTTTGATGTTATGTTGAGCCCAAGTCAATCCTTGAGAAGTTTATAGCTCCAAGTATCCCATCTACTAGTTCACCAAACATGCGGATAGGATATATATAATTTCTTCACTATTTTCATATTTAATGATTAGTAGTCAACAAACATCCTCATTGAATCACCCTTTATCTTCACTATTACTAATACAAAGATGAATGAACTATAACTCGACCTAATCTAGAGCATATTTAGAAACTCATTTCTTTATTTCTCTCTTCATTTTGGATCCTAGGGTGATACTAAGGAGTGGTTGTCATTGGCTTTACACCTATTTCAAGATCAATAATATTCTAGAACCCTTGTTTAGATGGAAATATAGGAGGAATATCTTGAAAACAATTGCTATGATTATCCAAAAGAACTTGCACATCACTATGATAATCATCCTTCTTGTTCATGAATGACTATTTTAGTGTGATCAAGTATTTGGCCGATAAATCTATTTATCCTCTCCTAAAATATATTTTCATTAATTTAATTACTTAGTGGATTTCATTTTGGATTCCCTTGATAACTACTTTCTTTCCTTAACTTTTGAATTTTGATTTCATCAATTTGTATTTCTATGAGAGCTATTCTAAATATTGTAGCCATTGTACTCCAAGAACCATGCAAATATCTCCCGATATGATTACATTAAAACCCTCACATATTTAATGATATTCAAGAGTCATTTTTAGCTACCAAATTATTTTTGCACATGAAATCATAAGCCAATTAGCCATAATAACATTGAATCCCTCAAAATTATTAACTACTAAGCCCTTCTTGCCACTAGACCCTTATCTATAAAAGTAGGGATTTTACCATTATTGATCAAGATTGTGATCTTTTGGCTTGATAGTAGTTTGTGGATCTTGAATGGATTGTACCATTGATTTCTTTGGAGAGTCACAAGATTTCCTTCACCAAGGTCTTCTCCTTCTTCATGAGATTCTACATTTACCATCTTAGCCTCAACTTCTTCTATATCCTCATCTAACATAACTTCATTATAGTGTACTTGAGCCTTGCCAAGGAAATTATGTCCTTACTTCCAAGGTTATTTGAAATGGAAATGGAGTTTCTTCCTCTTGAGATTTTTCTTTTTTCTTCATTTTTTATGGTGGAGAAATATTTTGTGTTCTTGATTCTCCCAAATTGGAATTTATTCTATTTTATAGTTATATCATTGGTATAAGATTTAGTTAAAGGTATGGAAGACTCCAAAGCTAGGGCCCCTTTGATTTCCTATTAAAGAGTGGAAGGATCTAATGCATTTTCCAATCCCTTTAGTGGCTCTACCAATCCTTCTATCAATATAACTATGATACTTTTCTTAGATACATCAATAAATTTAAAAAACATCCTCTAAAATTTGCGTATGTTTTCCACTAACACATAATGGTTTAGACAACCTAGTTTTTAAAAATGAATTTAT
Organism: Sequoiadendron giganteum; assembly: GCA_007115665.2. NCBI lineage: Eukaryota > Viridiplantae > Streptophyta > Pinopsida > Cupressales > Cupressaceae > Sequoiadendron > Sequoiadendron giganteum. The sequence goes on along the minus strand of CM021100.1, from coordinate 698,098,150 downwards.
TGGTCACACCTATCAAATATATCAATCAACCTTTAACTAAACTCTTCAAAAGTAGTGATGAGACTATGCTCTTTTGTCACTATGTCATGGTGCCATTATTCATGGGCTACCACTTTTGAATGGAGTTAGGAAAAATGTTGGATTCTTCATCATACATTGGATTTAGAGACAAGTAGGTGTTAAATTTTTGGATCTAATCATGGGTTGAACACTTTTGTGTCCCATAAAAATAGGTATATGAACCTTTCCCAAATATTATTTGAATTTCATGCTATCTTAATTATAAATTGGTTTCCTTTTAGTTTGAGGATCATTTTAGAATATCATGTTGTAGAATGTAGAAAATAAAAAAAACATAAAATAAATCTCCAAGGTTTTGTATTTAGTGTCAAGTCTAAAAATTCAACAATCAAGTCCATTTCTTCTTGTTCTAGTTGATCTTATCTTCTTTGTGAGAAATATGGTTGGAATGGATTGGGTAAAGAACCAAATATTTGATTAACCCTTAACACACTTATCCTTATGATATACGATTGTGTAGCTCCTAGAGCCTTTTTACCTTGTACAAATTACACCAACATTTCCATGATGTCTTTGATTTCTTGGGCCATTTATCTTTTCCTTACATCTAAATTGGTTATTGCATCAAACATGTCCTAAGAATTTTCTTCCTCTATCAAATCATGTCTCCTATCTACCATCTTTTTTCCCCTAAATTGCATAAACCCTTGATCCATTGGTTGGTTGGATCAAGGCTCTAATACCATTGTAATATCCCACATGGGGATATCATATAATTATAACTAATTTAACTATGTGAGAAACCAAACTTTAAATATTATTTCAAATTAGATCACTACAATGGATAATATACTCAATATATGTAGAATACAATCTCACAAAATGAATAATAAAATAATTCACATAATAGTTAGTCCTCTTATTAAAGTGAGAATTACACTTATAGATGATTCATTTTTCCAAAACTTTTAAGAATAATTGTAGCAATATTATTATAAATAGAATAAATTTTTAACAATAAAATTAAAATTCCAAGGCACCGAGAGAGCCACATAAATCTCAAAAAAATACCCAACATCAAATCAATGAAGCCCGAATGCAATCCCTATACGACATTACAATGACTAATTCAAGGCTTTTCATCCACTAACAAACTATAAAATTAGGGGTTGTTTATCCTCCAATCTTTAATGGTAGATGAACAAGATACCCATCTATTCAAGTGAAATAAATGGATAAATAAACATGTTTTCTTTCAAACTATGTCTTTATTAAATATATAACTGTTAAATTCTTTTTCTTTCCTTCCAAAATACATTCTCACAATTTTTTTGGTTGACAAAATTATTAAAATGATCAGATTATTACATAACACCCGCAACCCCATAAGAATTTTACCCAATGCAAACACCTATATAGAATTAAGTTACTTTCCCTAAACCCATGGGAAATGGAAAATAAGCTTGCTGTTCAATCCAAAATCTTATAGAAAAAAAAGACATGACATTTATTCCATTAACATTTTATGCAAAAAAATAACTTTCAAAACCCTTGATTAGATTAGGATTTTCACTTATTTGACCTCCTTCCATTCCAACTTAGACATGGAGTTCTTCTATCTTCTCATTTTATAAGAAATATGATAAAACTTAGTATTACTATCCCCTTCCTCCAACTATTTTATTTATGTTTTTTATATCTAAAATATTTCTTCACATCTATAAATTTCCTCAAGTTGATTAGCCACCTCATTCTCCTCATTTTTGTAGAGAACTAGAGGTAAAATCATTATGTTTTCTATATTAAATTCCAACCATTCTTCTTTCCAAATTATTTTTTATAAAAAAATATTTTTAAATATAAACCTACTCCAATCCTTAATTATTAAAACTTCAAAGATTTTAACTTCCTAGAAGGAATGCACATTTTAGTACCATGTAGAGGATTATGACCATTCTATAAATTTGAGACAACCTCATCTAGGCCCTTATGTTCCAACCACATTTTTCAAATCTAAAAGGAATCTTTCTAGAAAATATATCCTTATCATAGGTTAGAAAAATAGACAAATGATTAGAACTCATTTCCATTAGAACTTTGTATTTAAAACATATATTAATTTGAAGCTAACAAGTAGAGGCCAAAAGTCTATCTAACCTAACCAAAAGATTGCCTTTTCCTTTTATTCTATTAGTCCAAGTAAAACAACTACTTTGAGGTTTAATATTTCACAAGTCAAAATCTTGAGACACCCTACTTTTCAAAGGAATCTAATAGATATTAAAATATTTAACCACAATCCATCTTTATCTTTGATTCACCCTCATATAATACATAATATTTAAGTCGAGAATTGTTCCATTCTTCAAAAAGATTGAGGATCATAAACATGAGAAAAATATAAATTTTCATGTAGAAGCTAGACCACTACCCTAACAACCATCCATAATTAAGAAGAGATAACTTTAGAAATGGAAACCACAAGATGATTCCAAATTATAGCAAGCACACCAACTAAATATTTAACCTTTTTTATTGAGATCTAGATCATTCCCTTAAGGGCCTAGAAAAGGATTTGAACTTATCCATATTCATAGATTTAGTTTCTTAAAATCTTAGATGGAGGAATGTAATGCCGTTTGTTCATAGAGACCACCTTCATTAATCAATCATTGATTTATTAGTACCCACCAAGACAACTTCCAATTGAAATTGATTGCTAATTGCAACCTCCACTATTATTGCATTAGTAGAAACAAATATTGATTGGGTATCCCCACTTTGTTATCCCCAAAATCTCACTTCCTCTTAACTATAAATTTGAATGGAACTAATTTATCTAGACTGACTCACTCTAAAGTAGAACCCTACAAAGATTCTCGAATAAACTTGATATTTCTTTTGTTTTTTTTATAAAAAAGATAAACTTGAAAAAATTATTCACTTCCTCTATATATTTCTAAATTTTGAAAATCTATAAAATCTATCTCAACCAAAAGTTATTCTAGATCACCTTTAAATTCATAATATTCAAGCATTCTCAATATTGTCCCATCCTTCTAAAGAGGTAAATTTAACAAGGTAGAAGAGATTCAAAAGAAAAATGGCCGTGGCAAGTAAACCTCTTGAGATTATAAGGTCGTGCTAAAAAGACTGGGAAATTATGAAGCGAGGCTGATGCCTTGGCGTTTGCTAGCTAGTCGAAAACTGTGAATACCAGGAAGCCAGTTTATGTATTAATGAAGGACGAGGTTAGCCAGGGAAGTACATCACAGTAGTTAGATTTTTTTAAAGCGTGACGATGAATTGCCTTGTAAATTTTGGCTATCATATAATAATGATAACAACTATAATTGCAATCTGACATCACAATCTCTCAAACCTTCCATTGACACGTTACGCGATTATCACATTTTGAAAGAACCTGTAAACCACCCAATTATGGAACGAGGCAGGGCTTCCCACTCTTTGCACGACAGAGCAATTAGTGACCTAAAAGCTGCACAAGTATTTAGTATAACAGTCTGCCACTCTCCCTGTTTCTGCTTCTCAATAATGGGATTATAACATTTCGAACTACCCAGCATTCAAAAAGCATCTATGTCCCCACAAGCTCAAATTTCAGTACGTTTATGGTGTAGATTCATTACAGAGTGCTTCGAGTGCATTCCAAAGTGATTGGAGTGCGAGTACACTATCCCGTATAATAACCCTGAGCAAATTGAACCACTTTAAACAATTAATCTTACAAAAAATTATTACTTCATTTTTTAAAATTCATTTTATCATCATTAATTCTTCATATTATTCACAAATAAAATAATTAAATCTTCGACCCCGAGGTGTAGGTCTGTTGGTCGCAGTTGGAAGACATGGATCGATGCAGGTTCAAGCCCGGCATTGCCCAGCCTCGTCCAGTGTGGGTTCGTTGTGGGTTTTCACGAGGACCAAAGGGATTAATTTCACATGGTAACAAAAACTTATGAGAAGCCCGACAGATCATAGGATAACCCTCTAAGATATCTTAATAATAATCAAATCTTCAAATTTCATTTTATGTATCAATTACTTAGTCAAATTAGTTAACACTTTTGTCTAATTAGTCAATTCATCAATCAAATCACTTAAATCATCCATGCATTTACTTAACTCAATCATGCACTCAGTCAACTCATCCATGCAAACAGTTAATTCTTTCATGAAATCAATTCACTCACACATCTAATCTTCATGCAATCAATTAACTCAGAACTTGCTTATCTAACTCAAACATTGTAAATTTAATTAGAAATTAAAGTAATTCTCAACTCCATGACTACCACCACAAGCATCAATCATGGATCAAACTCATGATCCAAGATTATATCTTTATTATTCATTCATCTTTTCAAAAATCTATAAATGCACCATCAAATTCATTATTTTCATATCAATCCTTGATGTAAAGTCAAGTTGTCAATTTCACAATCTAAAGAATGGTAATTTTATGTTAGCAAAGCAAGAGCAACCACATAATAGTGTCATCAAGAGCACATCCACACAATGTTTAATCTGAGATTTGCATAGAGTTGGGATGTTACCTTTAAATACTATTTTTAATTCTTATTATTATTTTTAACTTGCATATAGATACTTTGTAGAATTGGATGTGAAATACCACTTCATTTGATACATTTAGTTTGTGGATTTAGTATATGCCATGCAAAGATCTATTATTGATTCCTTGTCTATAAGTGTGGTTGAAATCTATATTTTGTAGGTACAAATCCATTCAAATCCCAACCTTTAAGCATCTATAATATATTACTAATCTTTATTTGAAAAGATTAAATACGCTTTATGGTTTGAACAAATTTCCAAATGAATTTTTAAGGGGAAATACTCTAATTCATATTATATAAGACATCAAAAGGTTTATTTAGACTAGAAAGAGTTTTGGAAGGACAATATATGTATTTAATCAATGAGCATTCCTAGATATTTTTTCACTCCATTCAAATTTCATCATGATAGATGCATAGATGTGAAGACTAGTTCGGTGATATTCATTAAAAGAGAATTTATTTATCCACTTATTACATAATATTATATAGCTTCTTGAACACCATCATTTACAAGATGTATTACCTATTGCATTATGCGTTACTCTTCTGAATGTGGTTTCTACAAAAAATGTGGGAGCTATAACATATCATTTATCTAAGGCATTCAATCAAACAAGTCATGTTCAACATGTAGGATAGTCCCAACTATTTTATGATGGATGTCTATACCCTAGTTGATGGCCCCATTTCTACAATGACATGTAAAATTTCATTATATTTCTCTTCCTTATGCATGCTCAAATATATGACATTCTCAATTCTGTAACAATCCAAATATTTGGGGCCAACATGTGCTTTACATAAAGTCATTATTTTAAGAAGCTTTACTATCACTTTTTATTAATATAAATGCCCCTTTTGGTAATTATTATCCTTAGCCAATGTAGTTATATTGATCTATAACATGGTGATTTATGCAAAAAGAGATGTTTTCTATTTGAACTGTTTGAATTTTATATTCTAACTTTGTTATATATTATGTCTTCATTTCTTTACTATATTGAGTTGGTTATCTATTAACCAAGATCCTTTTGAGTCATTTGGGATTAATCAAGAAGAGTTGATCATATTAAAAATAAGCAAAAAGTTGAAAAAGCTTTAAAAAAATTGCCTAATGCTTTGTGTAGAGGGGATTTATTTTTAGCTTTTAATATTTTGTTGTTGCAATTCATTTAATAGTCTAACATTTATTATATATAGTAAATTTAACAATATTCTTTTTATAAAACAACTAATAAGTTATTTGTAAGAATTAACTTGTTGAAGTCATCGTATGCAACTATCAAGACTAATTTATTATAGGAAATTTCTTGTAAAAGACTTAGATTTTCAACTAGTTTATAAAACAAATATGTTTGTTAAAAGAAAATAAATTATTTGTACTATGTATGTGAATTATCTAAAACATGTACTCTCATTCACTAAAAGGTGGTCTTGAAGAATATAAACTTTACATTATTATTTTGTCTTAGATTTTGGATCTAAATGGAATTTAGTTTGTATGCTATCTCCTTACACTACAAGGTGATATTAGGTGACAATTTTTATTTATTTTTTCCTTCATTATAGGTCCTTTTCTAAGGATTTCATCACTTTAGGGGATGACCCACATCCTCACACTCTAGCAAGGTAGATAAATTTTGGGGATAATCAAAAGAATTTGTCATGCCCTAAATTTACACTTAAGACAAAAACACAACATAATATTTTTTTTGAAATAATTGTGTAAAAACATTGTGTAATACTAACCATGCACACATGGACACTAGGTTACACTAAACTATAATTACTCCATCTATGAGATAAACATGCATGCTCATGAGGTTTAACTTGTCAAACAATAGGATGTTCTAACATGATTAACAACATTCTACTTATTTTATTCCTGATATGTAACAACATCATTGACATTTAATGACTTCAATATTAAGATTGTAAGGTAGGGGAAAATTTGAAAATAAGAAGGCTAAGATCAAGTGGAAACCACTCTACCTAAAATTTAGGCCTAGAATCCCAAATCCAAGACAAGAAAGTACAAATAATATAAGGAAATCAAATAAAAACAAGTTAAAAATAAACTCACCATGCTAAACTTGATTATCTTCTTTGCTTATATCCTCCATTCTACTCAAGTTGCAAGCTTACCCTCAGATATTGGTGTGTCCAAGTACCTACAAGTAACAATGATTGACGACAATAATTTTAGAGAATGTGGTTGTAAAACCAAAATGAAAGAGACAAGTCTCTTTTATAGAAAAGCTTCTCAAATAGACGGTCGAGATCGAAAGTCTAGAAAATTCCAAGATTGGCAGTTGAGGTTTCATGCACCATAGTGGGGTTAGGGATGGCTAAGGATACGTAGTCGAGATTGAAAGAAGACCAAAGGGAATCAATGGTTGAAATTAAAAAGAGGAAGTGGAGGGAAAGTAGAGGCATCAAACAATAATTTTTAATTGGACAAAGGAATCTTGGCAATTAAATAATATTATTGTTTAATATGAGAGAGGATATGGAGGAATAAATAATAATAAATGATTATTTGTTTATGGAGAAAGAGGGAAAATGGCATTTAATTAAAATGATTATCATTTGACCATTTAATTAAATGTGGAGGAAATGGAAAATGAAGATATTAAATAATTAAGTTGGATTAATTATTTAATAATGGAGGAAAAGGTTAAATGAATAGTTAAAATAATTATTTAACTATAGACGAATAACAAAGGATGAATAATTAAATAAATAAGAATTTATTTATTATAAAAGGAAATCAGATGTTAGTGACGTAATTAAATAAATATTAATTCACTTAATTAATCAAAAGAAGAATAAAGAAAGGGAACATGAATTAATTAAAGAATTAAAATTCTCTAATTAATAGGAGATGATTAAAGAGAAATGATAAAATAATTAAAAAAATTTAATTAAATGGGAAGAAGAAAGAATGATACGGAAAAAATGGCATTTGCAAACTTGAGACATTTTTCAATGTCTTCATTTTGCCCCTCTTTGACATAATGTGATTTTGAGCATTGTGTCAAAGAAAAATTAAGAAAAAATCAATTCAAATCATGCCCTAGCATGCCCCGATGAAGGTGGGATAAACCTATGCCCCCTTAGATTTTTTTTACAAATTTTGATTTTCTTTTTTAAATATGAAAAAGTTTTCCGACAAGAAAATTTTGTGCACAGACAATAAAAGGTTTCAATTTTAGGCCTCCAAGAAGTTCACATTAGGGTTTAGGTTCATCATTTGAGTCAGGCAGTGAAAAAGAGAGGCAAAAATCCCATTTTGGAAAGGTATAAATGTGTTTTGGTTTCCAGAAATAGTAATTTATGCATTTTAACCTTGAGTGAATAGTGCGATAGAGTGAAAACCTATTGTAGAGTTGTTGCCAAGATGTCACCAATACCACATGCTACACACTATGGATATCAGGTCAAGATCTATAGATGACTAGAGGGATCGAGGGACATGGTAAGTATTCCAACCTTTCCATGTAATTTTTTGAAACTTTTGGTAGATTTAGGGCTCCAAAAGGGGGAAAATAGATGTGTGTGAACCCCGTTCATTGCATTTTTTATCATGCACATCACAAGTGAATGCAATTCAATGCATTTACTTGATGCGATAAAACTATCTAGGACTTAGTTGCAATTTATTTTTCATGATGTAAATGAATTTTAGTACACAACTGTAGGATTTAGTGACTCATGTGAGGTTTCGAGCTGCATGTGAAAAATTTGAGATGCAATTGTGGGCTTGAATGGAACATTTGACTAGAAAGCCACATGTGATAGGAATTTTGATGCATTTGCAAAAGCGGACCACATGTGCGGATTTTTCAACACATTTGACTATTGAAACACAAATGTTAGACAGTGCAACACATTTTCCAATTTAAGTTTTTGCCCCAATTTAGATTAAAAAAATGTGTGACCAAGGTTAGATAGGTTGACTTAGGCTTTATGAATGATATAATGTGCTTGTTTGTGATCATAGATTTCACTAGACCCGATTTACACAAGAGAGTATATCGTCCATTTTTAGACTATGAGAGTAGCTAGATGATCACTAGAGGGATCGACTGCTTTCCTTGGGGTTGTACAATGTTACCTTTATGTTCATGATCTAGGCTAATAGGGGGTTGTTGATTGCATTGAACAAGCAATGGTACACAAAGACTAGTTCATTTCACTTGCCAACAAGAGAGGCTACAGTGACCCTAGGGGATGTGTGGCACATGTTGAGACTTCTGATCTACGGGAAATGTGTGTCCTACGACCCAAAGCATGCGTATGTTGTGATTGTGGCTACTTTCAATCATGAGAATATTTTTGAGTTGGGTGTAGAGGAGTATGAGATCCATTGTGACATTCTCATAGAGAGATATGATCTCTTTATCATTGTCTTGTTTAGTGTTATTGGTGGAGTTGTGTGTACTAATTGACGAGGACATGGGTCTCTAATTCCTTGGGGTGAGATGCTTGTCGGGATGCTGACCTGAGGAGTGATATATGGTTAGGGGCCATGTATGCTAGTGATGCTATATTTACAGCTCCACAATGTGGCATACAAAAGGGAATAGAGCATTATCTAAATCACTACTCTTTTGATGTTGTGGGAATGAGAGCACATTATGGTGTTCTGACCACTAGTCCAAAGGTAGCTTGGGGTAGGATTACCGTACATTATTTATGGAGGGACAGTGACACGGATGCATGTCGAGGATATTGGGTACTAGAAGCATTCCATTAATATATTGGATTCATTCACCTAGAGGCCATACAGGGATGGGACCCTATTTTTTGATGATGATGATCATTTACCCTACTACCACTAGCCTTGATACCTGATTAGACACATAGTCCAGTCCCAACACATCATAAAGAGGTATCTTCCAAAGTGGCTTCATCATTAGTTCAGTGAGTAGCAAGGGTTACCAATTGGTACTACAAAGTTTTCTTGGTCCATCCGAGAGATTCAACAATTGGGGGTGATGATTCCTATTACTATAGTAGATCAAGACATTGAAAAGATACAACCATTATAGTGGGGGTAGGGCTAGAGGTGGTGGACACAGGTACCACCCTGAAGTATGATGCTTGGTGGGTACAACATAGGCTAGTACCCCTTACATATTTGGATCAATTGGCACCAATACAGAGGTGAGGGAGAGGACTATGGGGTTGAGGATGAGACTGACAAGATGATGGAGGCAAAGGAGATTAGGGTAAGTGTGAAAATATGGGGGGGCAAAAAGGGGTTTGAAGGGGGGCATTTGTTTTTTAAATCATCAAATACTAACCTTGGATGAGAAATTGAGGATAGTTACACTCAAAATTTTAAGATGCAACAAAAACAATGTAGCAAGTGCTTTGAGTCTCCTTTCTAAACTACTATTTTTTTTTAAATGGTATAGATTAAGGGGTTCAAAAGAGGAAGCAACATAAATTCTTGTTGTTTTTGTCAAGAAAACATAAATTAGTGACCTTTGTGGCTCCCTCAAAATTTTAACTTTTTTTTGGTATTTTTAAAATCACTTTGATGAGAAATTGGCTAATAACATGTATTTTATACCTAATTTTTTTGATATTTTTTAATGAATATTTGAATTTTTACTAATTTTCAAAGTGGACACATCTTGAAAAATAGAATTTTGGAAATGCTACCCCTATAAATTTTGAAAACTAATTGAGACACAACTTTTTTTAATATGTGTAGAATGGAGTCTAGTTTCTAAAAATATAATTTATTTGAAATTTTGATGAACAGTTAATTTATAATGAAAAAATACCAAACACGCAAAATCTCTCTCTCACTAACTCCCCCTATCTCTCTCCCACTCCCTCTCTCTACCACTCTCTCAATTTCCCACTCCCTCTCTCTTCCTATCTCTTAGGTCTCTCCCTCCCACCTACATCTCTCTCTAAATTCTCTTCCTCTAGTACCCTACCTAGATAACTCCATGTGTGTGTGTCCCTCCCTCCCTCTCTCCCTCCCATGTTACCTAGATAATTCTCTCTCAATCCAACCCCATCTCTCCCACTCCCTCCCTCTAACGTCTCTCTCTCCATCTCTTTCTCTCTCTCTTATGTCTCTCCCCCTCTAAATACATACATACATACATATAAGAAGTCATACATACATATAGACATACATACATACTTACATATATACAAGCATACATACATACATACAATCTTAAATACATAAATGCATACATAGATACATATACATACATTGATATATACATACATACATGTTATAGCATGCTCACATTATGTCTTTCTTTGTGTTAAATTCTAGTCTATTAAATGTATGTATATATATGTGTATGTATGTATGCTTGTATGCGATGTATGTATGTATGTATACATGCTTGTATGCTTGTATGTATGCCTATATGTATGTATGTATGTAAGATTGTATGTACATGTGTATGTATGCTTATATTTATGTAAGTATGCATGCATGCATGTATGTATGTATGAGTGCATATATGAATGCATGTATTTAGAGGGAGGAAGGGATAATTTTAAGAGAGAGATAGAGAGAGAGAGGGGGTGGGAGGGAGAGACCTGAGAGGGAGGGAGTGGGAGAGAAGGGGTTAGAGTGAGAAGGACTTATCTAGGTAAGGTGGGGAGGGAGAGATAATATTAAGAGGGAGAGAGAGAGAGAGAGAGAGAGAGAGAGAGAGAGTTATCTAGGTAGGGTGCCAGAGGGTGAGACTTGAGAGAGAGAGGGGGGGGGGAGGGAGAGACCTAAGAGAGAGGGAGTGAGAGTGAGTAGATTAAGAGAGTGGGAGAGAGGAAGTGAGAGAGAGGGAATGTGAGAGAGACAAAGGGAGTGAGTGAGTGAGAGAGAGAGAGAGTTTGTGTGTTTGTGAGAGATAATTTTAAGAGGGAGAGAGAGAGGGGGGTGGGAAGGAGGGACCTAAGGGGAGGGAGTGGGAGATAAGGGGTTGGAGTGAGAGGGAATTATCTAGGCCAGGTGGGAGGGAGGGAGGTGGAGAGAAAGAGAGCAGAGAAAGAGAGAGAGAGGTTGTTATCTAGGTACAGTGCCGTAGTGAGATACCTAAGAGAGAGAGGGGGTGGGAGGGAGATACCTAAGAGTTAGGGACAGAGAGGGAGTGAAAGAGAGGGAGTGAGAGAGAGAGGAAGTGAGAGAGGGAGTGGGAGAGAGATAGAGGGAGTGAGTGAGAGAGAGGTAGTGGGAGAGAGGGAGTGGAAGAGAGAGGGAGTGAGAGAGACGTAGTGGGAGAGATAGAGGGAGTGAGTGAGTGAGAGATTAGGGTTTAGGGTTTAAGGGTTGAGGTATTAGGGGTATAAGGGTATAGGGTTGAGGGATTAGGGTTTAAGGCATAGTGTAGACATTGAAAAATGTCTTAGTCCATGAGTGTCATTTTTCTTGGTCTTCGTCTTCGGGTAATTAAATAATTTTCATTATTTAATTATTCTTGATCACATTCCTCTATTAATTAAATAATTTTTAATTATTTAATTAATTCACTTGTTAACCTTTATTCTTCTATGATCAATTAAATAAAATTAATTGTGTCGCTAACACCCCCTTTCTTCAATAATTAAATCAATCATTATTTATTTGATTATTTATCTTTTATCATTCACCTATAGTCAAATGATAATAATTGTTATTATTTGTCTATTTATTGATCTTTTCCCCATTCCTCTATAATTAAATAATTATCAAAATTATTTAATTATCTAATGAAATTTCTTTCCTCCATAAATAATTAACTTAAATCAATTATTTAATGTCTCATTTCCATATTTGCCCATTTAATTAAAATGATTTCATAAATCATTTTAATTAAATGTCTATTTTCTCCCACTTTTCCTTTTCTCAAAATAAATAATTTAGAAAATTTATTTATGCTCCACTTGTCCATAGATTCCTTCTCATGAATTAATTAATTTTGATTTTTAATTCCTCTATTTTCTTTGTCCACTATATCATTTTCGAATCTCAGTCGTTGATTGAATCTGGGCTATTTCTAATCTTGACCCTTCATTTTGTAACCTCCACTCTTTTGTGATGCATGTCTTCTCTTCCATCAATCTTGGAATATTTCTAGAAGCTTAATCTTTACTGTCTATTTGAATAGTTGTCTATAAAATAATCATTCCTCCTCCATTTTTTTATTTAACAACCACTTATCTCTAAGATTATTTCTCACTATTTGCAGGTATTTGCATATGTTAGCTTTGATCTGAGCAAATATTTGCAAAGGAAGATTTAGGAGAGGAAAGAGAAGTGAATCAACTTGAAAATGGGGAGTGATTTTACTTGATTTTTTTATCTCCCTCATGCTTGTTTGTTTTCTCTTGTTCAAATTGGGTTTTTTGCTTAGATAGTGTTGTGGTTGTCATTAGAATCTAGGCTATTTGATTTTTCCCCATCTTACATTGGTGAACCTGACGTGAAGACAAGTTTTTGTAGGATTTGTATGGATTTTTCTTATTTTTTTGTAGGTTTTCATACAAAATGATACAACTAAGACATGTAGTGATGTAATTGTAGACAAATGACACAGTTGATAAGAGAAATGACGTAACTGATAGGTAGGAAGCTAAATTCAAAAATGATGATATATTTGTGAAAACAGTGACACATATGTGTGTGGGAGATCTAAATTCAAAATCATGATGTAACTGACCTAGAATGACGCAACATAGCGATGCAACTGAGGTGAAATGACACAATCACCTGATAGGTATAAAAGTTTTTTGTTTTCAATTTTTTAAAATTTTACTTTTGGGATTTCAAGTAGATTAGGATTTTTGTGTAATAACTATCCCCTTTTAGCACGTGGCTTTGGATCTAATGATCTTCAAAAACTATTTCTTTAAAAATAACAAAAAAATTGAGCATTTAATTTTTCACTTTAGGCATAGTCAATTTTGTTTTGTTTTGTTTGCTACAAACTACAACTTGCATCAAATTCATAAGGGTAAAATGAACTTGCATCTCATTCATAATGCTCTAAAATGAACAACAAGTTGAATATTACACTCGTGGGATATAAAATAAACATGCATCACATGACATTGGTTTAAAATACACGAGTGTTTGTTTTCATCATAAGAAAAAGGGTTAAAATCAATAAGTGTTTTTTATGTCTTGTGGTTTGTAATTTGTCATCGAATGAAAATTCTCTTCTCGCATGCCACTTGGAGATCTTGAGGATTAAAATCATTTCTTTGATGCTTGTACAACCACCCCCACATTTGAATTTTGGAATTGAAATGAACCCCATGCGAGTGTGAGGAAAAAGTGTTGTGTATGCTCTCTCCTTGTGCTTCATGTGATCTGGGAGATCAAAAACAACGTACTTCCTTTCTTTTGTGTAATTTTTAGAGGGCCTACCACCCCACTTCGAAAGGTGGGAATGACCTAAGCGATAACAAGCTAAAGCCAAGCTCTTTCAAACAACTATATAAAAAATTAGTTTGTGATAAAAGTCACAAGCAACAGTTGTAGATGTGTCATACCAACAAGTGCCACCCTCAGTAGCCTCGTGAGATACATCAAAATCCTTTCTTAGGAAGGGACTGGGAGGCCTCTTGATTGACCATAATCTTGAGCTAATCTTGCTACATGTATAGCCACCTTGAATGAATGCCCTTACTAAGATCCAATTATTTTAGTGGCCAAAAACCTTTATATACACTTGTTGATTGTAGGAGGTCAAACCTCTGAGGCAACCCCACATTTTCACTATTCATGTGTAGAGACACAAATTCCCCTTTGGGGAATGAGACTTGGTGTGCCCAAGAAGTGAGTGTCATGTAAGGGGGAGTTAGTGCCACCAAGTCTCTATTTATACACCTTGATTAATTGGTTGGAGCAATCCAAGTGGGGATATCAACTAGTGGTTTCCTTTCCAACCCTAGGAATTGTGCATGTTGTTTATGAGTGTCATTTTTCACATTGAAACCAAACTTTTTCACATCCAAAATCAGACCAAAACAAGTGTTTGTGACTATACTCTATGTTTTCCAAATAAAATTTCATCAAAATCAGTCAAAAAACCACTCAAAAACCAAGTCAAAACCATCAAAAGTGCAAAATCAACATTTTGTGACCACAACTACTAAAACAAGCCCGTAACTACATTTATGTGCCACAACTATACATAGGAAAATCACAACTATTATTCTTAACCTCATTTGTAGAAAAAAAACCACAAATAATAACCTGAATCGCATCAAGAAAAATAAAGCCACAATTGTTAAAATGAACCACATCTACTCATTAGAAACCTACAAGCAAAAACAACACATCTGAGAAAACAATGTCACAACTACTTGATAAACTGAAACTCACCAAATTTTGAGGTAGCTTATGCATCTTCTCTTGGTGCATTCTAGAAAAAGATTCCAAGAGAAGATGATGCATATGATGACGATGGATAAGCTACCTCAAAATTTTAGGCAATCAAATATGCTTTGTCCATTCCAAATCCATTTGACATAGTTAAATGAGATCTTATAAAAAACCTCAAATGAATCATCTATATGTTATCTTTTCATTTTTCCTCTTTCTTGTTTTTTATGGGCAACCTATTTTAGTCTTTATTTTAGAAGATTTTATGTGTCCTTCAATGTATTATGCTTTATCTTTCTATCATATTCTAGATTAAAAGAACCTATAATTGAAAATAGATTAATTCATCTATTCCTATTTTATAGTCCCAAATAGGTGGATTAAATTATTTTTCTGTTAAACAAATCTTGTACAATGTAATGTCCCCTTTTCAAAATGAAACCAAGTTTAAGCTCAAATGATCATCATTCATTTCCCATGGGCCTTGGGGATTTTACTCTTGGAAAATAGGAGTATAATAATAACTCAAGAGGATCTTAATGTCATAAAAGGGGAAACTTAAGTGTTGGAATAGAGACTAGGAAATGTTTATGTTGCAAATGGGGAAACCATTGTGCTAGTTGAAAGGGGTCAATTTGATATTGCAAAGGAAATTTTTACACAAGTAAAAGAAGCTACTACGGGAAACATCTTTTTTTCGATGCCTGATGTGTGGGTAAATCTAGCACATGTTTACTTTACACAAGGACAATTTTCACTTGTAGTGAAAATTTATCAAAATTGTTTGAGGAAATTCTATTTTGGCACTGACACCAAAATTTTATTATATTTAGCTCAAACACATTATGAAGCAGAATAGTGGTAAGATTGTAAAAGAAAATTATTAAGAGCAGTAGATTGTAACTACTGTAAGTTTCTAATCATAAAGCTATAGATTTTATGTTTAATGTAATGAGGGTTTTGAGTTTAATGTATTGCAGGTTTCAAATTACCTCTGAATTCCCTATAGAGGGTGTCCCTAAATCTAACTTCATTGCAAACTTCAAATACTTTACAGAAAATATCAAAGTCCTTGCCTACCTTTTCAGAATTCTCCAGATCCTCTCCAAACAATCTTTATTCTCCATGCAAGTGTTGTAGCTCAAAACGCCTAGTGTAGTTCATGCAACCAATTGTTGTGACTCAAAACGAGGCACCTTATTGCTAGGCTAACCAACTACAATGAACAAATGAAGCTAGGTCTACAATGAACCCAAATAAACATGAATTCATGAGTCACTCCAATACATCATGCCAATAATTGGCCAAAAAATTTTAAAATATCTTTTGTCTAATTTGTATTTGGTGACCAACTATTTAATCATTTTTATTTTTTTGAGTAAATAATTTTTTATTCAATGACTAAATTAATCATTTAATTACTCATTTATAGCTGAGTTGCAAAAAATTAGTATAATTTAGTCATTTTTAGTTTTGTGACTAAAAATTGTAGTCGCCTATTCATTTATTTTCCAAATTCTACTAGTATTGTAACTATCAAGATCTAAGGATTTTTTCTATGTATGATAAAAAAATGACTCTGCAAGGGTCCAGGGTTTCTTGAGGTGTAGTGTGATGTAATTGAAGAAGGAAGGAACATTTTTGAATCAAAAAATTATAATTTCAATTGCTCTTAACCTGTGAGTTATGAAATGGGAATATGGTGTTCATGTTTTAGTCAATTGGTTGATTAGGTGATGTATATTTACTTTCTATGTGGAATATTCTCTTTACGCTAGATTCATTTATTGTGATCATATCCATTCTTGGATATTTTTCCATAAGCCATTGTTGTTTGAGTCTTTGTGCTTTAGCGGTAATGGTCTCTTCAGTCCTTTTGCACTAGTTTCATATTTATGAGTTAGTGTTTGTTTTCTTTTCCTACTTTCTGGTCATAATCACACCAAAAGCCAATTAAATCACATGAGTGAATTGTACCTCCAAAATTTAGAGGAAAGTCACAAATGCAATTATGAAGTTTATTGAGTTTTCATTAATATTGACCTTTGTACCTTAGGCTATATAGTTGTTACTTTATATTATAATAAAAAGGCCAATTCACTCGCTAATAGAAAACATCATTAGATATATAGGTATTCTCAAGTCATATTTCCTCTCCAACACCTGAGACAACCCATAGTAAGTTTTTTTTAAGTAGTCCTCAAAATCATCACAATTGAAAGGCTCCACTTCTTCAAGGGAAAAACTTACCCTATTCAAGCTAGTGTCTCTCCTTCTATGTCTAGGAAACACATAAGTTTTGTAACCATACCATCTTTCTCATATTCTCTGTAAAGTGTCCCAAATTTGAATTTCATTATAGCAAATGGATTCAACTAAAAGGTTATTATAATATGATGTATTGTGATATCATGCAATGGTGTGCCTTTATTACTTTTGATCACTCTTTCCTCTGGATCATAACTCTTTGCTAGTGCTTTTATCAAATCAACATCAACAAAGATATTGGGTACAATGGCCTTTCCCAAGTCCTAAGTCCACAAATTGTTTGATGGACAAGGGTTGTTTGATCTTCTATAGGAATAATTGAAAATTTCCTAGCCACTCTAAGGTAGAGTAATGCCACCAACTGATCTTGCAACATATTGCAAATGATCTATTAAAATACCTCCACTTGTTGCCCATTTTCCCATCTTTTTTCTCCAAGCAATAAATCTATTAGGTCATCTTCCATAAACCTAGTAAAATCACTCTTCTCCCCTCTTAATTTGGGTTTTTCCTTTGAGGTCCCACTAATTTCACTCATTTTTCTAGAATTCAGATAAAATATAGTTTCAAAATTCAACTTCAACACTAGGGTTTTACAACAACTTAATATCCCTCTAGGGTTTTCTAAAATTATTGCTCAAATTATATAGAATTTCACAAATATACCTTCAAGGAAATACAACACTAAATGATTCCTCTTTTAAAATTCAAGACAAAAAAAAACCATATAACCCCAACTTTTACCCTAGATATGTCTGCAACCCCTATAGGTTTTACACTTAACCAAATTTATGCTCAAAAGGATAAGAAATTTTGAACCAAATTTATGCTCAAAAGGATAAGAAATTTTGACTTACCCAAGAAACCCTAGCTTTTTATTCCACTTCAAACTATTTTCTTGGAGCTCCATTCACTTGAATTCTTGAGTGCTCTTGTGAAAATGGTGAAGAAAAAAGAAATTTACTACTTTATTTCCTTTGAATTGAAGCATATACACCATTAATGTAAATGGATGGCTTGTATGAGTGAAATATTTGATATTCTAGTTAGTTAATATCATTTAAATATTGACCATCGATGAAGATCATTTAAAACCAGATCAACGATTGTCACAAGCGTTCTTCACATCTCTTTTTCCTTTTAAATCTACCTATATGAAAATGTAATGTGAAGAAGTCACATGATGGGCTGAGATAATTCCACACATCCTCACTGGACATTTAAAACTTACCTGCATATTTTCCTCCCAAGAAGACCAAAATGCAATACCTTAGATCAATGTGATGCAATAAGAAACTGCCACATCACCTTATATCTCCTCGTTATGTTGCATCACATATCACACTTTGGTTTTCTGCCTTTAAATTGAAAATTTGATATATTGAGCCTCTATGATGAGTTCCACTACTGACATCTGGTAGGGAATATTCATGCCAAGATACTCTTTACCTTTTCTTTGCTCATCGCACATCACAATTCTACTTATCCCTCTCCAACATATAATTGTGATGCTTTGGAGTCATGTGATGCATTTGGATGTGTGCACTTGTGTTATCAATGGAATTTGATGTGAAGTAACATTGTGATGTGACCAGGAGCCAACACCTATCCACTAGGTTATAGAAATATAAATCCATTACACATCACACAAAGGAAGCAAGTTGTGGATAGGAAAAATGTGATGCAAAGAGAGTAGGTGATGGAATGAGAGGTTGTCATGTGGCTAGAGGAAAAAAGTGGAGCAAAAACTTAAGTGAGACATTTTGAACATTCTTAATATGTTTTTTTAAAGATGGGGACCTCATCTAGGTAATTGAATGAATAAGATTTAATAAAATAAAAAGTGTAACTCAGACTTGCTATATTTGATAAAATATTTTAAGAAGTGAAATGTTTTCTAAGGGACATAACATGTAAGATTTCAATGATTCACATAGGGTAAATTTAAAGAGGATTGAAACATTAGATTAATCAATAACACAAGGCAGACAAGGCCAATCAATGCATGGCCAAAAGGGCTCAAGTTATAACTTATTGGACTAGGAAGCAATATAGAAGGTAAAAAATGAAATAGAACAATGGACCAATTTTTTCAAAGAGTTAAGTTTTTTGTAGGGTTTTACTTATCAAAGAGAAACCCTAAACACAGTTTAGAAAAATCCTAACCATTGGAACTTATGCCAAACCATAGACAATGGGGTCAAAACAAAGAAACATAGAAATTTTGTGAAGTCACATCACTCATAATAGGATAACCTAATTTACTCAATTTTAATTTTTTAGTGTTATGTATGAGATGTTATACCATTGGATAATATAAGGCCAAAGGAAATGACCATGTCAATATTTTTTCAAAAAAGCATGCTATGAAGTATATGCCCCTACTATTATCATGATCAAGGTGGATAGGCTAGATGGGTGAAAATTAAATAGATTAGATCAATAGTGGTGTATGATATAAAATTCTCCCAACTATACTAGTACACATAGGTAATTGATTTTACACATGACACTTGATTTCTAGGTTTTCCTCATGGTAATTTACCAAAGTGTCATAAGAATGGTTTTCACTATTCGATGAATTATTCTTATTTATTTGTTTTAGAATTATTTCCAACTATGTTGGACCACCTAGTAGTGTTGAGGGAGATGTTTTCATCATCATGTGCCAATAATTTCCCATCCTAAGGAGTTTCTTTTACAAGATAAGAGCATTTGTATATAGACCATGGATGTTATTGTGATCCTCTTTGATACAAGTTGGCTTTATCTAAATGCACACATTGTGATAGAGTGCCATTAGATTCCTTAAGATAAATTTTATGCCAAAACATGGTGAATGTGGGATTTGGAATTTTTAGATTTTAAGCGAGATGATAGATTTTGATTTAGAATTGTTGAAATAATGGATGCACAATGTCCCTATGAAGTTGTAGCCTTCAAGAGTGGTGCAGGTGCACCTTGTTCATAGAATGCCTTCAAAAGAAAAAATTGCAAAATTTGAATTTTCAATTGTAAAGCAATGTAAAAGGGTCATGTGGGGTGACATTTTATGTATTTAAAGCCTTAAATAGGTCTCTAGGAGTTAACTAAGTAAATTCGAAAAAATGTTGCTAAAAATGTAAAAGTTGTCATGTTGTAAATAAGTGCAAAAGTGGGGTTTTAAAGGGATTCAAGTCTATTTTGGTTGTAATAAGGTTTTCAAATTCCATATTAAATGTTTTAAAGTTGTTTTAGGTTATTAAGAAGGTGTTTTGGTGAATAGTGTCAAATTATTGTCAAAATTTCCAAGTTGCAAGAATGTAAAAAGTGGGAATATGAAAGGTCATCACTTGAAAATTTATGTGGAAGTTGGTTGTTCAAGTTGAAATTGGTTTAAATATGCTCAAACACCTGATGTAAGGTCATGTGAGAAGAAGAGTAGAAGTGGAAAAGATAAGGAAAATGTATATGTAATAATTTCAATGAAATATCCTTGTTTCCTATGCATTTTCCAACTTTATTTTTTGTTCCACATGCTTGCATGGTTTTGTAAGATATGTAAGTGATTATAAAATTATTGGGAATCATAGTGTTATGAATCTAGACCATCTTTCAATTGGTTTCATTTAAATTAATCAATTTTTGAGAGAGTTAGGACATATTTACTAGAAGAGGCTTGAAACCTTTGATTTTGAGGGCTTGAATACAAGAAAATGGCATAAATTAAAATTACATCATTGAAGTTGGCCATAAAAATGGTAGAATTGAATAATATTGACAATTTTTTCCTCCCACAAGTTTGTAGATGCAGGTGATAGAGATTGATGAAGTTTTGTCGCTGCCCTAGTTAAATTCTTCATGAGTTTGAGTGAAAAGTGGTGCTTTGAGTGTAGGGTTTGTACAAAGGCTCTTGAAATTTTTCATGTGAAGGATGATATAGCATTTGAAGGTCATTTTTGAATTTTTTGAGGCCTTGGTTAAGTGATTTAAGGTTTGGAGTTTATAAATCCAATAAGCCCCTATGCAAACAAGCCTAATTAGACCTTTCTACAAGCGTAGCATCAGTTTTTTGAAGGTGTTTTTACAAAACAACCACCCTTGATTTTTCGATATGTTATAGAAATCCATAATTAGTACCCCAAACAGGCTTTTTATTGTGGGTTGGAGCTGTTTTAAAAAAATTATGGTCAATTTATGGTGAATTTATGCTAAATTAAGTCTTGCAGCAACAAGACAGTCATTTTTACAAGGTTACTTTTCAAAACAAACCTATATATTTAAGTATTCAATAAATGGTATTTGAAACTATTTTTGTTTTGTGAGATTCAACCTGGTTTAAAAGATATACCCAATTTTTGCTATTGTGGACTACTACTAGAATGTTGATCTTTGAATGCAAAGAATTGTGAATCTAATGTAATAGTGCTATGGAAGAGTGTTATTTATTTGAACCTATCTAAATTATTGTTATTGAAGCATTTTTGGGGTTTTATAAAAGTAAAGAAGAAAGATTTGTTGAATTGATGTCTTTTTGCCATATGGAAACAAGCAGAAAATGAAGAAAATTTTGTTGAAAGTTAAGAGACCTTTTCAAAGACTTTTGTTTTGGGTCACGAGTACCCATGAGGTGTGTAGATTCTCTGCATCAAAGAGGACATTTTCCAAGAAGAAAATCACCCACATAGAAAGTGTTACAACTTGATCATGCAAACAAAGATTATCTGATTGATCTAGAATATGATTACAAATGTACATATGCCTTGAATATATAGGAATGGGTGATATAAAAGATGCAATATGATGTTGCCATGTGTCTTGATCTAACAACATATGATAACATGTAAACCCTAACTAACTACCTAGGGAATGATAAAGTGATAGAGATAAATTCTAGAAAAGATAACTCATCTTCTTGAAGGACGCTTATCTCCTAAATACATGGAAAGCATAATGACCCCATTATTAATGATTTATCTAATAATGCAACCTAGGTCTTAATTAATTAAATAAAATACCTAAGTTAAACTTATGCTAGTGTAATTAAATAATTAATTCACCAACACCCCCATAAGTGCAACTTAGGGAAGAAATGGAAAATACAATGGTTATGCAATGATGGATGATGGGTCCTGGCTACATGATGGCCAGTTTAGGTACCCAATGGGAAGAAAAACCCTCTCCAAAAAGGAGATGAAATGCAAAAAAGTGAGGAAGGATGGAGGACTTCATGATACCCCCCAAGTACACCATCCATCACATGAATATAATACAATCAATAGCCCCCCATAGGAGGGAAATAGAGAGACTATATATCTCCCCTAGAATATGTGATCACCTGCAAAAAATGTAAGTGTCTGAAGAAAAAACATGTTCAAATGTCGACAAACAATGTGTATCCCTTTCGGAAGAAAAAAAACCAAATAGTAATGTAGGGAAGCTTCCCATTCCGGATAGGAATTGAAGGAAGGTAGGATGAAAGTGGATGATGATGTCTCTAAAATCTGATCATGTGTCTCCTTTGTCACTGAAGATGAAGATTCCACAATCAACTTAGGTAGATTCCTAAACAATGAAGAAGGTGAAAAACCAAGACAATGTGGAAATTGATGCTAAACAAGATCGAAATAATGCAATACAATGATCCTTCCATTGAAGGAATGAATGGAGACTATCTTGGAGGAACTTGTTTTCTCTTCATAGAGTCCATGTATGAGACTTATTCCCTCTCATTCCATTATGGAGTTGGAGTTTATTCAGCATCTACCATTGGATTTGCTTCTTCCTAGTGGGAGACATTGGTTTGGACACCTTTGTTTCATCAGACTCCTTTTAGTGGTTTTGAGGATACTTCCCTAGGTTGAACTTATGCTAGTGTAATTAAATAATTAATTACACCAATATGGATATGTGATGAGGATGAACTATTTGGAAGTTTGGATGTAACAAAATCTATTTTCCAAATGATAAATTTTTATTTGGTATATATAATTGGGATGAATTATTTGGTAGCTTGGATGCAAAAAAAAAAAAATTCCAAACTTGGGATTGTGGATGATGGGCTATAGATGTGGGATTTTTGTGTTCGTTGGGGACCAATAGTTTTATACACCTTTTTGTGTTAGTATTGAAGACTTCTTTGAAGAAGGTAGAAACTTGAGTGATGGAAGGCTTTTTATGAGATGGCTCCATAAGTTTATTGACTATTAGATTTGGATTTGGATTTGATGTTTTGCATGATCCAATATTTTTTGGGATCCATTTTTACTTTATGTGTCCAATTTTATTTTTAGATTTATTAGCTACAATGGCTTGACTTTGATATTTTTCTTCATAAATATTTTTCTCTTGTTGGTCCCCATTAGTGGATGGAAGGATTTGGGAATTATTTTCTATGATGTGGATGGGTGGAGTTTTGGTAGCAATAATATGGTAAGGACTATTCATGGTCCCAATTTTGATGTTTGCACCAAATCCAATTTCCCCTAGTATCATAGAGTTACAAATAACATCATTAGATTTCTCAATTGATGAATGACCCAATCCTTGATATTTATGATTGTCAAAGAACTCTACTAGCTCTAGAATACCATTTTCATGCAGGCCTAAACCTTTTCCTTTATACTACATGCTCTGACATATTTTGATTGCAATAGGATGTGTTGTTTATGGTAACAATATACTAATTTTGTGTTGTTGGGAATAATCAATGGTAGTTATCTCCTCATTAGTAAGGAAACTAGATTTGACAAAAGTAAGTGATCCAAGTTGATAGTAGACTAGTGCTTTCTCTTCCTTCATGTTTTTTGCTTTATCATTCGATGAGATTTCCTTATGGAGTCTTGTGAATTCAACTATAACTTCATCATCTATGTATCAAGTGGAAGCAAGTATCTCATTTGTGGAAGTGGAGACTACTGACATATGGATGGGATCAATTTCAATTTTGGAATCATGGATGGCATGGATAATAGGAATTTGATCAAGAATAGGATGATATTTAAATGTTTTCATAACTTTATCTTGATCTTGATTCATTCTAGGGATTTATTCTTGATGTTTTAGATTATATTCTTGACATAGATCAGGTTTTGCTAATGTGGTAGGAATAAAGGACACTTGTGTAGTCTTAGAATGTTGGCACTGTGATAATTGATTTATAATAGGAACCACTAGAGTGTGAATGATGGGTGATGAGATAAGATCATGGTGTTTTGTCCAAGATATCTTGATTAAAGTTTGGATTGGCATCTGTAAACATGTGAAATTGACTTAACACCTATACAATACCCAGACCAACATCGAACAACATCGAACAATATCAAACAACATCAAATAGCATCAAAAAACATTGAAAAAACATCGAACAACATCGAACAACCTCAAACAACATCAAACAATATTAAACATCATCCCCGAACATCCCGTAACATCTCAGAATGACTCAGAATTGTCTTCAAACATCTTGTAACATCTAAGAATGACTCAAAATTATCCTATAACATCTTGGAATGACTCGAAATTGTCCTATAACATCTTGAAATTACTTGGAATTATCCCAAAACATCCTATCACATCTCATAAAATCTTGGAATCATCTTGAAATAGCTTAGAATCATCCCATAATGTCCTAGAACATCTCAAAATCACCCTGAAACAACTCAAAATTGTCCCATAATGTCTTAGATCATCTCAGATCATCTCAAAATAACCTTGAAACATTTCAAAATCATCCTGCAACATTACAAAATCATACCACATCAAAACACCATCAAATTTTTTAATTCCTCTATTAATTTAATAATACAACATTATTTAATTAATTCACTTTTTCATCTTTCAAACAAATTAAATAAATTTCATTTATTTAATAAAGTCCTAAAAATCCTAATTATGCTATTGATTAAATAGAACAACATTATTTTATTAATTCACATTTCATCATTTTGACCAATTAAATAAATCACATTTATTCAACAAAGTTTTATTCTCAATTTATTTCATCCTGATTGATTAAATAATGCCAATTATTTAGTTACGTCACTAAATCACCTTATTCTCCTAAGTTGATTAAATTATTAAATAATAATTTAATTATGACACTTTCCCTCCAAAATTTGAATAATTAAATCAAACTATTCAAATCAATTATCAAAAATCAAATCAAACTACTGCAACTTTTTTTTCAAAAAGTCAAACTTGATATGCACACTCAACTCCAAAAAGGAATTTATTAATTAAATCAATTAATTCATATTCCTCACCCACTTTCTAATTGAGCAAATTATGATTGTTGGCTGAGCAATCTAATTTTTTAACTGATCAATCTAAATTTCTCATTGAGCAATCTAATTTGTTAACTCATCAATCACATTCCTAACTAAGCCATAAAATTCCTAACTAAGCCATCAAAATTGCTAACTGAGCAATCTATATATTAAGTGATCAATCACATCCTTGAGTGGCCAATCTATTTCTCAATCACCCAAATTGTGCAATCAACTTTGCACAATTTTCTCATGTCTAAATTCTCTCAACACACTCTGACTGATGATTTGGATATTCTTCAACATGATCTTGATCATCCATTTCAAATTTCATTTCCTATATAACGAACCCCTTTCCTCACAAATAAGAATCAAAGATCAACACAAATTGCACAACGAAGTGCTGTTAAGAATACCATTGATAGAGCTTCACCATTTCTTCGATCAACCAACTAAAATAGTCACTCATCCAACTTTTGCACATGAAATTTGGAGGCTTCACGGTGATAATAAAAACCCAACATCAGGAAAATACACTCCACTATGGGATGGTAAGACTATGTTATTCTTGTACATTCATTTTTGTAATCATAGATTATTGTATGCATGTTAAAGTAGCTTGGTTTCATTTCATATGTGTAGATTTAGATCTTAGATTAATATGTTTAATCTTAGTTTAGATTATTAGATTTGACATGTTTTGATCCCTCTTCCAGTCTAATGTTCTCCCCACACACATTCTGGCATGCCTTGTGGGACCCTTATCCCCTCCTCTAATGTTTTTTTAAGACATTTTTAAAGGTGCAGGTCCCAAAAACACACTTGATAGAGTTTTCATGCGTTGCCTAGAAAACCTACATGCTTGACTATCAAGAAAATCATACAGTTGCAACAGAAACTATGCTATTGACATGGGAATTGTGATTTTGCACCAAGAACTATGCTTTAGCTTTAAGATCTATGCGCTTGATTTTGACAGTGTTAGAATCTACATGGAGATTTGAGCATCTATTTCTAGAACTAAGCAGTTGTATTTTTTTGCACTTTTTCAGTTTTTCTCTGAGCAATTTCTCTAACAAACAAGTGCACAGATCTTGCACTATTGTAATGGGATTTTCCACTTATTTTTTCTTGTTTTTGGATGTGTAAATAGGTATTAACATATTTGATACAAGATTCAAGTAACATTGACACGTTTGTTGTAGGGAAGATGATCAGTCCAATATTTTTAGATTTACAATTAATCTTTATTAACTTAAGAATCTAAATTTGGTGCTCTAAAATGAACAAACACAAACTCAAATTTGATTTTAGTGTTTAAAATTGAACAAATTCACACTTTCTTAACTTAGGAATCTGATTTTGGTGCTCTAAAATGAACAAACACAAACTCACATTTGATTTTAGTGTTTAAAATTGAACCAATTTCATGTTTTCTTAACTTAATAATTCTCATTTTGGTGCTCATAAAAAAGAACAAAAAATCACTTCAATTTTGGGATCTAAAAATGAACACATTTCATGTTTTCATAGTTAGAAACTTTAATTTTGTGCATGAAAAGAGCGCAAATGATCTCCATTTTGTTGACACGCACACGATTTACATTTGTTGACCAATTAGATACCAAGACTATTTTCTTAGAAACACTCAAATTTGGAGCTTAAAATGAGCAAGTTATTTCTTTTGTATTTCACCATTGCTATTTTTGACTGATATCCTGAATACTTCCTATTGGTGCAAATAAAAATAACAATTTATCTATGTTATTCACATATTTTTGGGGATAACACTTCTTGAAGTGTTTAAAAAGAATCAATTTGATATGGATTATTCATTGTGCATTCATTGATTTGCAAATTTGAAGTGTTTCATCTTCTCCCCTCACACCTTTTGGCGATATTGGGTGAGCGAAAGAACACTTTTTAGCATTGCACTTTATCCTCAAGTTTATATTAAATATGGGGCTTTCCTTGAGATACATCCCACATTGGAGAACTCATTGCAAGGTCTCAAAGAACGTTTACTATTGGGCTATATTAAAGGTTGTTAAATTGTAAGAAAGTATCTACAAGTCGTGCTAAAAATAGAATTCACCTAATCCCATGCCTTAAGTGGAATGAGAACAATTAAAGAGACTTAAGTGGCTAATGAGTGAATGCCATATTTTCACATTCATAGTTATCACTAAGAACCAAATTATTTTAGAGGCCACCATATTATCCAAAAACATTCTCTAAAAGTGGTGCATCGGAATTTACTTTCGAGAAGTTACTTGTCATGTCCGAGTATAGGCATGCACCATAAGTTGCAAGTAAAATTGTCTCTTTGGAGCATGAGGAAATCTTACCTAAGAGAATGGTTTCAATCCCTTAGGATTTTAATTGTTGGTTTATATGAAAACTTACCCATTACATTCAAAACAATTTGACATCAAATTTTGTGATTGCTTTAAAGAAAAAGAACACATTATAAACAAACACTAAATGAGATGGTTGAACCACAAACACTTTAATTTAGTGCATACTTGTGAAAGAAGCCTTATGTTTGCACCCCTTGAAAGGATCTTTCCTTAAAGGTTTCCAAACATTCTGGCTTTGATTTCAAGTTACATTAATCAAAGTAAACATTTTTGAAATATGGCTTGAGTGTTGTGATTTCACAACCTAAGTTATAGACATGAAGGTCACATATGTCCATGCTTGTTGAGTCAGTCCAAGTGTTGTTTTATCACTTGCCATAATTCAAACATAGAGAAAATGTTGAGAGAGAGTTGTTTATAGGATCATTGTTCAAACCAAAACCATTGGAAATTTAGAAAGTTAGATAGTCCCACATTCATTATTTCCATCCTATCTATTTTAAATGAAAATTAAGCAAACCATTAGGGTCATTCATCCACTCAGATGTCCATGATATCACTAGTTACTTGGGACTTGCAGATAGTACAAGTAAGTTTTCCCACAACATATCCTCTAGACAAGGAAGTGGAATATAGACCTTAGTTCTTCAACATTTTTATTTACAAGAAGTAGTATCATTCCAAAACAACACTCAGACCCTAGGGTCTTGAGCTTCACAACAACCATCCCATAACACCATCAAAATTTATGACCATCTGGTGACCAACTGCCCTGATTCAACAACCAGATCTTGTAGCACCGATCCTTAAGCCCACTCTCACATATATCAAAGGTGAACAAACTGAAATCATAAGTAGCTTGAGAACCTTTATTTTTTATACGAATGAAACACCCCACCAATTTTTCACTGCATTAATTGTCCTAGATGAAGAGGAAGAGAAAGATGATATAGCAACAGAAAGACCAATATTACCACCACCCACATGGAAATAAATATCCCCTTCATGATCTCACACAAGGTCAAGATCCGTAAGATAAATTCTGAAGGTCATCATTTTAGACTTAGGAATCTTAGTCCAAAATCTCACAAGAAACACCTTTGGCAACTTCATGAAACCAGAACTAGGCTGGTATACAACTTTACAAATGAGCTTCCAAGAACAATCTGAACTTATATTCCTTCTACTATTGTCAAAATCCTAGTCTACTCCAATAGTTATATCTCACATATTCCATAGGATGTCTTTAGGATTTGAATCACCTAGAGAGTACACCACTCTCCCATAGGGGACCCAAGTTTTTTATGACAACCATGAGATCACAACATAGGAAGAAATGGAAGCAAGAAAGAACACCACTAGTATCACACCAAATAATGCCATGAACAATGAAATTAGCCCATGGGGCTATTGGCCAAGTGACCTTAAAACTCCCCAAAAGAGACCAGTCTATAGAGACACTTTCACTGAGGAAGAAATGAACCTCAAACAAAATGAGGTAATGGAGCAAAGCAACCAGGACCCAAACAAAGTGGTTGTAGAGGAGGTAGATAGTGAGGAAGAGATAAATGAGGAGGAACTATTTGAACATTCTAACAATCCCAAGGTCCTCAAACTAATGGATAGGTTGTTAAGAAAGGACCCAAACTCCTATTTCATCAAGTTAGCACAAAGTGGTGGTAAATTACACATGGACTTGAATGTAGAGGCTCTCAAAGACCCCAATATTATTCCTTTAGGGGATAACTCAGTTGGGACACAAATAACCTAACATCTAGAGATGTCAAATATGCCACCTACGTTCTCAAAAAA
This sequence comes from Sequoiadendron giganteum, assembly GCA_007115665.2. NCBI lineage: Eukaryota > Viridiplantae > Streptophyta > Pinopsida > Cupressales > Cupressaceae > Sequoiadendron > Sequoiadendron giganteum. The sequence goes on along the minus strand of CM021100.1, from coordinate 698,068,488 downwards.
TAGTGATCAACCCAAAGAGAACTCCTTGTTTAGAAAACCAACTCAAGTTGAACAAGCAACAGTGGCAATATATACCTCAGAATAATTCAAGCATCAACCCTTCCTATAAAAATCAATACCATCAATAGGGTGGACAAAGGGTCCCCCTCAAAATAATGAGTACCATCAATAGGGTGGAACACAGGATCCCCCTCTAAACAGTTATTACCTTCAATAAGGTGGAACACAGGCTCCCCCTTTGAACAATTAGTACCTTCAACAAGGTGGAACATAGGGTCTCCTTTCAAACCAACAATTCTATCAACAAGGTGTCCCACCAATGCACCACTAGGTAACCTTCATTTTAGTCCTACCCAACAAGGTGTGCCACATAGTGCCCTTATTTAGTCGTCCCATCAATAAAGTATCCCAACAATGCATCATTAGGGTAACCTTAAGTTTAGTCCTACCTAGTAGGGTGTGCCACACAATGCCCTTATTCAGTCATCCCATCAAGAAGGTATCCCACCAATGCATCACCAAGGTAGCCTTCATTTTAGTCCTACCCAATAGGGTGCACCACAAAGCACCCTTATTCAGTTATCCCATCAATAAGGCATCCCACTAATGCATCACCAGGGTAACCTCCATTTTAGTCCTACATAGCAGGGTGTGCCATAGAGCACCCTTATTTATTCATCCCATCAACAAGGTATCCCACCAACACATAACCAGAGTAACCTTTAGTTCATACATGCTCGGCAAGGTGTGCCACATAGCACCCTTCTTCAATAATCCCATTAACAAGCTCACCCACAAATGCATCATTAGGGAAACCTTTAGTATGTTCCACCACAAAAAAAAGTTAACCCTCCTTATGCACACCAATGAATTAACCCTCCTTACATTCCATATGGATATCAAGGTCTTGTACCTTCACAATACCCGATCTATGACCAAAACCTAGTAGGGAAACAAGGTTATTACACACAGGGTTTGAAAACACATGTACCAAAAATAGAGATGGAAATAAAAATAGATGTTATCATTAAAAAAATAGTAGATATGAAGATAGGAAAACAAAATAAGACCTACACTCTACAAGAAAATTGCTCATTCACATTCGATCATTCCATCAAGACACTACCCTTTTTGAAAAACTTTGAGATACCCAGGTTTGACAAAAAGTATAAAGGAGTAGGAGATCTGGTAGAGAATGTATGATACTTCTCAGTATCATGTATGGAGGTACAAAAAAATGATTCCTATCTCATGAGGCTCTATCTATGTAGCCTAATAGGTCATGCTATGGAGTGGTTCACCCATCTACAACCTGGACTCAGAACTTTTGATGAGTTGTCTAACAAATTTATAACCTATTTATTGTTTAACATAGAACAAGATTCCATCATCACTAGTTTTATCAAACAAAAACAAGGAGAGTCCTTTACCTCCTACCTAAAAAGATGGAGACACAAATAAAGTTGATGCAAATGGCCCATTCCAGACAAGGATTTGGTGGATATTTTCATCACAAATGTCTTGCTCAAAATAAACTACTAGCTCACTATGCTATCTCTTATAGAATTTGAGGAAACAATAGAAAAGGGGTTACATATTGAGAGAGCCCTCATAGAAAGAGGAACTTTAAGAATAAACAACTCAAAAGATAGTCACTTTATCTCAAATGAGAAACCCAGTGTCTGGGCTAAAAAAAAGAATGTCACAAATGATGGAGTGGTAGACACTAGAGCAGTATGAATGCACAAAGCACAAATCAAAACCAACCATAGGTGGCACAAACAAGCTATGGTCCCAACAACACATAAATTGACCAAATTACCTATCCCAAGAATAATTAGGTTGTAAACCAATAGACAAATTAGGGAGGACAACAAAGGAATTGTGATCAACCTAGGAGGAAATTCATTGTATTAGGTGAGTAAGTTGAAATGGATATATGCAAACTAGTACAAGAAAAACCTCGTCAAAATGAATGACTTCCCAAATTATGAGGAACCTAGCTTTAAGACACCATGGTACAATGAGAAAGACATGTGATTTCCATATGATCAAAGGACATATGACCAACAATTGCATGTGCCTCAAACATATCATTTAGAACTTGATAAACAAAGTGGAAGTAGATGTGGGATATCATCCCAGAAATAAATACCTACAAATATACTCTAACCCTATCCCAAACCATGCTAAGAGGAATGATGAAGGAAAGGGACAAGATTATCATAATGCTAATTACACATATGGTTACTTAGTGTTAGGAACCCTCTCACAAGTTGATGATAATAGGGAAAACATAGTAATGATATTGGGAGGAGACAACAACTAAAATGTATCTACTCATTGAGTAAGAGTTACAATACAAGGAGCACCTCCCAAACCCACAATCAAGTCACCAAGTGACTAAAACATTATGGAACAGTTAAAGAAGAAACCTACCCTCATCTCCATCCTAGAATTATTAAAAATATCACCCACACATAGAGAGATATTGGAAAAAGCATTGGAAACGTTAGTCCCTAATGACCTTGATCCCAATCAGTTCCAAGCTATGGTTGGAAAAATCACAAGTTATCATTTATTCTTTTCAGAGAAAGATCTACCACAAAGAAAATTCCACAATCAATCTCTATACATGGAGGTTGGTGTCCACAAGACCATGTTGAAATAAGCATTGATAGATAATGGTGCAGGTTTAAACATTTGTACCTTGAAATTCATCAAACAACTGGGATATTTTGATGATGTGATTGACAAAGGAAAGAGTATCACCATAAGGGCATATAATGACTTGGAAAGAAATTTTAAAGGAATAGTCAGGTTGTCAGTACAGATAGGACCAACCATCATAGAAACTACTTGTCAAGTACTAGATCTTGAGTTGTCATAAAACATACTCTTGAGATGCCCTTGGATCCATGTATTACAAGAAATCCCTTCCACTTTTCATCAATGCCTAAAGTTTCCCCATGAAGGAAAATAAGTAAGACTATATGCAGATCCTGAACCTTTCCATTTTTCTGCAAATTTGGAGGAGAAATAAAACAAAATACAACGTGTGCCTATAAATTATATAGCCTTCCATTCCTTTTCTTATGTTGACCCTTCCATGCTTCCATCAACTTCTACCAAAAACACATCAAATGAGCAACTAAAAATGAAAGCGAAGATTCAAGTACTTGACAAGAGTAATGGGAACTACCACTTTAACCAAACATTTTGCATCGACACTTTTCCACCAATACCTAGAGTATATGGAGGTCCAAAAGAGATCAAGATAGTACAAATGATAACCAAACCCAATATCTTTACTAGATGGGGAGACATGAAATATGAAGAAATATTTGAGGAGGACCTTTCATCCATGATCTACAAGGAGGACCAAAAAGAACCACAAAATCCACAACCCATTTTAATTGATCCTAACACTAGAGGTTATCAATTAGTCAAAAAAATGGGATTCAATGGAATAGGCATCCTTGGGATACATAAACAAGGCTGATCAAAGCCTATCATAGTGGAATAGAGGAAGCAAAACATGGGGCGATGGTATAATCCAAAAGACATGGTCATTCCAAAAACCACATGAACCTCTTGGAAGAAATGAGAAACTTCTACTAATGTTAAGGAATTTGATATCTATCATGTCTTGGACAATGAGTTACCCATAGAAGACTTATTTGAGAACTTTATAATTGATAGGTTCCCTCTCCAGTACAGGGAAACCATTCCCAACATCTATTACCATTCTAAAATAGAATATGAATGGGATTCTCCTTCCTTTGTCATCAAATATGATTCACCTGCTTCTAGTAATGATGACCTAGATACCTAGTGGGAAAAAGACACCAGAGCCATATTGACCCTTTTGCCTACTTCTGTAAGCTTATAGACCAAGATGATAGTCTCCCACTTTGTTACTCACAACTCAAAGATTGGGATCAACAACAATATACACCTATTCTGGATCAATTCCAAAATGATGTGTCAATTGTGGAGTTCATGGAACTTCGAATAGACATGCCAACAATAGATCATAAAGCAGGATTCATCATGGAGCTAGAAAAAGATGAATAATTTGGTGGAGAGATTGAATCTTCCAGTCACAAAAATGAAAGAAAAAACATAAAAATATGACCCCCTAGGGAAAACCACACTATGGATCTATCGGATCTAGAAAGGAGAAAATAAAGGATGAATCCAAAGGTGAAAACCTCCCAGAGGCACCCGAGAATGGAGGATTCAATCTCCCCATATCAGAATATCAAGAAAGATCAACACTCCTTGTAGAAGAAGAAAAATCTATAAATTTTGGCACAACATAGGACCCAAAGATAACATACCATGTGGCATCACTTTATCGTGAGGAGAAAGTGAATTTCATAGCACTCATCAATGAGAGAAAGGTAAACTTTGTGTGGGCCTATGTTAACATGCCTAGACTAGATCCAACATTAGTGGTGCATCATCTAGTTGTCATCCCTAGAGAAAATCCTATCAAGTAGAAACTTAGAAAAATGCATCCCTAGATAGCATTATTGGTAGAGGTAAAACTATTGAAGCTACTATATGTGGGTTTCATTAGACCCATCGACAATGCACAATGGATATCAAATCTAGTACCAATGTCCAAACCTACTGGGGGCATAAGGATATGTACAAACTTCAAGGACTTGAACAAGGCCTATCAAAAAGATGACTTTCCATTGCCAACCATTGATATGATTATAGATCTAATAGTAGGGCATGATATGTTGTCCTTAATGGATGGTTTCTCTAGATACATCCAGATAATGATCTCTCTAGATGACCAGCAGAAAACATGATTCACTTGTTCTTGGGGGACATTATGCTAGAATGTAATGCCTTTTGGTATAAAGAATGCAAGAGAAACCTATCAAAGATCAATTACTACCATATTCCATGACATGCTACACACAATCATGGAGGACTGTGTGGAAAAAATCCCAACAAAGTCAATCAAAAGGGTAGATCACTTGACAAACCTAACAAGGGTATTTGATCGATTGGAAGAATACCATCTAAGACTCAATCCTAAAAAGTGTGTGTTCAAAGTAACATATGGAAAGCCCTTGGGGTACATAGTCTCAAGAAGAGGGATAGAAGTGGATCCTGTAAAGGTAAAAGCTATAATAGAGATGCTTCCTCCAAAGAAACTCAAATAGTTAAGGAGCCTACAAGGGAAGGTACAATCCATCAGGTGATTTATCACACAAGTGGTAGACAAGTTCCACCCTTTCACTCATCTCCTACACAAATACGTCACCTTCAAATAGGATGGGAGATGCAACGAAGCATTCCATCAAGTTAAGGAGTACCTACCTACTGCTCTTGTCCTCATGCCACCTATTCCAAAAAAAGGAGAGGATACTTTATGTGTCTACCACACAAGCAACACTAGGAGCTCTCTTGGCCTAGCTAGATGATAACAATAAAGAAAAGGAAATCTACTATATCAACATAATACTTTTGGGCTATGAACTGAACTACTCAACTATTGAAAAAGCATGCCTCCAGTTGTGTTTTCAACACAAAATTTGAGACATTACATCTTAAACAAAAAGGTGAAACTGATTTCGAAGGTGGACCCACTGAAATATTTACTAGCAAAAGAAGCCTTAATAGGTTGAATATCCAAATGGGTGATGATCTTGAGTGAATTTTATATAGAGCACATGGACAAGAGAGTAATAAAGGGACAAGTCATAATAGAACAACTAGCTGAAGCACCCATAGATGATCATAAACCTCTCATATTGGATTTTCTAAATGAGAGTGTCTTGATTACAAAAAAAATAGGCCAATGGAATCTATACTTTGATGGGTCCCATACTCAACATGGTTCTAGGGAAGGTATTTTATTTATCACACCACAGGGAATAGTATACCGAAGGCCTATAGGATTGCATTCCCTTGTACAAATAACATGTCAGAATATGAAGCTCTTAACATGAGGCTCAAAATGGTGATCAAATGGAGAATAAAAGAGCTACATGTATTTGGAGACTCTCAACTAGTAATTAGACAAGTGAACGATGAATACTAAACAAAATATCACAAATTTCTACAATACAAAAGAATGGTGGACAACTTCAAGGAGTACTTCATAAAAATAACCTTTGAACAGGTTCCCAGGATCAATAACAGAGTTGTTAATGTATACTACACCTCTGGAGACCTAGGATTTGAAGATGGTGGACCAGGACTTGGGCATCCTGGAAATGGAAGTGGCAGAGACCTTAAAGTATCTGGGTTAGGTTTGGTTGTGTCTCTATTGTCATTGGTTTTTTGTTGGTGGCTATTGCTCTTTTATGTTTATCTTTGGTGTGTAGATTGTCTTGTCCCAGACTTACTTATGTTCTATCTTTTATTGGTTTGTAAACTTTGTGGTTTCGGGTCCCGGTAAAAACCATTTTTTCCTCAATCAAAAATAGAGTTGTTGATGCAATGACAATGATAGCCTCATTATTTGATATTCCTCAAAATGTGCCTAAATATGAATTCCTCATGGAACAACTACTTGTATCCGCATTCGACATCCCAAAATAAAAAATCATATGTGTTGTTGTTGGTCCTACCTCTCCATGTTACCAAGATACTTTTTGATGATTTCCAGAATGGTATTATACCACTTGACTGAACCACTACTCATAAGAAAACCTTCACTTGTAGAAACTCCTATTTTATGATCCTAGTAGAAACCTTATACCATCATAGCCTAGACGGTATGTTAATTTGGTGCATTAACGCGGAAGAAATACAAATGACCTTACAAGAGGTATACAAAGGTATTTGCAGACCCCAATCTAGTGGACCTAACGTAGTCCAAAAGATACTTAGGGTAGGATACTATTGTCCAGGTTCTATGGAGGAACACTACATTCAACATTCTAGAAGGTGTCGACAATATCAGCAACATAGTGATCTAGTTCATGCAACAACACAAGAGTTGAGACCCATCATGGCACCATGGTCTTTTTCACAATGGGGATTAGACTTAGTGGGTAAGATATCACCCACCTCATCAAATGGGAATAAATTCATTTTTAACGCAATATAATGCTTCACTAAATGGATAGAGGCAATTCCATTGACCTATATCACCAACAAACAGATATCAAAATTCATTTTGAATTGTCTCATTTGTAGGTATGGAATCCCATAAACAATTGTAACAAACAATGGCACCCCATTCAAGAATCAAGATGGCCAAGAACTCTATCCAACATAGATTTTCTACGCCCTACTATCCTCAAGGAAATAGCTAGGTAGAGGTATCCAATAAAAATCCTAAAAATACTGAAAAAAGACTATCAATGATGCTAGCCATGATTAGCATTTGCAACTAAACCTATCCTTATGGGCTTATCAAACCAACATTTTCACACTTGCTAGTGCCACACCCTTTTCTTTTGTCTACAGATCAAAAATTGTATTACCTATCGACATCGAAATCACCTCATTGCGAGTCTCATTAAAATGCATGGTCAACAACAAAGAATACAGGGTATCTAGACTAAATGAATTAGAGCTCCTAAATGAAAGGTGTTTGAGTGTGTTTAACCATCTGTAGGTTTATCAAAATCGGCTCAAATGAAGCTATGACAAGAGAATCAAAGGAAAAAACTTTTAATTTGGTGACTTATTCCTCAAGGAGAATCGCAAGATACAATTGAATCAAGATGGCAAGGGCAAATTTGAACCTAACTAGTTAGGCCCATTCGTCAAAACAACAAGCTACGGCTCTAGGGCATATTAGTTGGTTACTCTTGAAGGAGAAAATTTAGTTGAACCATTGAATAGCAGACACCTTAAGAAGTTCTATACATGAAACACGTCAAAATACCCCAAGAAAAAGGGGAAAAAGCCAAAAAAATGGAAAAAAGAGATAAAAAATACAATAAAAATCAAAAATCAAGAAAAACAGTAAAGATAAATAAAACACTTTAAGCAAAACCACTTTGTGGCACTCCTAGAATAGGTACCATAGTGAAAACCTAGAAAATAGGTGCTATGGGTGAATAAAACATGCATCATTATCTATCAACACATTTTCACAACATCCACCCATCGATTTCATAAATCATGTATCCAACCATGGCTTGTCACGAATTAAGGTAAGTCATTTTATTGGGGGAAAATTTCTGAAGCTAGTCATGGATTAGATCTTGCAGCATCCGATCATGGTCATAAAACAACAAACATAAAAAACACTAGAAAACAATAAAAATAAAAAAACATACAAAAAAACTGAAAAAAAAAACATCGTTGGGTTATTCCTTCACTCAAATAGTCTAACATATCAACATTTGTTTGAGCCTCATAGCTAGTTCAAGTAGATTTCCCACAACATATCCTCTAGACATAGAAATGGGACATCAATCCATGCTATTAATGTTGTTTACCCAAAGAAAATTCATGCTTTGAGTCAAATGGTTGAACTATGTGGTCTCTGTGTGTACAACATAGGAAAGGATTTTTAGCCCCCAAGACCCTAGGTCAGTCCCCTTAGGTTTTCAACATGATTTCTTTCAACTTAGTCAAAAAATACAAAATCCAAAAACATTCACAAAATAGAAAAGGTCAAAAAGTTCAAACCAAGTAAACTATGAGCCTTTGCATGTACAAATGTAGGAAAGGATTATCTTTGATGTTAGGTCCTAGGTTAGTCCCCTGAAAACAAAAAAAAACATCATAAAAAGTTATAAAATCAAAAATTCCCATCCTATCATCATAATCCACGATAAAAATTTCACACATAATAAAAAAATCGTCACAATCATCCTTCGACAAAATAAATAAACAAACAAAGAAAACATCAAAAGCTAGAACTTTCAAACAAAACAGTCACATAAGAGTTGACTATAAATAGACGAAAACAATTCCAAAGTATCAACTACTTATATTTTTAACAATTCCTAACAACATCTTGATATATGCCTTAATAGATTCATTCCTACAATAGACATGATCAACAAAAGATAATAGCCCCACCCTAAATAGATATGGAAAGTTATACTACAACTTTGTTTCCATCTTTTTGTGGTCTTACTTTTTGAGATTTATTTTTTTGACTCATTCCCAGGATCTCTCAAGGACATCCATAAGGATTTAGAGAATAAGGAATGGGGGAAATTGAGCGACATTTTAATTTATTATTTGTAAGATATTTTTGTAATATTACCATGGTGAATACTTGCTTTATCGGTTATGGAAATTGTATTAAAATAGTTCATGAAGCAGTTACATGTTAGGTGTTCTATACCTCTTCGTGTGGCTGGTCTAAAATGTTTTTTACCCAACCCCATTTATACTTTTCACAAAGTTTCTATATGTTTAGTATGAACAAAGATACTCTTTGTTTATAGAGTCAAAGTCCATGCAATGGATACAAAGTTACCTTGGTAATTCATACCCTGGTGCATCATATCTATTTGCTACATCAAACAAGATTTTTCAAATCGTGAAGTCTCTAAAGTGAAGAAAAATCAACTCATCAATCATTATCCATCATCAATATTTATTCTAATTAACATCACATTTCTATCCATCATCAATAGCTCTTCTAATTAACATAAAATTTCTATCCACTTAGCTACACTTGTTGGTGGTCTGTCCATTGTTTTTCAGCTGTCAGTGTTTTGTCCCTAGGCTGTCTCTGTGGTTTTTTCTGTTAATTTTTCCTGTTGTTGTTTCGTTCCTTTTTGGCCCTAGTGGCTTGTTGTGAGGGGTACAACGCCCCGTAAATGCTGTTTAACTTTTCAAAAACATCATATCTCCATCTATCATCAATATTTATATTGATTAACATTCATCCTGTGTAAAACATCATTAGTACCATATCCTTATTACATCCAGAAATATTATCAATACATATCATGATGATAATAAACCAATAAAAACATCATGTATCATGTATGGGGCATTCCCTTATCAACACAGATCACATCATAAATGAGACAAAGTATGATTCATTCCTCCACATCAAATTCATACATCAGAAAAGCACAAAAAACACATATAAACATACATCATCATATATCACCATCACATAAGCATAAAATAAGGCTGAAACGAAGAAGGTATATCTCATATATATCATCGTCGAAAATGGAATATGCCATAAGTACATCATCCATAGTGACACAAGTGTGATAGGATAATACAAAATCATAACATATATATGAGGTCTCAACTAGACCAATGAATATATATAACACATGTCTACAAAATTCCTTTATGCCATGAAAGAGCATGAAGATCAAGTACCAAAAAAGTAAGACCCCAAAAAGAGGGATGAAACACTACTAACCACCAAAAGTCTCTAGCTATCTCACATACTGATCACCTAAACATGCACCACCACCACCATCTCTTGCAACACTCGGCTCCCCAAACCATGGATGTTGAGAGGCCCTAGGAATAGTAGCCTCATATAAGGTATGATAATAGGTGGATTCTTGTAGATATCAATCTCTCTTAGCTCGTATACTATCATGCTCTGCCAAAAGAGTATCTCTCTCTATTTTCACTAATAGTACTTGATCATTTGTAGCATTTCGTCGACCAATATCACTCTCTCTCTCTTAGCCCTCAAAGATTCTACCAAATCCTTCGCATCGAGTTGCCACAGAATCTCTACATCTCTGGCCAAAATTATCTAAGCTAGAAAAATATCAACATCCCTAGCTAGTGGAAGAGGACCCAAAACATATCCCTGACCCTGTACAGGAGGCACCTACTCATCATGAATACCCCATGACTCATCATGTCGAGCTCAATCCAACTGCTCTATGAGAACCTTAGTGCACTGTCACTCCCTACGACGACCAGTAATACCTGCTCTACCCATAATGGGATCACCCCTAGGATTGGTAAACCTCAAAGGCCTATTTCATACCCACCACTCATCATAATCATGAGTACTACATAGATTTTCCACACTAACCAACCAACCCCAACCACCTGGGGCAAGTGCTCTAAACTCAAAAATAACAATATTTGCATCAACCTAGAGACCACTTACATGGACCTCCTGAGTAGTCCAACCAAATCAAGCCTCATACACATCAGGAACCTACACCTATCTCTCTCCAAACTAGCAACATACTCAGTTTGGTAGATAATGCTCTATCACAAAATACAAACAACCAATCAACCAACGAGTCTGACGATTTTAAACAAGTCAATCAACATCCTCTAGCCAAACCTTGCATCTCATATAAGGTCTCCATATGAAATTAGGGATCTCATCAAACACATGACACCAATAATGGAGGTCCCTAGGCAAGGTGTAATGTGTAAAGTCCTCATAACAATAAGAGTAGGGATCGTTCAGAGAAAGATCTTGTATCCCATCCAGACGAGTCACTGTAATATGCTCCCACACCCAAACATGAAAAATTGGAACACCTATAGATATAGACTTCCCGCCCCAATACACCACCTTATGTATATCTCGGTAAAAATGAGCAAGAAAACAAGCACCATAAGAATATATCATCCCATGGTCTAGAATATTCTCGATACATGTACCCCAACCCACAACAAACTGTCAACCTTGCCTATCAAGAACAACTAATTTGGATACCATGCCACAAAGGATAAGTACAAAAGGATCTACCCTATAAAAAAATCTAGATAAATCAACCTCTGAATCACATACATCCAAGTGTGCCACACCTAAAAAATGTTGCATAGTGCAAGCACCTTGTTGAACATGATACATAATGAGCTCACTATGAATAGGAAGATGAAGTATCCTCCAAAAATCCTCAAGAGTATTAGTAGCCTCCCCTATAGGAAAATGAAAGGAGGACATCTCAAAGTGCCACCTCTCCACAAGAGCAGTCATCATCACCATATGAGTCCTAATCAGAGGCATGTAACAAATATAATGTAATCCCATGAAATCAAGGAAGTCCCACTCTAATTCATCAAAATGAGAAATCATATTGAACAAGTGATGATAACATCTCTCTCTCATCATAAGTTCTCAGAGACTCACCTCCAATCATTGTAAACCAACTGATGAGTCTAGTTAATGGCTCAATTTGGGTAAGGGTTTATTATATATTTTCTTTTGTTACCTTAAACTTTGACACTTGGTTGTTGGTGTTTTCTATGTTATTTCCTCAAACCATAGACATTGGGAATATGTTTATCTTTGTGACGTTTAAATGACATTAACATGCTATGTGAATTATCTATGTTGATTTTACATGTGGATTAATGAATGTTGCTTTAAGGTAGTTATAGAAATGCAATTTTTTGTGTGTGCTAATGTTGTTATGAAGATCTAATCAGAGCCTAAAAATTTGTTGAAGCTTTTGCCACCTGGTCGATTTCCAAAGGGGTCAATGGGATGATCATTAAGAGGTTAATGGAGGGAAAAATATTGATGGAGTAAAATCCTAGCTCAAATTAAAGAATGTAACTACCTTGTAAATTATAATGTTTTTTGGTTGAGAAAACATAGGATTTGTTGTTATGCTAGATCTACGTTAAGGCAAGTTTGACTTGACCAAATTCCATGCATGCATAACATCCTTTCCTTTTCTTATGCTTTCCATAAATGACATCCTCCTAATAATTTGGAGTTGACCGCCTAGGTTGTTAGTTAGTTAGTAGTTTCTCCTTCTATAAGTAAGAGTTAGATACTCCTTCTCAAAAGGTTGATTAATCTAATATTATACTCACATTTCTAGTTTTCAAGTAATATAGACATGTTGTTGTTCCATTGTATCACACTTTCAATGAAAAAAATGAAGTTTTAAGGTAGTTGCATCTGAGTTAGTGTCTAGGGAAACTCACCCAAGGGGCCCACTTGGTGAGGATTCCATCCTTTAGCTCAGTCATTTTTTTCTATTTAGTAATAGTTTCAATTCTGGTAACTGTCTATTCTTGCAGCCACTCAAATTCTATTATGTGTCTATTCCTGTAGCCAAAGCAGATAGAGTAGCTTCCTATCTATTTGCTAAGATTTCTATTCCTCACATGCATTATAGTTCAGTATAGTTGTTGGTTGATGTTTAGTGCTTATTTTACTTCCATTCAAGCAATTTACTTTCAACATTATATCTTTCCTAGTTGTAGAATTAATATGGCTAAAATAGAAACCTAGTGAACATATAGTGCCAACCCATTTCAAGTTCACATCCCTATCTTGAAAATTAAATGAGCCTTCATAATGAGAAATATAGCTATTCGATACAAATGTCCAGTCTCTAAGTTATAGATTTAAGGGCTTAGTTGTTGAATCATTATAGGAGGCCAAAAATTTTAACACTGTTGTCAAGGATGGTGTGAAACTAGGAAGTATTTTAGATTTATTTTCAGTTTCTTTCCCATTTTTGGTATTTCATTAGTTGTTTTTAGCATACCCTTCATTAGACTAGGTAATGACCTACTATTCTTTCACCAATTATTTGTGTGAGTTGGTTGATACTGAGTAATACTGCATGCATGTGGATAGGAGAAGAGATGCTTTAGGGAGATTGCTTCCTAATTAACTTAACCTTGATAACCAACTATTTGAGTTTCAAAAATTTCTAGAAGAAGAAGAAATAAACCCTTTTGTTGAAGAATTTCTAGATTTGTCTAGTTCTGAAACTTATTTTGAAGATCAAGTTTTCCAAAATCTGATTGAGAACCCATTCACTTTTATTTCCCACCAAGAAAATATGGCTTCACACCTAGCTCAGCCTAACTAGCCAACCTTTCATTTTCTTGTCCCTTCACAAAATGATTTTGACAACATCAAGAGCATTCTTGCTTCAGCCCTTCCTAAATTATATGGGCTTCTAACAAAGGACCCAAAAATTTTTATGTTTGAATTTGATATCCTTTGTAGAAGTTATGATTACACTACAAATTCTCATAGACTTAAGTTGTTTCCTACTACCTTGAAAGAGGTTGCATTAAGATTGTTTATGAGCCTAGGAAGGAATCCTATAAATAGTTGGAATGAGATGAAGGAGAAGTTTCTTGAGAAGTATAAAGAATATTGTGGAGGTACTGATATGAGAGGAGGTGATATCTTTAGGATGCAAAAAAAGGAGGATGAGATTTTGGAGGACTATTTTTCAAGGTTCCAGTTTAGCCTGAAGAAGTCTCCACACCATACACTCAATGAAGAGGCTCAAAAAATGCTCTTTATTAGAGGAATTAGTGAGGCTTGTGCTGATGCTGTTGATTGATAGGAGAAGGATATATCACTCAAATTCCTTAGGATGCTATTAAGAAGATATGTCAGAATTACTCTAGAGAAGCTATAAATAAAGGGAGAGGTTATCGACCTTCTTTGGGTAAATATTTTGTTAATGGAGTTTCAAGGATGGAAATCACTAACTTGTTGTCAGATTTCAAGAAAGATATCATAAATAATATGGAAACTTAGCTAGATACACTTTAAGAAAAGAAGAAACATGAGGAGGTAGAGTCAATGTTGGAAAAATATTGTCCTTATTACAGGCAAAGAAAGAAGGACTGAAAATGTAAAACGGTGGCCAATATCGATATCAAGAAAATCCCACCCGAATTCAAGCCAATTGAGGGAGATGAAGATCAAGTTTTCTATGTTGCACAAAGAAGGCTATGGGCTCCAAGACTAGGTATTTAACCAGACCCATTATATTTTAATGGATCTTATATGAATTCTTATGCATCTGGTAATCAATGGAAACCCCAATATCCATCAAACTTTGGAGGTTCTCCACCTCAACCTTAGAATAATCCTCAAAATACCTAGCCTAATTACCAAAATACTTCACCCCCATGGCAGAAAAATGTGAGAAATTTGTAGCAACCTTAACGAAACTAGCAGCAAAAATCCCAATGGAGAGGAGGGCAACAATGCCCAAACTAGTCAATTGGTCACATGCAATCATCTCCATAGCCTCAACAACCTATAATAATTTCTCCTCCTAACTCAAATGCTAGCACACCTAGACCTACTCGGTTACTAGCTCAACCACACCCAACCGAAATAACAAACCATAGCAGCAACAACTAGTCTATTCTGTCAATCCAAATCAATATCTTGCCTATGTTGTGAGTTTGAGCAATATCCACTTGCATTCAGGAACCACTTTTCCATCACCTTCCACTCCTATTATTATAGAGCTTACTATTACCTTATGCACCCACTTATTCAAGTGTTCCTACTAATCCTGAACAAGAAACCACCATTTTCTCAAAGATTAGAAGTTATTAAGAAAAAGGAGGAAACAACCTTTGATATTTTGGATCAGTTGAAACACACATGTGTCAAGATACCCATGTTCCAGGCCATAAAATATGTTCCCATATATGGTAAAGCAATAAAGGAAGCATGCCTTAAAAATCTTGAGAGGAAAAAGAAATACCCCACCATTGTCCATGTAGTAGGGTAGTTGATTGATATCATGCTTGGGAAAGTCATTGTTCCTAGATACACTAACCTAGGTAGTCTTGTATTTGAAGTCATCATAAATGGGATCCAAGTAAAGAATGCTCTAATATATTTTGGGGAAGCTATTAATGTGATGACTTGGGACATCCTGCAACAACTAATTGCTACAAATATGAGACCTACTCCTATGGTCCTACAACTTGCTGACAATTCTACTGTCAAGCTTGATGGTGTAGTATAAAACCTTGTTGTTATTCTAGACTCTTGGGAATATCTGGAAAATTTTATGACCCTTTCCCCTAAAGGTACATTAGGAGGATATCCCATTATTTTGGGAAGGCCATGTTTGGCTACAACAGACACCTACATTGGATGTTGGACATGGGACATGACTATTTCTGATGGATGAAGTACTAAAAATATTGTTCCTTATCCTCTTGCTCAACCATCCCATGATATGGATAGCCATGTCTAGCCGCATGTTGGTGAAGAGGTTGAGGAGATCAATTTAGTAGTGCAACTCATGACGATAGGCCGTCATCCTTTCATGTAGCTACAGGAAGAGGATGAAATATTGTCAAATATAATTCAGAATAATTATGAAATGCATGAAGAATCACCTTCTCCTGAGTTTGGTTCATTTGCTCCATTATAGACACTTTTTCCTACTCTTCTTGCACTAGAACTTCTTGTAGAAACATGTCTGTCACATACATTGTTGCCACCTAAACTAAAAATTTTCATGCATCAATGAAACAACTATGGTAGAGTTGATTACATAAATGCAAGCTTTAGAAGGTAAACATTTTAACATCAATAAAAATCTTACTAAGGAGAAGTGGTTGTCCCTAAAAAACTTGTTACAAAAAAATCAGCCTGCATTTGAGTGAGATTACCATGACATGAAAGGATTAGATCCTAAAATTTGTACTGATAGGATCTACATTAGAGATTATTTCACACCAATAAGATAGCCACAAAGGAGAATCAATCCTGCATTAAGAGAGATTGTCAAAGGAGAACTATAGATTTTATTGGATGATGGATTCATTTATCCTATCTCAAAAATCCAATGGGTGTCCCCTTTGGTGATTGTGCCTAAAAAGGGAGGTAAATGGAGAGTTTGTATTGACTATAGATAATTAAATCCTAGTACAAAAAAGGATCACTTTCCTCTTCCTTTCATAGATCAAGTATTGGACTCAGTTGCAGGCAAGAAGTATTTTCTTTCTTGGATGGTTTCAGTGGCTATAATCAAATATAGATTGCACCTAAGGACCAAGAGATGACAACTTTTACCTATCCTTGGGGAACTTATTCCTATTCAGTGCTTCCATTTGGTCTCTGTAATGCACCTACAACTTTCCAGAGGTAAGTCATTAGTATCTTCTTAGATATTTCACATGAGTGCATGGAAATCTACATGGATGATTTCATAACTTATGGTGTTGATTTTGATGAAGCATTGGAAAACCTAAGGCTCTACAAATATGTGAGGACCATAATCTATCCTTGAATAGTGAGAAATGATTCATGATGATGCAATAAGGAGTAGTACTTGGCCACTATATCTCTCATAAGGGAATTTAGGTGGATCTAGCCAAGATTGAGGTAATTACCTATCTCCCTATTCTTGCAAAGAAAAAATATGTTAGGAGATTTTTGGGTCATGTTGGATATTATAGGTGGTTCATCAAGGATTTTAGTAAATTGGCAACACCACTCTATAGTATTTTGACTAAAGAAGTCGAGTTCTTGTGGACAAAAGATTGTGATAAAGCATTTTCTACTTTGAAGGAAGCTTTAACCCATGATCCTGTGCTCAAAAGTCCTAATTGGGAACTCCCTTTTCACATTCATATAGATTCATATGATTATTCCATAGGTGTTGTCTTGGGCCAAAAAGAGGGAGAAATTTATCATGCAATCTAATTTTTTAGGAAAAACCTACAAGGAGTAGAGTTTAACTACACTGTGACAGAAAAGGAGATGTTGGCAATCATATATGCCCTCAATAAGTTCAGGAATTATATCACTAGGTATTAGATTTTGGTCCATACAAACCATGCAGCCATAAAATATCTAATGAATAAGCCCTTAATTATAGAAATATTAGAAATATGGTTGCTCCGCATGTAGGAGTTTGATATCACCATCATAGAAAAGCCAGGGAAAGAAAATGTTGTAGAAACATTTCTCTCAAGATTGACTACATCTGAGGACACTCAAGTCATTGATGACTCCTTCCCTGATGAACACTTATTTTCCATTAGTATCCACACACCTTGGTATGCAAAAATAGAAAATTATCTAGTCATAGGTAGAGTTCCCCCTCATTTCTCTCCAAAAGATAGAAGAATTATCATTGAGAAAACTTGTCCTTTCTCATGGATTGCAAGATGTCTATTCTATACTAGACCAGATCATGTGATGAGGATATGTGTAAGATAATATGAGACATATAATATACTACATGCATGCAACAATGAATCCCGTGGAGGAAACTTTGCAGCTAAGAGGATAACAATGAAGATTCTTAATACAAGATATTATTGGCCCACACTTGATAAAGATGTAGACAAGTATACTAGGAAGTGTGATAGATGTTAGAGAATGTCCCCCTAGGTAGTTATCACACCATTTGATAAATGGGGACTTGATTTTGTAGGTCCCATTGACCCACCATCAAATAGGAAATACTACATCTTGGTTTTCACTAATTATGTGACCAAGTGGGTTGAAGTTAAAGCTATGAAACATGCCATAGATAACAAGGTTACATAATTCCTCTATGAGGATATTTTCACACGTTATGGGGTTCAAAGCGAGATAGTGATAGATCAAGGGGCTCAATTTACATCAACACTTGTTACAACACTGGTCAATGAATATAACATCAAGAATACAAAGTCTACTCCCTATCACCCACAAGACAATGGGAAGGCTGAGGTGAAAAATAGGGAAATAGAAACTATCTTGACCAAAACAATGGCTATTCATAGAAAACATTGGGCCTATAGAACTAGCTGGAAGGCAATGACTGGTTTCACATCTTTTGAATTACTATATGGAAATAAAACCATGATGCCCATAGACTTTGAGCATAAAACTCTTAGGACTGCATTAGATCTCTAGATAGACATCTCTGAGGCACAGAAGGATAGAATGATGCAACTGAATGCTTTGGATGAAATGAGAAAGTTAGCCCTTCACCATACAAAGATAGTGTAAAATTAGAGGATCAAGTGGCATGAAAAATTCATAAAGGACAAGAAGTTCAAGCCAGGTGACTAGGCAGTCCTTTATGACTCCAGGTATCAAGATAATGCAGGTAAGCTACAAACAAGATGGCTAGGACCATATGAAGTTGTTGAAGTTTTCTCCAATGGTTTTCTTCAACTCACAACCATTGATCATGTTATATTTAAGCTACTTGTCAATAGTCATCAACTCAAGTTGTATCATAAGCTAGCTTACAAGTAGGAATTCATACAACAATTCACTCAGCATTGAATCCCCAAACTTCCTACATCCGATGGAACTCTAGGCGAAGGAAGCAGACCTAGTGTCCCTCCTATCTAATCAAGGTATGCATTCTATCATAATGAAAACTTTTACTTTTGTGGGCATCCTACTCTTCATTAATTCATCCACCCATCCATCTCCACCTTTCTCTCTCTTCCATAACTCTACCATCACTTCATCACCACTTCTATTAATTGTTCAATTGTACTTTTACAAAATGGTGACTAGTACTTCCTCCACATTATTTGTAATGGATACTCCAACTTTGTAGGTACATGCACACCACTTTGTTTTATCTTAATTATCTTTAGTGCATTTATTTAATTACTGTAATTTAATGTCGATATTCTAGATAGCATATAATTATACTCTATCCTGTCAAATCATCATTACCACCCAGCCTGTGTGGACACATGCTCAAATTTAGGTTGGGGGGGAACTATGAATAACATGTCCACATGTCAGTCTATGTCAGAAAAATTTGAATTGAGTCAATTTGAATGATATAGTGAAATGACGACTTGCATGTGTGAAATGACAGCAAACTGCCGCTATTTTTCTCAGAAGTACCCTTCATTTATGAATCTTTATTTCCTTTATTGCCTTAGTTATAATCTTAAGTCACTAAAAAGTCAAATTCATACTCAGTGGTGTTTAAACTTCAAAAGAGTTGTAGGAAGAAAAATATTGGCTCTCCAAAGAAAGATTGTAGGAAAGAAACCTCACTGAAGTGCTTGTGTGAAATAATATTGAATGATATAGTGAAATGATGGCTTGTAAGTGTGAAATGACAGCAAATCACCACTATTTTTCTCAGAAGTACCCTTCATTTATGAATCTTTATTTCCTTTATTTCCTTAGTAATAATATTAAGTCACTAAAAGGTGAAATTCATATGTCATTGGTGTTAAAACTTCAGAAGAGTTGTAGGAAGAAAAAAATTGGGTTTCCAAAGAAAGATTGTAGGAAAGAAACCTCATTGAAGTGCTTATGTGACTTTGGGTAGCTGAAATCATGGGAGGTTAGTTAATTCAAAATGAAACTTTGGTTCATGATGTGATCCTATGGGATATACCTTCTTAGGATGAGTTTGAAAATTGATGGTGGCTAGATTATTTCCTGAAATTTGATAGCTACAATGAAGATATTGCGCTAGAATTTTCTCAAACATTCTCTGAAGGGAAGGCAATGGTGAAAGGGTTGGAGGTGATAGCTACTGAAGAAAGGATTGCAAAGGTAATAGGTTTTCCAGCTAATGGATAGCTATACCCAACTACTAGAGATGCAAGGTCAACTAGGGCTGAATTTATTGAACATGGTGACCCCCCATTGGAGGTGGATAAGAAAGGTACGAAGAGAACCTCTCTACTAGAGCCATGGAAGTAGGTAGTTTTCCACATTGGGAAGTAAATTACTTGTGAGGGATTCTAGTCAAACCTCCATTATGTAAACTTCAAGCTCTTAAATCAAATGAAGCACATCAGAAGAATGAATGTACCTAATATGTTGTATCATCTCCTTGCAATCATGGTGATCGAGACTCAAAAAGGTAGGGATAACTCTATCTCTCATCATTGTTTGATAAAATCACTAGTTGAGAAATATTTGCAAGAGGTGTCTGATATGACATGGGTGGAATTTGTAAACATTGATCAATTTAGACCAGAAAATATGTGACCTAGAGCTTTGCCTCAACCTCATAGGGCTAATAGGAGGAGTGTTGTTGAAACCACTCCCGATGACTCAACTTCGAGTGCAAACCCTAACATAAATATTCCTACAATTGAACATGCTATTGAAATTATTTCTTATGAGTTAGAACATTCAGACAAAGATAGTCCCTTTTCAGACTTTGATGATGATGTTCCTCTTGAAACCCGAATTTGAACTAGGGACACAATTAGAAAAGAGGAGGCACAAAAGAGAAGTAAAAATGAGGAAAGGGAAAGCTAAAAATAAAATGATAGAAAAAGTAACACCAAACCCTAAGAAATTGAAGCTTGGCATTGCTCTTCTTGCAGCTAAAGAAAAACTTGAAACCCCTCCTAAGAAATCAAAGCCAGTCAGGTCAACCACTAGTAGGCCTCTAAAGAAAATCCTTATGCTTCAAGAAATATCTGATGAGGACACAGATGCCCCTACGGGGTAGGAGAATGTTAAAGAAAAACAAAAATTTGAAGAACAGGAAAATATAAGGTTAACAAAACTTGCCACTATTGCAAAACAAGTTGTGAATCAAGAGTTCTAGCAACAAGACCAAGAATCCTTGTAGCCAGAACTAGGTGAACAATCAGAGTCACTCCAGTTGGTGCTATATGAACAACAATAATTAGTGCTAGGGTATATTTTGGTAGGAACACATAGACCCACTAATTTTTCATTGAATCAAGTAGCCATGAAATTATGGATTCGAATGCAAAGGAGGGAAGAGGAATGGAAAGAAGAAAAATGTAAGCTAAAGGAAGAAATTAAAAAAAAATATGTTGAAATTGAAGAAAAGAACTCGAAAATTAATGCCTTGAAGGAAAAGGTGGATAAGGTGACAACATTAGTGCCTCATATGCTTGCATGAAAAACTTCTCCTAGAGTCTACACACTATATTTGAAGGAGTGGAATCTTTCTTTTAAATTTTCAAGGATAATTTTAGGTTTGAATTCTTCTATTGTGACTCCCCATGAATTCTTCTAGGCTTATCAATTTTCACCCCATGAAGTTAAAAAATTATTGTGCAAATTCTATCTACATAATTATGTTGTGTCCCATGATCATGAATGGGACCCATTATTGTATATTGGGGATCTCCATTGAATCGAATTTATGTCATGGATTCAGAATGCAATTAGTTGGGGACAACAATTCAAAGCTTACAAAGAAAGAAAATTGAATACTCCCTTACCAATTAGAGCTAAATCTAGTAAGTCTATAGATATTTTCCAAGAATGATATAGATTTATTTACCAAACAAGATATAATAGTAGGATCATGCCTATTAGGGAATCCACTTACAAGGAATATGAGAAGGTGGCAAAAACTACAAGAAAATTAGTAACAGGATATTTATCACAAAGGTGGAATATTTTGTCTGACGAATTGAAACAAGAAGAACCTCACTCTTTACAAAAATATTTTGCAACATGAAAAATAGTTGACAAATACATACAACTTGGAAGAAGGATGTAGTAGTTCTAGCTTCCATTAAACTTCTAGCCACCTACACTACTATGGCATGTGCTAGATTTAAGGTATTACCGATATGATATAGCCACAAAAGGCAGAGATTGACTAAGTTGGAGAGGTAGCAAGGTTTCTACAAGGACCCCAATTCAGACACTGCAGAAACTAATGTGGGGCAGTTGGTAGTTGCTAAATTCGGGGTGTTAACAAGGAAAATTGGTAGTACTTCTTCTGGTGGTGAACCAACAAAACCTTAGGTTGGGGGGAGTGATGAGTCCAGTTAATGGCTTAATTTGAATAAGGGTTTATTATCTATTTTTTCTTGTTACCTTAAACTTTGACACTTGGTTGTTGGTGTTTTCCACATTATTTCTTCAAACCATAGACATTGGTCATATGCTTATCTTTGTGACCTTTAAATGAAATTAATGTGCTATGTGAATTATCTATGTTGATTTTACATGTGGATTAATGAATTTTGCTTTAAGGTAGTTATAGATATGCAATTATTTGTGCTTGATAATGTTGTTATGTAGATGTAATCAGAGCCTACTAAGTTGAGGAAGTTTATGCCAGCTGGTCAGTTGCCAAAGGAGTCAATGAGATGATCATTAAGAGGTTAATGGAACAAAAACTCTTGATGGAGGAAAATCCTAGCTTGAATTAAAGAATGTAACTGCCTTGTAAATGATCATGTTTGTTGGTTCAACAAATATAGGAGTTGTTGTTATGCTAGATATGTGTTAAGGAAAGTTTGACTTGACCAAATTCCATGCATGCCTAACTTCCTTTCCTTTTCTTATTCTTTCCATAAATGACATCCTCCTAATTTATGGAGTTGACCACCTAGGTTGTTAGCTAGTTAGTAGTTTCTCCTTATATAAATAAGTCTCAGATATTCCTTCTCAGAAGGTTGATTCATCTAATATTATAATCGCATTTATAGTTTTCAAGTAATATAGACATGCTGTTCCATTATAATCTCAATTTCAATGAATAAAATGAAGTTGTAAGTTTGTTGCATCTGATTTAGTGTCTAGGGAAACTCACCCAAGGGGGCCCACTTGGTGAGGATTTCATCCTTTAGCTCAGTCATTATTTTTCAATTCAGTAATAGTTTCAATTCTTGCAACTATTTGTTCCTATAGCCACTAGAATTTTATTATGTGTATGTTCTTCCAGCCAAAGAAGACAGAGTAGTTTCTTATCTATTTGCTAAGATTTCTATTCTTGTCATGCATTACAGTTCAGTATAGTTTTTGGTTGATGTTTAGTGCTTATTTTACTTCCTTTCAAGATATTTACTTTCCACATTATGGCTTTCCTAGTTGCAGAATGAATATGGCTACAATAGAAACCTAGTACACATATAGTGCTGACCCATTTCAAGTTCAGGTCCTTGGGTTGACAATTAAATGAACCTTCATGATGAGAAATATAGCTATTTGATACAAATGTCTAGTCTCTGAGTTACAACTTTAAGGGATTAGTTGTTGAATCATTAGAGGAGGCCAACACCAAGCCTTTAGGGTTTCACTATAAACATGTAAAACAACACAAAACAATATGAGAATGATAACAAATGACATTTAGGATGAAAAATAGACACATGCTAGGGTTTATAACAAATGCTAAAAGCAAAAAATAGAAGAAGTAAATTGCTAGATTCTAGAGAAAATGATCATAAAATATTGGACAAAAGCGTTGTTTTAAGGCAACTACATAGGTTTAGGTCAAAAGCATGAAAAAGGGGCACTTTTTTCAAGCAATTGTGTAGGTTTAGGTCAAGGGTACCGAAACAAGGGTGCAAGTTTAGATCAACTGTATAGTTTTAGGTCAATAGCACAATTTTTAGACAACCACACAGTTTTAGGTCAAAAGCATAAAACAATACTGAAAATTTTAGGCAACTGCGTATTTTCAAGCAAGTGCACAGTTTTGACAAGGCAAATGCATGAAAAATGAGGCAACTGTGTAGGAACCTAAAAAATAACGCTATTGACTAATAAAACTTTGTACATGCATAACAAGAACACAACATGACAAAAGTGAAAAGAGAGAAGGTACATACTAGGCCACGAATGCTTGAAGGTTATCCAAACTCCCAAAAAAGCTCAAAATGATGTGGGGCAACCTTGAATCTCGACATTGTTCCTCAATAACTGACAAAATGTGCAAGCCAAAGATAAGAATTAGGAAGAGGATCAAAGCACAAATGAGCTAATTTGAAGACAAATTGCCTATATAACACCTTAAGAAAACCCTAATTTCATCTAAGAAACCCTAATTTAACTTAGGAAATCTTCCTACTTTCAAATTAGAAGCTTTGGAAAAAATTAGAATGAGAAATGATGCACCTATTGATATAATATTTCATCTGAAAACATTAAAACGATAATACAATAGTGTCAAGAGCCTAACCTCAAAGCTTGAAATTTTTGGTCAACCTCTTGAGTGGGTAACACAAAGTCCTACCATCATTCCATTGAATGTTGGGCACAGTGGAGCATAATTCTTTTTCAAAAACTTGATCTTAAAAATAAAATCTTTGAAACAAAGAAACCAACACTTTGTATCAAAGAGGGGCAAAATGTAGACATGTGAAATTGACTTAACACCTATCACACACCCTAAACAACATCAAAAAACATCGAATAGCATCAAACAACATCAAACAACATCAAACAAACATTAAACAACATCGAACAACCTCTAACAACATCAAACAATATTAAAATTCATCTCGAAACATCCGGTAACATCTCAAAATGACTCAAAATTGTCCTGAAACATACGTGAACATCTCAGAATGACTCAAAATTGTCCCATAACATCTTAGAATGAATCAAAATTGTATAAGAACATCACGTAACATCTCAGAATCATCCTAAACATCTCAAAATCATCTCGTAATGTCTCAAAACATCTCATAATCACATCGAAATAACTCAAAAATATCTTGTAATGTCTTAGATAATCTCATATCATCTTAACCTCGAAACATCCAAAAATCATCCTCTAATGTCTCAGATCATCTTAGAATCATCCTGGAATGTTCCCATATCACACCACATCAAAACAACATCAAAAACCCTAATTCATTTATTAGTTGAATAATACAACATTATTTAATTAATTCAATTTTTGATGTAGGAGCATCTAGTGGTGTAAGGGCAATCCTGCATCACCCAAAAGTATCTTTAATCTCATTTGTCTTTTTGTGGATGTTTTTGCATTTCTCGATACCCTTTTTTGTCAAAGAGAAATTCCCAACTTTTAGAACTGTTGTTTTGTTTTTTCTACTCAACTGCTATTTTTAGCAGGTGTGAATTTGAAGGCATGAGGAGGTAGAAATTTAAGGGAAGCTTCAAGATAGAAAGATAAGCACCTTGGCGAAAGAATATGTTCAAGATCATTCTCGGTTTGAAAGTTATTCAAGTTTCAGTTTATGCTTTTTGCCCTCTAAATTCTTTGAAGTCAATTTTGAGGCACTTAGAGGCTTTGGATGGGCCTGAAAATTGGCAGAAAATGAAAGTGATTGTCCTTTAGGTCCTACATTCAAGTACTTCATTTTCTTAAGAGCTTTGCGAAAAGGTATTATGATTGAAGATCTGATGGTCAGATCTAAAGTTATGGCTCCCGAAAGTTGGTGCATTTTCATAATGTGCTAATTTTTGAGTGTAGTTTAAATTTTGAATTTAAGTTATACTTTTGGGTGCCAAACCGCCAAAACTCATAACTAGAATGTTTTTTTTGGCTCAAAACTAAAAAGGGGGCTATTTATGGGCTAGTTTCTGATTTTTTGGTAGCTTGGGGGGGAAAAGAAGATCACATACTATGAAAAGGGGAATTTTTGTAGTTTCTGTAACTTGCATGTATTGCAGAACTCGTGGATTTGGGATCCTCTACATGTAAGCATTTCATTATTTTGAATATAATAATATTCTCTAGTTTTGTGTGTGATATTTTGTGTCTCGGGTTGCACCCTCATCACTTTTTCATCATTTCAAAAAAATTAAATAAATTTAATTTATTTAATAAATTCCTAAAAATCCTAATTCTGCTATTGATTAAATAAAACAACATTATTTGATTAATTCATGTTTCATCATTTCAATCAATAAAATAAATCACATTTTCTTAATAAATTCATAATCTCAATTTATTTAATCCTAGTTGATTAAATAGTGCCAATTATTTAGTTATGTCACTAAATCACCTTATTCCTCGAAGTTGATTAAATTATTAAATGATAATTTAATTATGACACTGTCCCTCCAAGTTTTGAATAATTAAATCAGACTATTCAAATCAATTATCAAAAATCAAATCAAACTAATGCAACTTTGTTTGCAAAAATTCTAACATGATTTTCACACTCCAAAAAGGAATTAATTAATTAAATCAATTAATTTATATTCCTCACCCACTTTCTGATTGAGAAAATTACAATTGTTGGTTGAGCAATCTAATTTGTTAACTGATCAATCTAAATCACTAGCTGAGCAATCTAATCTGCTAAATGATTAATCACATTCCTAACTAGGCCATCAAATTCCTAACTAAGCCATCAAAATTGCTAACGTAGCAATCTAATATGTTAACTGATCAATCACATCCCTGACTAGCCAATCTATTTCTCAATCACCCAAATTATGAAATCAACTTTGCATAATTTTTTCATGTCTAAATCCTCTCAACACACTCCAACTGCTAATCTAGATATTCTTTAATATGATCTTGATCTTCCATTTTGAATTTCATTTTCTATATAACAAACCCCTTTCCTCACAAATAAGGATTGGAGAATCAATATACATTGCGCAACGAAGTGCTGTCATGAACACCATTGATAGAGCTTCACCATTTCTTTGATCAACCAACCAAAAAAATAACTCATCAGGCTTTTGCACATGAACTTTAGAGGCTTCATGGTGATAAGAAAAACTCAACATCAAGCGAATACACTCCACTACAGGATGGTAATACAATGTTATTCTTACATTCATTTTTGTAATCATAAATTATTTTATGTAAAAATAGCTTAGTTTCATTTTTAATGTGTAGGTTTAGATCTTAGATTAATATGTTTAATCTTAGTTTAGATTCTTAGATTAGCATGTTTTGATCCCTCTTCTACTCTAACGTTCTCCCCCTCACACAACATCAAACAGTGGATTATCTATAATAGATAGCCCTTGGGAAAAATCTTGAAAAGTGATAGTATTTGATGAGTTAGTTGATGGGGATAAAATGGATTGATGTTGTAAATATGTAGAGGATGAAGGATTGGGGGAGAGATGGAGGATTTTATTGGGGATGCTTCTTCAAGATGACCTATCATGAATTCAAATCAGGTGGATAAGTTATTACCATAGATAGATATAGGTGAATGGTTTTGATCTTGTGTTGGGAAAAGTGTCCTAATATATGCCTAGTTTCTAACTATATGAACCATAGATATTATCAATGTGATTATTTTGTGATGAATTTTTAGGATGATCTTCAATAGTGATATCTCCCCTATCAATAAGATACCAAATAATATTTTTCAATTTATAGAAACCATGAGTGGTATATCGCTCTGCTCTATGATATTCACAAAATAATGTGTCCTTCCACCATATAGGTTTAACCTAGGGTTAATATTGGTAAATTTATTGAAGTGTTATCATGTTGTCTTGAACCAATTTATTTAGTGCTAATTTGATGGGTTCTCCTAATTTAGTTTACTTGCATTGAGTATTGTTTCTTCATTGGGGTCCTCTTTGTTGATTGTCTAGGATGGTTAATGGGGTTTAATCACTGGGTGGTCTTTTTAGGATTTTTTTGGCTGAGTATTTGAAGCCATCTTAGCATCTACCACACCATCGTTGATCACATTTTTGTTCTCTAACCAAAACCGAGATTTTTTGTTAGAGGATATCTGGTTATCTCTTTATCCTTAAATATTTTCATGATTTATTTTTCTATTAGATCTTTTTCAATGGTTAGTCCTTTCTCTATGAATTCATTGAATGTGTTAGAGAATTAGACTTTTAGATGAAACCCTCTTTTAGTGTTCAAGTTTTCAATGAAGATTTCCACCAATTTCTTTTTGGGTATCTGAGAAGGAAATTTATTAGCAAGGCTTCTCCATCCTTGTAAGAAGGAGGTAAAATTATCTCCATTATTTTGTTTAGAAAAATATGTTTTTTAAGAATGTTTCTCATTCAAAGTTGTATGATAAGTTTTGTAATACCCCTCCGTTTTGCTTCTCGTTCGGTTTGCTTTATGTTATGTGTGGTTGCAGTTACTTTGATACTGGATACATTTTGTTATGATTTTTTGATTGCTACTATTGAACAACAAATATTATTGTGTGATGTGTTGACCTAATTAGTGTTTCTCATACTTTAATGGATTAATGATGTTGTAAAGTTATCATGTGATGTTATTATGAGATTATTGAATTATCATGGAAGTGTCAGTTTCGATGAGTGTATTGGTGAAGAAGATGGGTCCGCATCACTCGCTTGCGAGCGCCCTACGGATCCGTAATTCCTTCTTCATAGTGTGTATTATATGCTGGATATATTGTAGATTATTTACTTGGTTGCAGGATTGCAGGTACATGACATCGACTCCACCTGGTTTCACAGGTTTGAGCGTGTCAATCCAACGGTTAAGTTGAACGCGAGATAGTAGCTAGGTAACTTGTGTCAAGTCTACACCCTAGCCATAGCATGTCATCAGTGGTATGTGTCAAGTCGTTCATTGCCTTGCTTTAATGTTATTTAATTCTGAAGGATTCTTGATTTGGAAATAGATATTTAGAATAATTGCATTTAAATCATGTTGATGGTTATTTAATTTAAATTATGCAATGTGGATAAAAGTTTATATTTAAATTAATTAATTAAACGTGATACAAGAAAATAAAAGGAAATAAAAGAATTAAAATTAATTTTGGAATTTAATTTCAACATGTGGGAATTAAATTAGAATTTATAATTAAATTTTTATTTGGGAAATAAGTTTCAACTTTGGAAATAAATTTATTATTTCAAATTGCATTTTAAATTGAAAGTGGGTTTTCAAAAATTGAAATTGAAATTGAGATTGAAATTGAAATTTGAAATTGAAATATCTAATTTGCATGTAATGTGAATTAGGGTGGTATTAGGTATTTTTGTTTTATAATGAATACATGTTTTAATTTTAGGGCATAAAATTTTTAAAAAAATTCATTTTTATAGCAGAGAAGAAATCTTGGAAAAATTTGCACAAAGAAGGGTTTGAAGAAAGTTTTGACTATTGAATCGATTGGATGAAAGATTGTTTGCATTTGTTGAGTTTTGGATTCAATTCATTGGATAATTGAAGAAAATTGGGGAGATCTTTGGAGGAGGTTTACATCAGAAATTCATCTTTGCATGTAGCTTCTTCAACCAGGTTTTCTTCTTTGTGTTTTATTGTTCTTGACTGTTTTTAAAATAGTAGTGATTAAAGATTTGTTTGTTAGATCTATTTTAGAAAATAAATTTGTTGTTAGAAGAAAAGAATCAAATAGATTTGCAGCTTTTGCTTTGTGAAAATTTTTGAGTGAAAATTGTGAAAACTTTAGTTGAATTTAATTTGTTTGAGGAAATCGATTATTGTGTTTTGGATTCAAACATAGAGATTGAGCAATGTTTTAGAAAATGAAACCCTCTGTTTATTATTAAAAAATCAGATTTTAAAATCCATAGATAGTTATATTTTCAAAGGTAAAATGGTCTGGTTGCGTCGCATATAACTCCACTTTCACAAACTAGGTTGTCAGGAAATTTAAAGGGTTTCTGCACCTTGGAATGTTCTTATCCTTGTAAAACAATCACAAATACCCAGATCGTAGTTTTTGAGCTATGCTTGAAACATGAGACTACTGTTAAGTTATTTTTCCATTGCTGCTTTGATAATAAAATATTAATAAATTGATATTTATAAATATTAATATTTTATGTATTGTTATTATAATATTAAAATATTATTTGATAATATTTTATATTATAATTTATAATATTAGAATATTATATTTATTTATATTATTTTAAATAAAATCTGTATATTAGATTAGTGAAAATAAAATTATAAACGTATGGGGAAATTATTGTTTATTCTAAAATGACATATTAAAGTTTAATTGAAGGAGTTAAATATCTGATTTAAAGAATGCATAATTTAAGATTTAATTGTGAAATTTAAATTCACATATAAAAGGTCCAATTATTAATTTGATTTAATTGGAAAAATATATATATGATATTGGGTTATAGTCCAAATACTGATCTTATTTTAATACAATAAGTTATGGAAGAGACCAAATGTTAATTTGATTAATTTTATAATGATTTAATTTGCAAGGGCAATTGGTTATTTAATTTAAGCGAAATGTTTTGAGTTATAGTTGAGAATATTTATTTTGTTAAGAGAAATTAGAGAATTAAATATTAGTGTAATTTCTCCCCAAAATTTAATATGTTTTAGTTGTTGAAATTTAATATGTTTTATTAAATAATGTATTATTTAATAAAATATATTAATATATATACATATGATGTATATTTACATGTTGTTTTCAATCAGGAGTATAATTAGTTTTTAATTTGTTTTACTTAAGTGCATGTATTTGAGTTGCATGGAGATTTAAAAAAAAGATAAGGTTAAATGCATGATTAATCTGTTAGGGAAAATGATATTTTAAGATATTTTATAATTGCAAGGTCAAATAGATAAGGAAAGAGACATTTTATAAATTCCATGCTTAGATAGGAAATTGATTGAATTATATGAGTTAGATAGAAAACGAAAGAAATCCAATTAGATGTGTACTTGTGTTGGTTTTTGAATGCATGGTCGAATTGTTAAGAAAAAGGATATTTAAATATATCGAAGAATTGTAGAAGTATTTATATTTGAATGTTTGTTTAATTAATGAGATTTTATTGGAAAAAAATAAATGAATGCATGGTTAAATAGAAAAGCCAAGAGTTATTTTTATATATTGATAAAATGGCATGTTTTGAATAGAGAATTGAAAAGATATAGGCTTTGGATAGAAATAGAATATAGTAATGGCAATAGTTTATGTTGTATTGGAAGTAAATCTAGGAAATGAATATATTTGAAAAGACAAATATTTATTATGTTTTATTTATTTTCATAGAGCAATTTAATCATTGTGAATGAAATATTAAAGAATATATGTAATTAAATTTATTAATATATATATTTGGTGTCTATATAATATGGAACATATTTATATATATATATATTAAGTGTAAATTCATTATCGTATTTTATTTTAATAAGATGCATGCAATATATTATTGAATAGAGATTTAAAATTGATTCATTAGTATATATGGGTAAATGGGTAGAGAAATAATATTTTATTATGTTAAAGTGATTGCATATTCTAAATAGGAAATTGAATGAAATATAAGATTTGGTTAGGAAATGGAAAGAGTTTACTTACATGATTTTGTGTCGATTTAAAAGTAAATTAAGAAGTTGTTTATATTGATGAGGCAAGTAGTTATCCTAATTTGCTTTCTTTCCATTAGAGCAATTAATTCATTGTGAATGAAATATGAAAGAGATATGGATTTAGTATATCCAAAAATAGTAACTTCTTCATGATTATCTTGAATGATTTAATTCTCTGTATTCAGTAAAGAGAAGTAAGTTTAAATGTTTTAGATTCTCAATAATGAAAGAGGAAATAGGGGTTATGATTATTTCAGATAATCTAGTTATCATGTCTTTGACTTTGTCAACACTACCTATTGAATGAGTATGGATTTAGGAAATCCAAATATTAGATTTGATTTATGACTTGAATGCTTTTGTTGCTATGTCGTCAAGTTGCATTGTGGGTTTTGGGATTTAGTGTTAGTCCTAAATTATAAGATGTTCAGAAGAACTTAGTTGATGCAGGAGCATCCAGTGGTCTAAGGGCAATCCTACATCACCCAAAAATATATTTACTTTCATTTAGATTTTTTTTTGTAGATGTTTTTGCATTTCTGGATACCCTTTTCGTGGAAGAAGAATTCCCAACTTTCAGAACTGCTTTTCTGCTTTTTCTGCTCAACTGCTATTTTTAGCAGGTATGAATTTGAAGGCGTGAGGAGACAAAAATTTAAGGGAAGCTTCATGACATAATAATAAACACTTTCGTGAAAGAATCAGATCAAGAGCATTTCCGGTTCAAAAGTTATTCAAGTTTCAATTTCTTCTTTTTGCCTTATGAAATCTTCGGAGCTAATTTTGAGGTACTTAGAGGCTCCGGATGGGCCTGAAAAATTGGCGGAATACGAAAGTGGTTAGCCTTTAGGCCCCACTTTCCGGCAAGAGATCTTCGCGAGAGCTTTCCGAAAAGGTATTATCATTGAAGATCTGATGGTTAGATCTTGAGTTAGGGCTTCCGAAAGTTGGTGCATAATTTGAATCCCGTTTTTGGCTCCAAACAAAGAAACGGGCTATTTATGGGCGAGTTACTATTTCTTTTAGGCAGTTTTTGGGGAAAGAAGATCGCATGCTGCGAATAGGGGAATTTCTGTAGTTTCTTTCTGTAATTTGCATGTATTGCAAAAACTGGAGGAATTGAGATCCTCTGCATGTAGGAATTTCATACTTTGAAAATAATAAGATTTGTTAGTTTTTCTGTGTGATTTTCTGTGTCTCGGGTTGCACCCTCATCATTAGTGGATGAGGATTATCAAATCTTTATGTCAACCAGTTGTTCTTCCCTTGTGTAGTGCATGGTGTATTTTCAGTTATTACCCGGTTTTCATGAATGGGGATGTTTGCACCTCTTTAGTTTAGGAGCGGATTATGGGATCCGTGTCTCCTTGTATGGAGTAACCTTGTTATGTGGTTTCATCTTGTTGCCTCTTGTGAAAGGAGTGGACTATGTGTTTTGTTGCCTCCAAAATGGTTGGAGTGAGTTCTTATACTTGTTTTTTTCCCTTGGGATGGAGTGGTTATGATTCTTAGGTGTATGCTCTTGAGATTCCCTTGGTGATTGGTATTTGTATACATGTATGGTTCTCTGAACATAATTGGTCTATTTTATGTCTGGAAGCAATATGATCTATGTCAGTGATGTGAGAGTTGTACTTGTTTATTGCATTTGCTTGGACATTTCAGTATGAGTTAGTTTGAGTCTGCCTTTGGTTAGAGGTAGTAGTATCTTGATCATGTTGTGTGGTTACTATCTCTTAGCATGGGGGGTGGGCCTTCGGGTACCACATGGTTGGGTGGAACATGCACCAAAACCGTTGTGTCCTCCTTGATCTTCAGTTCATGGAGGTGAGACATCCAGATGGACAGCTCACGGTTCTTATTGTATTTTCTTACATTGTAATATTTCAGATTGTATAAGTTATTTTATCCCTCTTATGTTATGAGGTGAGATTATGTAATTGTTATA
The DNA here is from genome assembly GCA_007115665.2 of Sequoiadendron giganteum. NCBI lineage: Eukaryota > Viridiplantae > Streptophyta > Pinopsida > Cupressales > Cupressaceae > Sequoiadendron > Sequoiadendron giganteum. The sequence goes on along the minus strand of CM021100.1, from coordinate 698,034,918 downwards.
CTTTTGTACTATAGTCTCATTCTGGGAATGAGTGATGTAACTATTGGATTAAGTTAATGTTTTTGAGATTGTATCTTGGATGTTCATCTTGTTATGTTATGTGGTATTCTTATGATGTTTGACGTTTATCTCATAAAGTATTTATTGATATGGTTTATGTAAGATGTATGTGTGGGTTTAAGTAATCCTAACCTTGTAGCCTTAGAGGTTGTTGTTAATTAGTGATTGAATGTGTATGTTATTACACTTTATAAAAAGAAAAATTGGTTCACTTAAGTCGTTAATTACAACTTCCTTTAGGGTTACTTGGCGGGGCATTACAAGTTCTCTATGAATTTGTTAGTTAATTCATTGAAAGTTTTGATGACAGGAGGTAATCATGAGAACCATTACGTGGATTTGTCCCCCTAAGATCCTAGTGAAGAGGTGAATTAGATAAGTGTCATTATGTATCACCTCTAGATAAGAAACATGAAATTCTCTGATATGCTCCATGAGGTCTCCTTTTCCTTTATATTTATCAAACTTGGGTATTTCAAAATTTCTTGGAAAAGGAGGCATAGGTATCACTCTATAAAATGGGTATGGGCATATGTCTTCAAATGTATAGGTTTTGTTTGTTGACCTCATACTCATATTTTAAATTTTTTGTTGCAAATGTTGTATTTGGAGAGCCAAGTCATTTTTTTGCATGTTATTAGGATCATAAATGGATTAGGGGTGTGTGAATGAATAACCTTGGGGAAAGTTCATTGATTATGAATTTTGGTGAATACAAGAAGAATTTTTGGAAATGTATGTGTGAGTACTAGGGTTGAATTTAGCATGAGGGTTGGATGCGATAAATTTTTATTGAGGATTTATGATGGTGTGGTGTTGTGAAGTCAAAGTGTTTTGATGGATGTTTTGGTGTGTGTTAGGGATGATAATATGTTGAGGTTGTGATGTATAAGTATAGGTGTTGGATGTAAGTGGTTGGTAAATGTAAGATTTATGTGGATTAACCACTTGAGTGGAGATGTTAGAGTTATTATATGGAATTATATTTAGGAATGATGGATTAGTCACTATGTTTGTATGTGTAATGTGTGGTGGTTGAGATGAATTAGTAATGATAGAAATGTTAGGTGTTTTAGTATAGGTGGTTTGTTTATTTGTAAGGTATTCACTAATATGTGTGTAAAATTGGTTGGTAAGAATGTATGTGGGATAGTGGATGCTATTTGTTGAGATGGGTTTTAATTTTTGGTTGATATGGCATAACAATTTATTTGGGGTTGGATGTTTTTATTATAAATGGGTTTTATGATAGTGTGGTTTTGTGACGTCAAAGAAGGTGGCATGGTGTTAGTGTTGTTGGTGAGGGGTATGTTAAAGTTGTTTTGGGATCTTATGTTAAGGTCATCTACAAGAGGGATGGTAGTGTCATGTGTTTGTTGTATGGTATTATTAGAACTTGTTTCACCTAAGGTTGATGGTGGAGTGTTATTAGGGATGTATTTTATGAGGGTGGTGTCAAATATTGTGGGTGTTATTTATTTGTTTCCATTGATGTTTGTACTATGATAAGGATTTAATGGAAGTGGGGTTTCTAAGCCACTTGAAATAAATGTGGGTATCTCTCCTTATGGTGCTCCAAATAGTTCCCTATGTAAGGGTGTCTTGTTGGGATATTGGTGCTTCATTTTATTCTTATCTTGCAATCTTGTTTCAATAGGAATATAATATTTGTATAAGAGTTGAGTTTTTTGCATGTCTGATGATTTGAGATAATGATTTGGGAAAAGAGAAAGAGTGTATCTAGATCTTCAGGTGTTATGATCAGGGGTTAGATAATGATATTTAAATTGTGAACTATACTTTTGAGTTCATATTTAAAGGATAAAAGGGGTGGAATAGTATAACTTATAAGTAGCCAAATTTTCTAAGCTAATCTACTCACAAATAGGATAGTTTGATTCTTCAACTTGGAGAAGAAAAAATTCCAATCCAAACACCAAAGTATGGATAATGGGGATATCAAAGATCTAGATAACTATAATAAGTCTAATCTAAATGTGTGGATGATGAAAAAAATGTCCTACATCCAAGTCTATGTGTGATCAAATATTGTGAATGAAGGTACAATGGGATATGTTAAAATCTTATGTTGATATTTTTTATGCTAATCAATTATATGTATATAGGTTTGTTTGGTAAGACTAGAAGATTTGGAAGCAACCAAAAAACTAATAATAAAGCAAAAACACAAGAGGGAACACTTGTAGGATTCTAATAAAAAATGAATGATAGTTCAATTTTTAAGGTAGAATTGATGATATAATGTTCTAAAGTAATTGCACCAATTTAAGCCACAATTGCACCACTCTATGACACAATTATGATTTTTTTTGGAATAATTATACCACTTTGAGGCACAATTGTGCAATTATATGGAAAAATTGCACTAATGGATAGAAATGTGACACAATACTATCAAATACAAGATTCTAAAGTTTAGAGGAAAATCTAGTAGTTCAAAAGGAAATTGCACCACTTTTTGGAGAAAATACGGTAAGATAGGCCATAAATATGCCACTTTGTAGCAAAAATGCAACACACAAAGGAACATATGTGCTAGAGTAGGACAATTGCAACCAAGGATCAAAAAAATGTGAGATTCTAACTAGAACTAAATGTTCTACTCTTGGATAGTGAATTGTGTAGATTGGTAATCAATTACATTATAAGGTAATAAAATTCTTGATTCTAAGTGTTATTGTTCTAGGTTGATTATTTTCAGCAATTTTTAGCAAGAAAACTCTTCAAAAAATGGATAGCATATAGGAATGACTGCAAGGTAATAAGGATGATTTTGTAAGCCTTTTCACACAAGATCTTGCTATTAGGTGTCATAAGTATTTCAAAATTAAAAAAACATGAAGAAAAGCACAACCTAATTATTTATATAGTTATGTATACTTTATGTATACCCAATACACCAAAGTTCTAATACTTTGTAAGATTATATAGAAAAAAAATTATTGTAAGAGTGTATTGCTATAGATCTAGTGGCATAGTCCCAATAAGGAAACAAGCTCACTTCTCTCTCCTTGAGAAGCTAAAGTTGCCAAACTAAAATTTTTTTATCTCTACTCAAGGGTCTATGTGGTAAATAGCTTTTGATATGATATTGTACCCTACAATACACCAAGCTATGATTGAAGGCTCCTAGGCTTCTAAAAAAATGGTTTCTAGTGGGGGACTATCATGAACACAGAGCTCATTTGTAATAGCCTAAGATTGGAGGGGTCACCTCCACTCTCCTCACCATACATGTCTCGATGGAACAAGGGTCATGTGAATCATCTTTGAATGATGCTAACAACTCCTTGTGCTTCATATTTCTCTCCCCCCTTTTTATAGCTCACAAGGGAACATGGTTGAGGTTGAACCCTAGGGTGATGAAATCCCTTGGAAAGACTCCTATTGAAAATAAAATGAAGCTATTGCATGTTTCTCTTGCACCTAAGATCACACAAGTGTTTAAGGGGAGAGGATATGAACACAATAACTTGGGTTGACACAACAATGCGCAAGCACACATGACATGATAAACAATTATTCATTAACCTAAAGAAATCAATTTTTTTCTATTCTATGAAAGTATTAAACACACAAGTTCCTATAGTAGAATATGTTAGTAGTCTTATGTTTTAAGTATTCAACCCAAACAATTCCACAAGCTTCAACCAAATGATTAGTAACAAAAAAACCTTATTTGATAAATGTGTGGATTTGACCAAAAATTAAGAACATCAAATAGATCATACCTTCTACAATTGTGAGATTCTACACAATAGATGTTCCACTCTATAGAGAAAATTTGTCACTCTACACAAAAATTATTCCACTTTAGATAGTAATTGTTCTCTTTTACAAAAAAAAAAAAACAAGAAAATCAAAGGAAAAAATAACTTTGTCAGTGTTAAATGATAATTTTTTATTAGAAAACAACACAAATAAGTCAAACTATTAGATGCAAAGTAGTTAGGAAAAAACCTAAGAAAACCTTACATAAACAATTGTGCCACTCTATGCATCAATTGTACCACTCTACACAACAGTTGTGCCGAGATCCATAATGATCTCAATTTTCTATTGAGGGTTGCATAAAATGACCCTGTAACTTCAAAAAAACCTTAGAAACTCACAAAAACAAGGTTAATTAGGGATGAAAGAGGGTCCCACTAGGTGTGCCAAAATGTATGACCTAAAATCTAATTGCAAATCTAAATGATAATGAAACAAAACAATAACAAGATTTGTAATCAAATTTAATCACACCAATGAATCAATTGAATGAAGATAAAAAAATGTATACCTTAAATGCATGAGACCTTAAAATTGAGGTCCATTTTCCTCCTCTATTTCACCCTTGGATAAATGGTGTTGAATCCTTACTCTTAGATTTATGATAAGAAAAACAACAATAAAGCACTATCATAAGTTTGTTACATGATCTAAAATCACAAATGAGTGATAGGATGGTTTGATTTATATATTTTTATGACATCGATCAATATTTGAGATCAAAGGAGCGATGAACCATGGAGGATTGATGGCAGGATATATGATTGATTGTTAACTGGTTGCATGATTTGAGACAGCTTATAACATGATTCAATTAAGAGAATTGATTGATGTGTTAAGTGAGACTAATAGGTTGTTGATGGGATTAATTGATTAGTTAACTTATTTAACAAATTAGTGGACTAAAAGTGAGTGGGAGTGAGATTGAATAGATTAATTAGTGAACTGATTAGATGAATTAGTATATTGAGAGTAAATCTTAGTAAGGAGTTGAGATGACAATTATTAATTAATTAAATCAATTAATTATTCATGTCATGTGCAAAATGAATAAAATAAATAAAATAAATGATTTTATATATTTATAGGGAATGGATAATGTTGAAAAAAAAAAATTAATTAATTAAGAAATGGATAATTAATTAAATATAATAAATCATTTAATTAATAGAAGAATAATTAGTAAATTGGTTAAATAATAAAGATTAATTAATTAATAGAGAGAATTTGATGAAATGAGATAATTTAATTAAATAATGTAACTATTTAAATAAATCTAGAATATGGATTTATGATACCTAATAATGGAAAATGATGATGTTTTGGAAGAAATATTTCATTTATATTTAGTGATGCATGAGCGTCCATGGCCTAGTGGTAATCCTGTTTCAATCTATTTTGTTTAATTTTGGAGTGATGGTATTTCATATTTTTGGCTTGGATTACATGTTGAGGATGGATAAATATTTATCTTCAAATAAATTAGTTTGTCAATTAATCTCTTGTACAACTTTGACAAATTGCATTGTGGGTGAAAAAGTAAAATAAAGCAATTTTAAAACATTTTATTATTAAATATTTTAAAAACATTATAAGGGCATTGGGATTGACATGTGGAGTTTTAAAACACTCTGTGCATGATTCCTAAATAATAGGGGTTGTGGAAGTGGGCACCCAAACTTGCTTTTATTCATCTACTTTTTTAGGAGTCAAAAAAAGGAAGAATTTAAAACTGCTTTTCCTATCTTTGGTGGGCTGCTGGGAATGGACATTTATTTTTTTAAATTATTTTTTTGAGGTTCTAAATATGCAACTATAGAAAATGGCATACTTGGTTGAGGAAGTTAAAATTAAGCATATGAAATAAGTTCCTTGACAGGGAGGTGGAGGCATCATTGGAGGTTATTTAACAATTTTAAATTCATTATTCTTCCAGATTTTTGGAGGAAAAGAGAGGTAGGCATTGTAAGACCCCTCCATTTTTGCCTTTTGGACCCAGCAGTGTCCGGTTGGTTGTGCTGTGGTTTCTGTTAATGCTTGGAGTGTGGTACTCATTTTTAATGGATCATTGTTTTGCATAATAATGTGCTCGTTATACTTTGATGTGGTGGTATATTATTCAGATGTTATCATTATGATATGCTTAGATTACCATTGCAAATATTTGAATTAATGATGTTTATGTTGGATTAAACTATTGATGTTAAAATTCGTCAGTTAGTAGCATTGTATGGGTGAAGGGGACGGGATTGCATCACTCGCTTGCGAGCGCCCTGCAATTTCGTGATTCCCTCTTCACAGTGTGTTTTCTATGATGCGGATATACATGTACGACATTTTATTGTTCGCAGGTTGACAGGTACAAGACACTGACTCCACCTGGTTTCACAGGTCTGAGCGTGTCCATTGCCAACGGCAGTTGATTGGGAGATAGTAGCTAGGTTTCTTCTGTCAAGCCATCACCCTAGTCTTGTGTGTGTCGTCGATTTTGGTCTGGGTTGTTGAATTAAATATTATTGTTCTCTTGCTTTGATTTTATTATATTGCAAGTTAGAAAAGTTAAATAAATTACTATGTGGTTAAATTGTTAATTTAATTAATCCAATTATATTGTGGAAAATGTTATTTTATTCAAAGACTAATTTAATGTAATTAATAAAATAAATAAATCTTGGATTTGATTTATTTTATTAATTTATTTAAATTAATTATGTCGAAAAGAAGTTATGTATGCATCTTGATAATTGTAGTTTTTCTTAAATTAAATTAAATTGAAAATTTATGAAAATGTTATTTTATTTATGGATTAATTTAATGTAATTAATAAAATAATTAAATCTTGGATTTGATTTATTTTATTAAATTACTTAAATTAACTATGTTGGAATGAAGTAATTATGCACTTTAGTGATTATAAGCTTCTTGATTTGAATTAAATTGTAAATTTAAGGAAAAGTTAAATGTTATTTTTTGGAAATTAGAAAAAGACAAAATTAGAAAATAGGGTTACTTTCAAAAGTTTGACTTTAGGGTTTGAGGAGATATTTTCCTTTTGGCTATTAATTGGTTTTTGGAAAAATTTGGGGGACATGAAGAAATGGAAAAAGATGGAGAAGGGAAGAATTTAGGGTTTTGGGGGTTTTTGAAGTTGCATGGAGGAAATGGATTGTGAAGAGGAATCATGGCACCTTTGTGGATCTTATCAAACTTCTGGAAAAAGAGAAGGAGCTTGGATCTGAGGAGGAGACTTGCACCATTTGGCCATCTCTCAAGCTTTCTGAAAACAGGTTTTCTTCTTGTTAAAATTTGATTATTTTGAAAATAATTCACAATATGAATTGCTGTTTGGAAATTATGAATTTAAAACCGTGATTGTTTTCAAGACTAAATCCATGTTAGAATTTTTGTGGTTGTCCTTCCTTTCCTCTATGCTAAAGTTGGAGAATTCTATTGAGAAATTTATTTAAAAATAAATAAAATTATCTGTTAAAATCTTTGTAAGATTTGAGTATTTTCTGGTTCTTCAATTTGACTATTTTGTTGAAACTATTTATTTATATATATACTTTATATATACATATATAAATTTGCATATATGATTAACATATATATACAAATATATACATATATATAAAAGATATATATAAATATAAAATATTCAAAATTTATTTTTATACTGGAAAAATTCGCCATAGGCGAAATCGAAAAAACGCAGTTCGAAATGAAGGTTATATTATTTTATTGTTTTGGCTATATTTTGAGGGGGACTGTGGGAGGCGCTGCCCCCACCACCGCCCCCATACAGGGGACGGCTGTGGAGATAGAGCCTCCATGCAGCCCCCACCTCCCATACTCCGCTCGACCGCCACTCTTGGCGCGGCTATGTGTAACACAGCCGGCGCCCTTAAGGGAGCCGATTGTGTTACCCATAGTCGGCCAGGGTTTGGCTATGGTTTAATCCGCCGCCCTTCCAATAGGAAAATCCGCCGCCGACCCTACAACCAGTAAAAATAAAACTTGAGGCCAAAAGTATGGGTGCCCTAAAATGTGGCATGAGAATCTATGATCAAAGCTTACCCTATTTCATTTGGGGATTTAAAAAAATAATAATTATAACTAAATTAAAATATAATATCTTGATATCATATGTTATAATATTAAAATATTATTAAATAATATTTTGAATATTATATTTTATAATATAGGAATATTATATACATATATTTCAAGGGGAATTAATTAATGGCATGGGTAAATTTTTAAGGAAAATTTTATATCATGATGTTATAGTCAATTTATGGAATGTTATTTTGAATAAATTATTTGAAAAGACTAGCATCGAAATTAAGGATAATATATTTTTATGTCATGATTAATGAAGTTCTAGATGATTTATTCCAAAAGAGTTGTAGATAAATTCCTTAAATGTTTTATTTCAAATTGAAGGGGTAAAGACTATTTAATTATTATTGATTGCAAATAAGGGAAAATTAAATATTGATTCTAGGTTATAGCAGAGATAACAGAATTAAGATGATATAGTGGGAAAATAATAAATTGTGTTAACATAAATGGTTAATAGACGAACCATTAGAATTTTAAATATTTAGTTGTGGCTTTTATTTTAATATATGTGTATAGATTTTTAAATACATATGTATTAAAATATAGTTTTAATGATGTTGAAATTAAATGTATTTGAGAAACTTAGATTAAGTTCAATAGCTCAACAGTTCAAATTAACTATTTGATTTAGAGTTAAATGAGAAAATTATAAATCAGGTGCAATAGTCATATTAGTGAATTGAGCTAAAATATTATTTTGGGAAAAGACAACTATTGAATTTCAGATAATATATTTATTAGTGAAATTAATTAAGGTTTAAATGAATTATTTTGGAAAGTAGAAATAGGTGATGTGAAGGAGTATGTCTGAAATGACCAAGTAAATAATTATTTTCATTATTACCAGTGATTAAGTAATTGAATATTAGTTTAAAACTCTCCTTATGTCGAAAAGGGATATTGGTAAATCTGATTTAATATGGCAACAAGCTAGTGAATTTTAATTGAATAAAGTGGATTTAGGAAATGCAAAGAAGGTGTAGTTATGATTAAAATTGCCTGTTTAAAATGTTGTTTCTCTTATTATTGAAAGAGTAATTATAGGATTACATATTGGGGTTAAATTTTGGCATGTATCTGAAGGAGGTAATATTAAATTAGAATTGTTAAAACTATAAATTATTGAATTTTATAAAAGGCACAGGATTATGTTGGGTTTAAAGTATTCAAGGGAATTGAGTTAGTTATTAAGTTAGAATTCTTCCTTCGCTACAACAGTTGAACCAATTGATTTTAATAGTTTATTATTCTGTGAAGACAATTAGTATATTTGTATGTGAGATCCTTTGAAAAGAAAATGGATTTAGTATATCCAAAGGTAGATGTTTCATTTGTGTCAGTGATTACTTCCTTCGTATTTTTATATTGGCATTTGGATTAAATATGTCTTTAGTTTGTTAAAATCTTTCGTAAAGGGTTAAATTAAGTGGGTTGTCATATCATGTATCAACCTGTTTTAGGAATGAATGAAGTTCATGTTGATTTTATTATTATTGGAAGAGCAATTATGCGATTTAATATTTGGGTTATATATATTGTTCCTTGTCTGGAAGAGGTGTTGTTTAATTGGTTTCACTGCATCATTAGATTTATGGTTTAGATTAAGGAAGTTGATTTAAGGTATCCAAAATTAGTTTATTCTTTGCAAGTGCTTGTGTGATTGATTCCTTTGTGTTCATGATTGAGGTAATGGGTTAAGTATCTTGGTTTGTAAGTCTTCTAGTGAACCCTTGAGTTTGGAAGTTGTTGTTGTGAAGTCAACCTTTTGTTAGTTACATGATTAGTACTTGTGGTTGTGTCAATGATTGACCCAGTTTCCATGAACGGGGATGTGTTGTGCCTCTTGTGAAAGGAGAGGTTTATAGAAATAGTGGCTCCTTGTTAGGAGTGGTTTTGTTATGCTTATTTCCTCCAGTGTTTGGAGAAGGGCTTGACTTATGTTTCCTCCTAGTATTGGAGTGATCGTCTTATCCGTTGTTTGTTCTTGGGTCTCCCGTGGTATTGTTTTGAATGTTTGTTGTAAAGTGAAAAGTGTCTTCCATTAGGGGCCAGAGCCGTGAAGGGTAAACTGGATAACCTTGGGAAGGAGTTTATTCGAGTGTCATCTATTGCAATGTGATCCATGTCAGTGATGTTACAGCAGCCATGTAGTGGGTACTGGATGGTTTGTGTTTGGTTTTCTTAACCTACCTGATCTATCATACGTGGAAGCAATGTAACTCTGTTAGAGTCATACTTGGTGTACTTGTGATGTAATTGATTTGTACGTGCGTTGATCTTGAGTTGTACTTGAGTTAATTTTGTGTCAGTTTGAATCACTTTGATTCCAGCCTGTGTCTAGAGGTAGTTGGTCTTGTCATGGTACCTTGTTACTATCTCCTAGCACGGGGGGTGGACCTTTGGGTTCCACATGGTTGGGTGGTGTGCACCTTACTCCGTTGGACTTCCTTCTTGTTCGTGTTGACGAGGTTTCCAGTTGAAGAGTTCATGAGATCCAGTTATTTTGTATGCTTTATTCATTTATGTAATCTTGTTATTTATTACCCCTCTTTGTTCTTGAGGTGGAAATTGTAATATGTATTCATGCTTTTGGATTTACCTCATTCGGGGAATGAGTGTTGTAATCTTATTGTAAAAAGATATCTCATGGTATCTTTAATTCTCTCTGATGAATTTATCTTGTATGGAATGTATGTGTTATTCATTTCATAAGCTTTTAAATGTTGTGGTTTCTTTTCATGATTGTAGTTCGTGGGTTATTAGGTAGCCTCAGTCTCGTGACCCTAGGGGTTGTTGCAACGTGTAGCGAACTTTCTTATTTATTACACTTTAAAAAAAAAAAATTAGTTCGTTTATTTAGTAAATTGCAACTTCCTCTAGGGTTGCGTGGCGGGGCATTACAGGCATGGCTTCTCTTGGGAAGAGGAGAAAATGAAATTTTGTTGCAGATTTTTGGAGGTGTTGCAAAAGAAAATGGATTATGATATCTATTATTGATTATATTAACAAATTTGGTTGTGGAAGAAGGCAGATTAAATGGTCAATTTCATAGTGTAGGAAGGTGATTTGAAGAAGAGGAGCCTATATTTTTTCTTTGATGTTGTTTTCTATTTTTGATTAAGGTAAAAGTAGGTTTTGAAGGGACCCCGAAACCATTTAACAACCAAGATGGTAAAGATAAAGAATAAAAAAGTTTAGCATATAAGATAAGAAGCTTCCGACAAAGATAAACACAAAGACCAACATAGAGACATCACAACAAAAAACTAGCAGGAGTCTAGTAGAAATCTAGCCACTAAGCTAGATTGCTCAGGATATCAACCACTTTCTTTTCTAGATTGTTCATACTAATTATTTTTTTCTTCATCTCTTGGATATCCATAGGGGTTTTATCGATGTTCCTTTTCAGGTTGGCTCTGGTTCATTTGCTTGGCCCTGCACCCTCAACCTAGCTTTGATCTTTGTCTTCATCCACATCCACAATAGTTCTTAGTTCATGTGCCCTTTCCAAATTCTCAACCATCATGTTCATGGCACTCGCAGTGGACTTCATGATTTTGTGGCTCATTTCCAAAACCCATTCTTTAGCTTTTCCTCCATTTCTAAAAGCTTTTCATCATGATTTCTCTTGAATTGTTGCAAATCCTCCACAATTTTCTTACGGAAATCATTACAATAGAGTTTGAGACTCTCCCTTTTGTGTGTTTTAATTGAAAAAAAGCTAAGCATTGGGCCAAGAAATGCCCAAACAATATGTCAAAACCAAAAGCAAAGTCAAGCATCAAGGAGACTAAAATTTGGAAGGCTAAAATGTTGGAGAAATCCCAGGAGGATGGGAATAAGGGCAACTTGAATAACTCTATGGATGGTTAGGATAAGAATGGGGAGGTTTAGAACTCCAACTTGGAAGGTAAAAATGCTGAAGGGCCTACGAATGGGAATATTTTTGGTCAATGTTGTTAGTGGTGAAAATAAAGAAGATGTGGATTCGAGCACCAAGGGGTCCCAGGGTGAGAACATAAAGGAAGATAGAGGAAGCATTGAAAAATCTAATGAAATCTTGCTGTTGCAAATTTTTTTGCTCATGTTTGATGTTGCATAATATTTTTGTTGCGAGTTTTTTGAATGAGGGTTGAATGCCCCTACATTATTTAGGTGTCTATAGTGGTTATATATTCAAACAAATATATATATCTTAAATTTTTATAATCATCAAAGGTGAATGCTCCCAACTGTATAATACAAACCAAAAAATATAATTTCTCTATGAGAATATATTATATTTTCTAGTCTTTTAAGCTAATGATATTATTGGCTAGCTCATTCACCCTTACATTCTACTCTGGTATAAGGAGATCACTATAATTGTTGAGATAGAAGTGAAAAGTGCTCATATACCCCCTTATAATGCCTTCACAAAAATCATTTAGACTTGCATTTTAAAACTATGACATAAAAAATTCCCACTATGTGTTCTTCCTTGCGGTCACCCCCATCCTAATAATAGAATTCAATATTAGTGGATGAATATCTAGTTTTATGGGATCAACACCGTAGCCAAATCTTTGTGTCCCTTACCCTCCACCAAATTGTTAAAGAGGCATTTGTATACCATTTTATCATAAATGCAACCATTTGATCGGTCTTTTATGAATAACCTCCATGATTGCAGTGATGCCCTTATTATCTATGATCTAAAGCAGCCTCCTTAGTTGATCCCACACATTCTCTTGAAGAAATAGGCAAGAAATTTCCAATACATCTTTTTTTGTCATTTTCTTCTACCACTCTGCATGCTGAAAACCAGCCTACACATAGCTTTATAATTTCCTCCTCGGTTTGAAGATAAATTTTTTCAATTTTTTTTATTAGGGACTCTGAGAAAGTATAGTTTTCAGGTTCAAGTTTGGTTCCCAATGATAGTTTAGTCACCTCATAATCCCCTTTTACTCAAGCATATCTTTCCTCTTGGAACTCTCTATATCAAATTTCAATATTTTTTAAAGGTCATCCCATTGAGTGGTAAAATATATCAAAATAGTGTCCTTTTTCTAATCCACCCCAATTAGCAAGATAATTTTTCACATGGTTATATTCTTTGATCCACAGATCTTTGATTTTGGTTACCTTTGGTTGTAAAGCCCAACTTTTGATCATACCTTTTCTTATCATATATAGACATACATATATATGTATACTTGTAGATAATGTATATATGTATATATATTAATATATATCTATATAAATGTGTACATTGCATATGTATCTCTGAAGTTTGGATTAGAAATTGAATAGAGTGGCATTAATCTTCATTTCTTTATATTCATATTAGTTGTGTTTAAATTATTATCTTTCATTTTCATTGTAATTATGTATTCAAACAATTATATATATATTTATGCATATGTGTGTGTGTGTGTGTGTGTGTCTATGTGTGTTTGTGTGTTTCCATGGTTTCTTGGTGGTTTTCCAATTCCATAATCTATAACCCCCATAATTTTATAGGTTGTAAAATGAGAAGGTACTATATACTTTGTGGGCTTTCTAATGCACAATCTCACACACTTCCTCTCATATCTACATGTATGAACACCATTTACTATATGAATTTATATAAATAGCAAATGGTTTAAGGCTACCCTAATAAACATCAAATCCAAATTTAATATAGAATTGAGTCATTTCAACATACAATTCATACATAAATGGTAACTACAAATTGAAATGATCGAATCATCCCCAAAATAAATCAAATTTGAAAGAAAAAAAATAAAAATTAATGCATTCAATTATCATATTTTAATTATTTTATGAGGGAAATCAGCTAGCGTCATTATCACTTATTCTCATTTGCTAATATCCTTTGCATACTATAGAGCATTAATAGGAATCCTCTACAAATTCCTTAAATTTCCATTCATCTTCAATTTCATCAAATTTAGATTTGAAAGTGGACACAGTAGCATGCAATTTCATCATGCTAGAAAATATGCATATATATACATGCATACATACATACATATATATACATATATATATATATATATATATATATATATATATATATATATATATATATATATATGTATGTATGTATATATATATATTTGTGTGTGTGTATCTGTGTGTGTGTGTGTGTATGTATACATATATGTTTAGTTTAGATTCTTCATCATCATAGAAACCCAATATTTATTATTTGAGATGCATGAAGAGAAATGTTGAAAATGGTAAAATTATTATGGGAATTATTTCAGATGCATGATGGAAAAAGTTAAAATGGTCAAAATATTTTTGTAAATAATCCACTAATTAGAATATAGTAACATGTATGCTAAAATTTATGAGGAATATGGTCTAAGAAAAGGTAGTTGGTGGGTGTAATGTTATGATAATTTAACATCGATGCCATGAACTTCAAACATTAAAAAATGAATTTTACAGATCTAAGATTAAGTGGTGAATTTTGTATATATAAATATAATTGCACATTTATATGTCTAGGAATATAATTATAACTTGTATATAATATGGTATACAATGTGATACATACATACATACATACATACATACATACATACATATATATATATATATATATATATATATATATATCTATTCATAAATCAATTGTTGAACACATGCACACACATATATGTTTTACTCCAAATCATTTATATAGATGCATGAGCATTAACCTAAAATTTAAATTTTGGTTTACATTTTAAATTTGAAGTTGGTGCTTTATTCTGGATTTCAATTTTTTGGCTTGTAATAATTGGGGGTATGGTGTTTTTGATAGTTAAGTCTTTTCTTAATTTATTTTCACCTCTTTTGGTTGATCATGTGGAAGGCATGTGATATATGCAAAATAAAAAAAACTTAAAATAGTGAGAAGATCCCACACAGTTGGGAGAAAAAGATAGTTATTTGAATTCAATTATAGTTTTTGGTTGATTTTTTTAGTTGCCAAGAAAGGAATCATGGAAAAAAGAAAAGAAATAGAAATAAGTAATGGTGGCATGGGAATTTGGCTAACTATAGGTTCTTGATAAAATGAAGAAAAAATGACTGGAATAAGGCATCCAACATTGCCAAACCATCGTGCCTTCGGGGAATAAACATTGTTGCATATTGGATTGGGTTTTGTATTTGAATGAACTTCCAATTATTAGTTTATAAATGAAGGAAAGTAATATTTAATAATTTTATTAATCATTGTATTGAATTTTTTTAGTTTTTCTTATCATTACATTATCTATTTACTCTGTATTACTGGCTTTGTTAATTTATTTAGGTTAATTGAATTTCTATGTAAACATTTCATTATCTGGTTTTGAATATACAATGTGTTAGGATTTTCTTTTCAAATTCTTCCAATGCATTTCCAATAGTGGCATTTCAGTTCAATCACATAGCTAAAGAAAACAAGAAAATTTGATTCTTAGTTTAACCACATCCATTATTTTTTGGTATCAAAGCAACAAGATACCACCAAGAATAATGCCAAGAGGAGGTGCTATAATGGGCACAGATGAAGGTATTCTTGAATTATTATAGAATAGCACAACAAGAATGGATGCCATGGAGTAGGCACAAAGGATAGGATTACTTGTTGGAGATATGAGTGACAATGAAGAAAAGGAGCAACAAGCCAAAGAAGAGGTGGTTCACAAAGAAGAAGAAGAACCTGATGGAGTTGAAGTAAGATTACTGGGAGTAGTCATGGGGGTTTCAGCCAAGCCCAAGATATAGGTTCCCACCTACTCAAGAAGCTTGAATGGAGAGGAACTCATTGATCAGATCAATGAGCTTGACAAGTATTTTGAATATGAAGAAGTGGTAGAGGATAAACAAGTCAATTTTGCATGTAAAATACTCAAAGAACACATTGCTATGTGGTGGGATTATGATAAATTAGAAAGAAGAAAGAAAAAAAATTAGAAGATAACTTCTTAGGATAGAATAGTTTCCAAATTGAAAGCTAAATTCCTTTATTGGAGACTACCAAACTATTATACTCAAAATATTATAAAAACTCAAGAAGAAAGAGATGAGTGTGAAATAATACACAGAGGATTTCTACAAGCTTTTGATTCAATCAAGGCATAGTGAAGATGATATGGAGAAGGTATCTAGGTACCTCAATATGTTAAGATGAAATTTTTAAGATGAACTGAGTCTTTTGTCACCTATAAGTCTTGAAGAAGCCTATCAATTTTCTATTAAATTAGAGGAGAAGATTATGAGAAAGAGAAATAAGAAAGAAAGAGGTAGAGGAAGAGGAGCAAGAGGAAGGGGGAAGAACTCTAATAGAGGATAGTAGCACCATCAATGTGAAGAAGTTGACTCTGCTAGAGGACAAGACAATCATAAGAGAGGAGGTTTCCAAAATAGAGGAGGGAGGCTATTTGGTAGAGGTGGCTACCATAGATGAGGAAGATGATTTCTAGGATTTTTTTTTAATTGTAATAATTTTGGTCACAAAAGTTGGGAGTGTTATGAGTTTATACAAGAAGGCCACATGAGGCTTGAGAGGAGTAATCAGATTGTACAAGAAGACCTAGACAGTGAGGGGTCACCTTCTCATCACTTAGAAGAACTTGAGATAGGAGGGTCTTTGTTTTTTAAAAGAGCATTGTTGAATTCATGAAAGGAGATTCAAGAATAGATGCAAAGAAGATCTTTATTCAAGAATAATTGCATGGCTAAAGGTAATTTATACAAACTTATTATAGAAAATGGTAGTATGAATAAGCTTGTGTCAGTTGAAATGGTTAACAAGCTAGGTCCTACTAGAATTAAACATCCTAATCCATATCAAGTTTCTTGACTACAAAAGGGGCATCAGTTATTTGTAGATGATCAAGCCTTCTATAGAGTTTTAGATAGGTAGTTATAAGGACATTGTTATGTGTGACATTATTCCCATGGATATTTTCCATGTGCTTCTTGGTAGGCATTTCCAATTTGAAAAGAGGTCCATAGATGATGGAAGAAACAATACTTACACTTTTCACAAGGATGGTAAAAACCATACACTATTACCTTTGAGAGGAGAACAATGGGATAATAAGAGAAACAATAGCAACAAGGTTATGCTAGTGAGTAGTAGAGAATTTTTTCTGATATGAAGAAAGAAGAAGTGGGATATGCATTTCTACTCAAGCCTAAGGTTGCTTTACCTCTACTAAGTTGGATGATTTACCGAATGAGATACAAGACATATTAAAAGAGAATATGTTTATTGTGGTAGATGATTCACCTAATGAGTTTCCTCCACTGAGGAGCATAATTAGTCACCATATCAATTTTTTCTAGGGGCTAGCCTACCAGAAAATGCTAGATATAGGTTGACTCCCAAAGAGAATGAGGAGATTAGAAATATGGTTGAAGAGTTGCTAGAAAAAATATTGATAAGGGAGAGTCTTAGCCCTTATGTTTTAGCAATAGTCCTAGTGCCCAAGAAAGAAGGAGATTGGATAATGTGTATAAACTCCAGATAAATCAATAAGATTATCATCATATACTAGTTTCTTATTCCAAGGATAGATGATGTAATGGATTTTTTTGAGTGGTTCTATGTGTTTTTCAGAGATAGACTTGAAAAGTGGTTACCATTAGATTAGGATCAGAACTGGGGATGAATGGAAGATAAAATTTAAGACTAATTATGGTCTTTATGAATGGTTGGTTATGCCCTTTTGACTTACAAATGCACCTAGTACTTTTGTGATGCTTATGAACAATGTCTTGAAACTATTCTTGGAGAAATTTGTGATAGTTTATTTGGATGATATACTAGTTTTTAGTAGGTCTAAAGAAGAACACCTAGAGCACTTAAGGTTGTTTATAATGCAGTTGCATAAGGAGAAGCTACCAATCAACCTCAAGAAGGGTACCATTATGAAGACTAAATTAGTCTACTTGGGTTTTGTGGTATCCAGAGAGGGACTTAAGATGGAAAAGGAGAAGGTTAAGGCCATTTTTGATTGTCCAAAACCTAGGATTACTTATGAGGTAATATTTTTCATGGATTTTCTAGTTTTCATAGAAATTTTATCTTAAATTATAGTAGCATAGTTTCTTCTATACTTGACACTGTGAAAGGACATAAAAAGTAGTTTGAATGGACTTAAGAGGCTAAAAATTGTTTTAAAATTCTAAAAAATAAAGTGGCTAAACAACCTATACTTGTGTTACATTATTTTAATAAAGTCTTTCAAGTGGAATGTGATGATATTGGCTTACCAATAAAGGTTGTCTTAAGTCAAGAAGTGAAACTAGTTTCTTATCTCAATGAAAAAATAAATGATTCTAATAAGTATTAAACTTATGACCTTGAATTTTATGTATTAGTTCACTCTTTGAAGAAGTGGAGGCACTACTTGCTTCCCAAGGATTTTTTTGTTTACACTATTAACTATGAACTTCATTTTATTAATATTCAACACAAGTTGAATCAAATGCATACAAAGTGGGTGGAGCACCTTCAGACTTTTAAATTTGTATTGAAACATAAGGGTGGGAAAGAAAACAAGATTGCTAATGCGTTAAGTAGAATAAGTTCATTGTTATAGGAAATTAAGGAGAATAGTGTTAGGTTTGAGAGATTTATGGAGTTGTATGAAAATTATTTAGATTTAAAATATTCATATAGATTTTGAAGGAGTTGTATGAAAATGATTTAGATTTATAAGATGCATATGAAGCTTGTAGTAGTCCTATCAATAGAGATAGTCTAAAAATTATATGTTGAGTTTGTTCTAGGGAAACATTTCAATTACTTTAACATGCAAGATTTCTAGGGTGTTGGTAGAAGGATGCCACAAGATAAACTTAGATCACAATGAGTCACCCTAGTTCATCCCGCTCTACCTATTTCTTCCATGAATCTACTACCTTACCCTAATATTGTTGTAAATGTAGGGACTCTAATAATTTATGCCTTACATTCATTGAGTGATCATCTGGTCATGTATAGCCATCATGTTGTGAATCCATTTAATGATGCATCCCATCACAATGGTGTTGCACCTGATACATCACAACATGATGGTGGTGCACCTATTGCATTAGCTCCCACTGGTATGCTATCATCAACTCCCACTAGTACACTATCTTCTTCAAGACATATTTGTGTGCCTCATCAATGCATGATGTGCAAAAATTTATGTGTGGGTCCTCTCTGGCAGTCCACTAAGGCTTCCATAGACACATCCAACTATGAGGCTCATGATATGTCAGATGTAGGAGTTGATAGAGCATGGAGTGGACAAAATTGCAGGAGAGACATAAACTACTAGGGACAATATAGGAGGAGTGATAAGACTTAAAGTAATTTCATAATGTGTTTTATGTATATTCTTTCATATTTTATGAGAGATATTTTTACTAATATATGTTTATGTGCTGGAATATTTAACAGTTGTTGATAGAGGAGCAAATGTCACAAGTGTAGGAGGATACACATACTACCATTTTATTTACCTTAGAGAATCAACATACAATATTATTTAAATTATTATTTTAGATGTTAATTTTGAAATATATTATGTTTAAATACATGTACTACATATATTTATAGTCTAATGTAATATTGTATTTTGATGCAGCAACTTGGTGTTAGCCCACAGTTGTCATTGCACCAAAATGTTGACCTGTTAATGCTCGATACAATGGCCAGATTTAACAGATCCATGGGTGGCCGTTAGTCCATGTCATGAATCTCAAGGGGATCGCTGACCATCTGATAGAAAACTCCCATTTAGCATTACTTGAGGGGTTTCGAACCCACCACCTTTGGATCTGATACCACTTATTGGCCCATAGTTGTTGTTGCACAAAAATATCAGCCTATTTATGCTCAATACAATTTCCAAAGTTAATGGATCCATGAGAGGCGATTAGTCCATGTCACAAATCCCAAGGGTTGTGCTGACCATCTACCAACACCTGGTTCTTACACAATTTTTTTTATTGGGTCTAACCCGTTGGATGAAGTTGCACAATAGGTATATATATTTCAGTCCTGATATTATGATTATATGTGCATGTGCATTTAAATTGTGTTACTATTAACATCAACTAACTGCTACTACACTAAAATCCTAAGTTGTTAGTGAGGGTGACATCAAAGAGGTTAAAGGGGTACCGATGAGGGTTGAGGGTCCCACATTATAATAGTTTACCCCCCATTCGAGAGGTTGATAGACACAATCGATTTCGAGATAGAAAGAGTGTCAAGAGTGGGAGTCAAACCCTCCCTAATAGAGTCACCAATTTGTTAACATAGACCAACTACTACTACACCAAAATCCTAAGTTGTTAGTGAGGGTGACATCAAAGAGGTGTAAGGTGTATCGACAAGGGTTGAGGGTCCCACATGATAACAATTACATTCTTGTCATTTTTTATATAGGAAACCATCTTAGCTGATTCATCCACTATGAGCCCATCTAGTGTCTAGCATCACAATAGGTATGTGTTTATTTTATATTGTAGATATTTGTATTTAGATAGAAGTAGATATGTTGGAAAAACAAGAATAGACAACTGAGAGGGGGGGTGAATTAATTGTCACAAAATTTATAACTTATTCAACTTTATTCAGATCTAATAATTAATAGTGAAAGCATGAATCAAAAAAACATCAAAAACACATGAACACCAAGATTTTATACGTGGAAACCTTGTTAGGGGAAAAACCATGGTGGAGGTTAATCCACAAGATTATACCCTATTAGAAGTATAATGAAAGTGAATGAGGAATGCACATGCATTCAAGAACACTGCCTAGAGCTCACTACTCAAATGGGAAGGCTCGCTACCTTACAAAAACAATCAAATTAAAACCATTTGAAGAATATGAATTAAGAAATTAGCTTCTCCAAAAGCCTGATTATAATTCTAGTTAAGTACAGAAACACTTCTTCACACTTTTCTCAATCTTCTTCACACTCTACTCTGCAATTGAATGACTTGATCTTTATTCACATTTCACATTCACACTTCATGCTCATATCTCCCAAATGAAGAAAATAATCTCTCTTATATATCCGCTACATGGAATTACATTAACAACTCTATCTCCCAAAAATAAAAGAATAAATTACAAACTATCAGCCCAATTCATGAGAAAATCTCAATGTGTACCAACCTATGTCAATCGCAAAATAATGAAGAACTAAATCAACATCCTCAATTGCACCAAGCATTCAAAAATTAATCCACAAGGATCTACATCACACTACAACCACCATGTTAGCCAATAACATGAAAACCCCAACACAAAACAAAAAAATCTTCGATCATGATCACACCAATCAACACAGACATTCAACAAGGATAGAGCATGATATAGAAGCATCAACTAACATCTTAGGAGAATACACAACAACTAGAATAATCAAAATCAAATTCTCTTATTCTGAAAACATCAACTATAGTAACAAAATAACTGTAGGAAAACAAAAACACACAACTTGCACGAATCTTGATGCACACTTCCGAAAATTCTGGAGTATAGACTAGATAGGCTCAAAAACAAACCCTTTAAAGTGAAATTTTTGAATACTCACATACTGAATTATCCACCACACTGAACTTCACAGCTTCACAGACAAACTACAACATGTTTATTATAATTTTCTCAATATCCTCGACATATACAACCTTCAAAATCATCAATGCTAATAGTGTTGACATCAATGGCAACCACATATCAGCAACACAACTACAACATCCAAAAATCTCCCACTTTGACATTGATGGCAACACATGATGTGAAAAATACTATCAACACAACTAACTCTTTACTATTGTTCCCCTCCTTACTTTAGACTCTTCCATCTTCTCCCTCTTAGTACTTATTTCTCTCCTCCCCCTTTCTTCTACAATTTTTTTTCAAATTACTCTTCTCCCTCTTTGACATCATTGGAAAAGGTACACAAGTTGTGAACCACATATTTGAATCATCTAACTACTTCCCCTAAGTAGCAACCACCACAACATCAATCTGAAACAAGATATGACTATGAGTGCATGGATTGATGCAAAGACTTGCATCTTAGTTCATATTTTGAAGGGAAATGACCCCTAACTTGCCTCTAAGATACTCAAAAGTATCCTTAAGCAATGACTTAGTTAAAATTTCTGCAATCTATTCCTTAGTAGATACATACTCCAGTCTGACTTCTTTGTCACTCACTTTGTCTCTCAAGAAGTGATATTTGATAGATATATGTTATGTCTTTGAATGCAGCATTAGATTCTTAGAAATGTTTATGGAACTTGAATTACCACAAAATATAGCAATTGGATCATCATACTCAATTATGATATCTCTCGGCATCTATTTCATCCATATTACTTGAGTGTAATTGTTTGCAACAACAATATATTCTGCCTCAATAGTAGATAAGGAAATGGAATTCTACTTTTTACTTAGCCAAGACACCAACTTCTTCCCTAAGAAGAATGCACCACTACTGGTACTTTTTTTTTGTCATCCACATCTCCTACCCAATCTGCATCAGTAAAGGTGCTCAAACTAAGATCATCATCTTTAGGATACCAAAGACAAAATTCAACTATCCCTTTCAAGTATATAAAAATTCTCTTGACAACAACCGCATGAGATTCCTTTGGATCAACTTGATATCTATCAACCATGCATACAACATTCATGATGTTTGTTCTATTCTGAGTCAAATAAAGTAATCCACCAATCATTGACCTGTACCTTGTTTGATTAGCCTTAGGAGAATCATCATTATATGTTAACTTGCATCCAATTACCATGGGTGTACCTATAGGTTGTGAGTCTTCAATGCCAAAAAATTTCAGTAACTCTCTTACATATTTGGACTGAGATATAAAGATTCCATTGTTTGATTGAGTAATTTGCAATCCTAAAAATAATTTCAGTTCTCCAATCATTAACATCTGAAACCCACTTTTCATTTCATCAGAAAACTTCATACATAAGTCATCATCACCTTCAAAAATGATGTCATCAACAAAGACTTCAATAATCAGCTCTTTATCTTGATCCATCCTAAAATACAGATTATTGTGAGCAGTGCCTTTATTGAATCCAAGCTTCAACAAATATTTTTCCAATCTAGCATACCAAGCTCTAGGGTCTTGTTTGAGTCCATACAGTGCTTTCTTCAATCAGAAAACCATGTCTTCTTTATCAATTAGTTGAAATCCATCTGGTTTCTCAACATATACTTCTTGTTCTAGCTCACCATTCAAAAATGTTGACTTTACATCCATTTGATAGACTTTGTAGTTCTTAAAAGTAACATAAGCAAGAAATATTTTGACAATTTCAATTCTAGCAACAAAGCAAAGGTTTCTTCAAAAATCAATACCTTCCATCTGTGAGTACCCTTTACATACTAGTCTTTCTCTATTTTTGACCAGTTCACCTTGTTCATTCATCTTATTCTGAAAGACCCATTTGGTTCAAATCAAATTTTTATCCTGAGGTTTGGGGACAAGAATCCATGTATCATTTTTCTCTATTTGCATTATTTCTTCCTTCATTGCTTCCATCCAATATTCATCTTTACATGCTTCATTGACATTGTTAGGCCCAGTCTTGGAAATTAGACAATACTCTTCTATAATTCTTCTTCTAGTTTGTACACCTTTTTTTATCTCCTATAATGTGATTTTCAGAATGATTTAGCTTTACATACCTTGGAACTTTAGGATTCTCTTGAACTTCTGCTTCTTTTGTTCTTTCTTCTACACTTCCACTAACTTCTTCTTCTTTATTCTCTTGATTCATTGAAATAATTTGAACTTGATTCTATGTCTGCGCATTCTTTCCATTATTAGTACTATCATGTCGGTCATCTGAATCATATCCACAATATCTAGATGATCTAGCAGTGTCTTCATCAACTCTAATATTTTCACTTTCAACCATTTTTATCAGTCTTCTATTATAGCACCGGTAGGATTTTATTTTAGTAGAGTAAACCAAAAAAAATTCCTTCATCACTCCTAGCATAAAACTTTCCAATATCTTCATCACTCTTGATATAAAATCTACTACCAAAGATTTTGAAATATTTACAGTAGTCATATAACCAAACCACAACTCAAAAGGAGTCTTACTAGAATTACCATTGACATTTACTCGGTTGATAGTATATACAACAGTACTTACAACTTCTCTCCAATAGATATGATGAACATTACCTTCCAACATCATAGTTCTAGCAACATCTAGAATTGTTATGTTATTTCTCTCAACAACTCTCTTATGTTGAGGGGTTTGGGGAGAAGATAACTGTCTTTTGATTGCATGCTCTTCACTAAATGAATTGAACTCCCATGAAGTAAACTCTCGATCTTTGTCTGATCTTAAGCATTTAATCTTCAATCCTGTCTCATTCTCGGCCATAGCTTTGAAACTTTTGAAATTTTCTAATGCTTCTTGTTTTTCTCTCAAGAAAGAAACCCATATCATCCTAGAGTAATAATCAGTAAGAAACATAAAGTACCTTTCTCCTTGTAGACTTATGATTCTAGAGGGAACACATAGATCAGTATGCACCATCTCCAGTACTCCATTTGAATGATGTTGTTTGCTCCGAAAATAAATTCTAGTCTACTTTCCCATCTAATATTCCTTACATATGGTGTTAATAGGATTCACTAACTTAGGAATATCTCTAACTGCTTGAGTGAATCTTAAAATGTTATCAAAATTCATATGACACAGCCTCCTATGCCATAACCAACTTAAATCAACTTAAGCAATTAAGAAAATTTCACTAGCAGCACTTAGGTGAAAAATGTTACCTCTTGTTTTTGTACCTGAAGCAATTATATTTCTAGATATTTCCAATATCTTGCACTTACCATCCTTGAACTGAATATTGTATCCATTGTTTACCATCTATCCAACACTCAACAGGTTATGTTTCAATCCTTCAACATAAAGAACATCATCAATATTATATTTACCACCAAGAGAAATAGTGCCTCTGCCACAAATCACACCAACATTGTTATCTCCAAATCTTACAACACCGCCATCATATTTCTCCAAGCTTATAAACTTGCTTTTGTTGCCAGTCATATGATTTGAGCATCTATTTTCAATCACCCATTCATTCTTTCCTTCAATTTTGGCTACAAGAGCTTTCTCAATATTCTTATCACTAGCAGACTCAGTGGACACTGTACCATTTTCCTTGATAGCAATAAATACCCATCCATGTTCATTACCATTTTCTTTATCATATTCATCATCAATAACACCTTCTTCAACATAATATCATTTCTTTTGAAATTTAGGCTTATCAGGTTTGAACCTAGGAACTCTTTCAGGACACCTTGATGCAAAATGACCTATCTTACTACAAGAGAAACATTTGATAGGCAACTTTCCTTTATACTTACCTTGACCTCTGGCTTCTCTTTTTACAATCAATGCTTCCAGCTCTTCTAACTCTCTTTCTTCATCTTCAATCAGTTTCATCTCATCTTCATTCTTGAATGTATTTCTAGAGCTTTCTCCTAGATCATATCTTTGTTGACTTCTTTTAGATACAGTAGATTTATATGTAGATTATGTCCTAGGAGTAGATTCACAAAATTCACTCAATTCAAAAGAAGCAAGTTTACCAATCAGCATATCTCTTGTCACATTTGTTACTGTCCTAAGCTCTTCAATAGCATGAGCTTTTGATTTATAAGAGGTAGGAAATGATCTGAGCACTTTAGCCACAAACTCTTCTTCTTCCATGATTCCACCAGGACATCTAATACCCATCACCAATTCATTCAATTTTTGCATGAAAGAAATAATGTTCTCATCTTTACTCATTTTCAAGTTTTCCCACTTTCCTTTCAGACTTTGTAGCTTAGCAACCTTCACTTGTGCATCTCCTTCATACAATGTTTGCAACTTCTTCCATATCTCATATGTTGTTCTCAGACCTATTACATTTGTCATCTCTAATTTTTTTAAAGAACTCAATAATGCTTCTATAGCCTTGGTATTTTTTTCGGCTTCTTTGATCTCATCAGGAGTAGAGGGACCATTCTGAGGAATATTAAATTTGTTCTTTGTAATCTTCTAGAAGGGATCACTAATGCACTTCAAATGACACTCCATTTTGAACTTCCACAGAGAGTATTTTGTTCCATCGAATATGGGACTATCCTTCTTGTATGGTGCCATCTCAAATCACCTTAAGTTATCCAGCTTCTTCAAAGGAACCTACTCTAATACCAATTGTTAGGAAAACAAGAATAGACAACTGAGAGGGGGGTGAATCAGTTGTCACAAAATTTAAAATTTATTCAACTTTATTAACCTTTAATCTCGGATCTGATAATTAACAGTGAGAAAATTAATCAACAACACATCAGAACCACATGAACACTAAGATTTTATACGTGGAAACCCTATTAGGGGAAACACCATGGTGGAGGTTAATCCACAAGATTATACCGTGTTATAATTATAATGAAAGTTAATAAGGAATGTACATGCATTCGGGCACACTGCCTAGAGCTCACTGCTCAAATGGGAAGGCTCCCTGCCTTACAAAAACATTCAGATTAAAACCATATGAAGAATGTGAATTGAGAAATTTGCTTCTCCAAAATCTAGATTATAGTTTTGGTTAAGCACATAAACAATTCTTCACACTTTTCTCAATCTTCTTCACACTCTGCTCTATAATCAAATGATCTGATCTTTATTTGCACATTTTGCATTCACACTTCATGCTCATATCTCCCAAATTAAGAAAATAATATCTCTTATATATCAGCTACATGGAATTACATTAACAACTCTATTGGCCAAAAAAAAAGAATAAATTACAAAATATCAGCCCAATTCATAAGAAAGTTTCAATTCATACCAATCTAAGTTAGTCACAACATAATGAAGACCTAAATCAACATCCTCGATTGCACCAAGCATTCAAAAATTAATCCACAAGGAGCCGCAACATGTTACAACCACCATGTCGGCCAAGAACATGAAAACCCCGACACACAACAAAAAAATATCTGATCACGATCACACCAATCAACGTGGATGTGCAACAAGGATAAAGCACAATCTATAAACATCAACTAACATCTCAAGAGCATATGAAACAACTAGAATAATCAAAATCACATTCTCTTCTTCTAGAAACATCAACTACAGTAACAAAATAACTGTAGGAACACATACACACAACTTACACAAATCTTGATGCACACCTCTAAAACTTCTAGAGTACAAAATAGATAGGCTTAACAACAAACCCTTTAAAGTGAAACTTCTGAATAAACACATACTGAATTATCCACCACACTGAACTTCATAGCTTCACAGACAACCTACAACACGTTTATTATAATTTTCTCAATATCCTCAACATATACAACCTTCAAGATCATAAATGCTAATAGTGTTGACATCAATGACAACCAAATATCAGCAACAAAACCACAACTTCCAACAAGATATGTGTTTAGTAGATATGATTATTTGTCAACAATATGTTAATTTGTATCATTTTTATTTTATGTGCTATAATCCTTTGCTCAACTCAACACTGTGACAAGTGTGAGACCCTTACTTTATACAAGGACTCCTGATCATCCTAAGGGACAATCATATGTAGACCATCTTGCAGAAAAGAGAGCAAGACTTGAGGTAAACAAGTTATTTATATAATATAGTACATGTATGCTGATTTTGATGTTAAATTTGTAACTTATAAATGATGGTATATAAGTTTATATTTACTAATCTATCTTGTTAGCCATTCACATAATTATTCTAATTTGTGGTTTGAATTTTTATTATGTGGGAAACTTCAAAGCAACTAAATTATTCAAGGAGGCTCAATTTTGATGTTCTAGCATAGGATTAGGATATGATATAGATTGATTGTTGCACAAGCGGTTTCCGTTGCACCAAAAGATCGACCTATTAATGCCTGATACAACTGTTGGATTTATACAAGATCAAGATCCACAAGAGGTGGTTAAACCATGTCACAAAGCCCAAGCGCCATGATGGACTATGCCTAACAAAGGAAGAGGAGACCAAGGGTCACACCTTACAACAATCCTCCCCAGTGCAAGCATAGGGTTTGAACTTGTGACCTCATCTCTGATACCAATTGTTACACAAGAGGTTATCGTTGCACCAAAACATCAACCTGTTAATGCCCAATATAACCGTTGGATTTATACAAGATCAAGATTCATAGGAGGTGGTTAAACCATGTCATGAAGCTCAAGTTCCACATTGGACTATGCATATCCTAGGAAGAGGAGACCAAGGGTCACACCTTGCACCATTGATATGTACTTAGGGTTTGATAGATCTTGAGATGACATATATGCCACATTTTGTAAAACTTGTTGTAAAACTTGTTCTGAGTAGGCATATACCAAATTTGTATATGCACAAACATAATTATTCTATATTTTGATATTTAAGAATTGATATTCGATCTAATTTTTTTCTCATGTGCATGTCTTTCTACTTTGAATTTTCAAAATGGAAGGTATAATTATCTTAGAATGGTTTAAGTTAAGATTGATAGTGTATGTTATAGATTAATGAAACTGCATTTTAATAGAACTTATGAATTAAAATTGGTAATCCATCTATGTTAGAGTTCATTCATATTAAGTTTCACATAAATTACATTCCATGAGACCATTATTTCTTTAAGGATTTTTTTCAAACAATTCATTACCTTTTCTATTGTAACACATTTTTCATACATGTCTACCAATACATTTTTATCAAACACTCAGTTTGAGAATACCAATGATTTCAAGCCCTCGTGAATGAATTTATATTTGACATTATTTTATTTTTTGAACTCGTGTAATGAAGTGGGTAGTTGATTTTTATTTCAAAAGAAGTTAAAATGATTGAAAAATGGATACAACAATGAAATATATTTCATGTTACAATGTTCATTCGAAATTAATATAATAATCTTGATAAAAATCAATGTCACTCAATGTTCGTTCAAGCTTAATAACATGTAAAAGGTATAAAATCAACTTGAATAAGAATCACTATCTTCCAACCATAAGGGTTTGATGCAACCTTCAAACAAAGTCCTTACAACTGAAAAAGATACATATTCATTAGATTGTTCATGTGAAATCTATACAATAATCATGATAAAAAATTAAGACATCAATCAACCATGATGCAACCATTAAACTGACCAAATGAGTGTGATACTACCATTAAACAAACCAAATACAAATCCATGACATGCATGTTATTTGACCTTCAACATGTAATTTGTATTATCGTAATGCACAATAATCAATGTTGCTAACCATAATACATCAATAATAAAACTAGGCATACTATATGGGTACGTTTATCTTAGGAATGGTCCTCTTTCACACCCAAACACACCGAATCACTCAGAGCTACATTGGACCAATGATTTCCCTTAAGAATCCAAAGTGCAAAAAGGTAGCAATCTTTAACGGCCTATTACCTGAAAAACATGATGCTTACAAACCTTCTGTATGAGGCTACATGATGGTGTTGGGACCTTGTTCAATAACCTCTCAATTTTTTCTAGCTCGGAGACATTTTCCCATGGTGATAAGTTTTCAGTTGAGGAAAAAGTTGTCAAATGCAAGTAGTGTAAGGTTGCAAAGTGGTGCAACTTTCATTCTGCAACTCATATGACCAAATGGACTATTCCATCATTTTTGGATGGGTATTTTTATGTTAGGCATGGTCCTCTTTTGCACCCAAACACACTAAATCACTTCGAGCTACATTAGAACGGTGATTTCCTTTAAGAGTCCAAAGTGCTAAAAGACAACAATCTTAGAAGGGATATTACCCAAAAACTATGATTCTTATAGACTCTCCATCTGAGGCTATGGAATTTTTTTGGGACCCTCTATAATAACCTCTCTCAATTTTTTCTATTTTAGAGTCATTTTCTTGTGGTGATGAGTTTTTAGTTGAAGAAAAAATTCTCAAATGTGAGTAGTGCAAAGTTGCAAAGTGGTGCAACTTTCATTCTGCAACTCATACAACCAAATGGACTATTCCAAAACATTCCAATGGGTATGTTTACACTAGGAATGGTCCTCTTTTGCACCCAAACATGCTAAATCACACTGAGCTACATTGGACTAGCGATTTCCCTTACAAATCCAAAGTGCAAAAAAGGTAGAAATCTTTGATGGGCTATTTATCAAAAACCATGATGCTTACAAACTCTTTTTCTGAGGCTATGTGATCTTTTTAGGACCCTCTATAATAACCTCTCTCGATTTTTTCTATCTCAAAGGTGTTTTCTTGTGGTGATGAGTTTTTAGTTGAGGAAAAATTTGTCAAATGTAAGTTGTGTAAAGTTACAAAGTGGTGCAACTTTCATTTTGTAACTCATATGACCAAGCAGACTGTTCCAACACATTTGGATAGGTATTTTTAAACTAGAAATGGTCCTCTTTTTCACCCAAACATGTTGAATCACTTAGAGCTACATTAGATTGATGATTTCCCTTAAGAGTCCAAAGTACAAAAAAGAAATAATATTTGAAGGGATATTTTTTAGAAACCATGATGCTTACAGACTCTCTATCTAAGGCTATGGGATCATGTTGGGACCCTCAACAATAACCTCTCTCAATTTTTTCTATCTCAAAATCATTTTCCTGTGGTGATGAGTTTTTAGTTGAGGAAAATGTTGTTAGATGCAAGTAGTGTAAAGTTGCAAAGTGGTGCAACTTTTGTTTTGCAACTCATACAACCAAACAAATTGTTCCAACATAGCTAGATGGGTATTTTTATGCTAGACATGGTCCTCTTTTGTGTCCAAATATGTTGAGCCACTCCAAGCTACATTTGACCAATGATTTACCTTAAGAGTCCAAAGTGATAAAAGGAAACAATCTTTGACGTGCTATTACTCTAAACCTATGTCACCTAGAAATAACATCTCCAAGTCTACAAGATCATGTAGGGCCTCTCTATAATAACCTCTCTTAGTTTTCGATACCTCTAAGGTGTTTTCCTATGGTGTTGAGTTTTCAGTTGGTAAAAAAATGGTCAGATGGATGCGATGTAAAGGTACAAAGGGGTTTAGGGTTCATTTTTTTCCTTGTGAGTAAGTGAAAAAGTGATTCATTTACTCAAATATAGTTAAGTTATGAAATAAAAACATGAATACAAAGTATACACATGAAAACAAATATGTCGTAAAGTATACATCAGAATACTCATAAGTGACAAAGTATACACATAAGTTGTAAAGTATACACTTGAATACATGTAAAGTATACACAATACACATGATATTATCATTCAATAATTGTTATCAAATATAGAATTTGTAAAATTCCATGTAGGAATATAACAAACAAACCTAATACATAGTCATTTCCCATTAGGGGAAGGAAATAGATCATGTGTTGCCTTCGCAGTCAGCATAGTCTTCCACAATAGTAGCATGTTGTCATTCTGGAGTGACAAGCACTTGTACAAACCATCAAGGTAGCTATTAAACTACATACAATATAAAAGATGCTTAGAATAACAAATCTATATTATTCTAAACAACCTAAGTGATGATTAAATGGTAATGCAAACTAGATTAGATGCTTAGAATAACAAATCTATATTATTCTAAATAGCCTAATTAATGATGAAATGGTAATGCAATATAAAATACGCTTACAATAACAAATCTATATTATTCTAACTGTTGCATACCTCTACCAAAGGATCAAAGTTGGATATTTTTGCAACAAATCCATGATCAATTATGCCAAGAACATCAAAATATACTTTGAATAAGAAATATATATGGTCACAATAGAAAAGATTCTTAGACTAACAAATCTATATTATTTTAAATAACCTGAATGATGATGAATTGGTAATGCAAACTAGAAAAGTTAGAATATAAAATCTATATTATTCTAATTTGTTGCATACCTCTATCAAAGGATTAGAGTTGGCTATTGTTGTAGTAGCTCCATGATCAATTATGGTAAGAACATCACAATATAATTTGAATGAGAAATATTTATGGTCATAATAGAAAAGATGCTTAGACTAACAAATCTATATTATTCTAAACAACTTGAATGATAATTAATTGGTAATGCAATCTATAAAAGATGCTTACAATTGAAAATTTGTATTATTCTAAACAACCTAAATAATGAACCTTAGCAAATAAACAATATCAAAATGTGATGAACAATATCATACTTGTCCTATACAACAAATGATCTACTACTCAAGTGTGCTTGAAGGGTCATCTCTTACCTTCATAGTTTCTAGTAATGCTTCATGATTAGCACTACTTATTGTCCATAGTTTTTTTTGTTTTTGGTCTAGAATGATATCTCAATAGCTTAACATTTCTTTCTATCACAAGGTGTGAATACATGAAAATGGTTTTGTGTTTTTGATAGTCTTCAAATGTAGGCGTCTTGTTCTTTCTAATCATATATGTTTGCAACTAAGTTCCAGAAACAATAATTGAACCTGTGTGATCATAAGTTTTTTATCAACATCTAAATATACTTAAAATAATAAATCTATATTTTGTCTAAACAACCTAAATGATGATGAAATGGTAATGAAAACTAGAAAATATTTTTAGAATAGAAAATCTATATTATTTTAAAAAACCTAAACGAGGACAAAATGGTAATACAACCAAGTTCGAGAAACACCAACTAAACATGTAGGATACATGAATCCATCATCATTTCTCATCGGTTGTGTTAGCTTTTTCTTTCCCTATACACATTGTTACAGCCAATGGTTTGATCCCTCTTCATTCCCCTATGGTGCTCCAACTGCATAGATATGTCCTTGTTGTACAAGATCTGAAAGATGATTATAGTCAAGTGAACTTTCCATTACATCTTATAATGAGTATTTTGCTATAGATAAAGGGGTTAGGTACCATGGAATCCATGTATCTACCCACTCACTTGACTCACACTAATCACAATCACACTAAATACAATTTTGATAAAAATAATCCATCTCTCATGTCCATATGGTCCATGCACTCACATCTGAGCTTCAAAATGAATGCATCTTTGAATAATATCTAATTGTTTGACATTCCATTATGTCTCCCACTACGCTCTCCTCAATGAACCAAAATAACCTGTACACTTGTGAATCAAGTGTCCCTCCTCATGATATTTCATAAGTACACCAATCCACAATAGAACGTGCACCACTAAATGTTGCACCACTTTTGATCTTCATTCCTTCCTTAACTAAAGCTCTCTTCACACATGCATTTATGCCATCATGCTCACCTTTTACATTCCTAGCTTCAAAAAAACTCAAAATATGTGGTACACCCCTCTCTATATGCATCCTTCTCAAACAATAAAACATGTGAGAATTCTTGAATTGCCTTGTGTAGTTATTTGACCAAATCAGATGTTGACCAATTGCAATTCCTTTTTCCTACAAGAACTCAATTTTTTTTTCAAAATAATGTTGTACAAACTTAGATGAATGATATCTATCATCACTCATGTAAAAATGGTACTCCCTAATTATCTTCTTGTCCTCTTTTATACTATTATGTGCATGCCTATATGTTATGTGGACAAAAATAGAAATTTGAATAGAATTATAATATTGTGATTGAACTTCATTTTGTGGTTGCAATGTGTAATTTTCAGAAAAATCAACTATAGATACAATAGTTCCAATGGGGAAAGAGTCCTTACACATCCTGAATTGTTGATCCAACCACTATGACCTGTGGCAAAGCATTGAATAATTATAGAAAATATTTTTATCATCAATACTTACCTCTCTTGCAACCAAATTGTATCTAGAACCCTGACCTCCACTATTCAATGTGTATTTGACTGTATCAAAAAAAATTTCTCAACAATTTTGTTACCAAAATCATGATTGTTGCCCTCATGAAGAATTTTATAAACTTTGATAAACCACCACATTGAAAACACATTTCATTTAAACAACATTTTCTATAAAATATGCAACCATCACCTCTAATGCATAAAAATGAATCTAAAATCTCCTTGGATGACTTGGTAAGTTGCATTGTATGACACTCCAACAACATTTTGTTAGTATACATAGTAGAATGAATATGGCATAACAATTCATGATACATTGAAAACTCAACACGATATTTACAACATGTATTACGAACATTAATAGGAACACAATAAAATGGCTTGCAAGACTCAAAATCCCTTTGTGAGATTTGCAAATTTGGATCTTAACAAAATTGTTTGTACAAAATTGTTTGGCTACATTCCAAAAAATGTTTAGGATGTGGTGTATGATCTCAATTACCAATTCATAACTTTAAAAAATCCTTTACATTCAATGATACTCTCGAGTGAGAATTCAAATATTGTTCTATTTGATTTTTACATTATTGGTTATCTTTTTATCAACATGTGGAAGCCTCCCACTAAAATCCCACATATCATTTTGAAGAGCACTATTGAGTCTTCCTCTTCTTGAGAGTGCTCTATTCAATGTTTTATGATTTAAGTTAAAATCAATACAAGTTTGTCCGAGTAAACAAACATTTCTCAAATGATGGCTTACTAGTGAGGTTCTAATCACCCTTTGAGCATCCCTTTTATCTTTTTCCTTACTAGTATTTCCAGTAGAGGTTAGAGCATTACGAAGAATTTTTACAATAAGACTATTTTTTTCCAATATTTTTGTGAGATGAATCTCTAGTTTTTTTAATAATGGTATCATTTTGTAAATATTAAGTAATTGCACAAAAATTTGGCATTGTTTGGTTAATGTCTTGTCAGAAAAGAATTCATTGAAATTTTTTGTAGCCCACAAACAAATCGTTCATTGTGACCTTTTTCCTTCAAGATTATCAATTATGTTCTCATCTATTTCAACCAACCATTTAGGGGTTCTTTTGTAATTAGGTGTTACATAAGGTTAATTTTCAATGTTATCAACATTTTCATTTTCAAGTACAATGTTATTAATATTTTCATTCTCACTATTTTCACTATTTTTAACATTTTCAATAACAATTTCATTTTCAAAATTTTCAATTAAAAATTAATTTTCAATAACAATTTCATTTTCAATAACATTTTAATTCTCAATGTTGTTCACATTTTCATTTTCAATTTCAATGTTTTCATTCTCAATTTCAATATGATGTTCAATATTTTCAATTTCTATTTCATCTTCACTTGAATTAACATTTAATGGTTTGGAAGAAGCTTCAATTTGAATATTTTGCATACCTTGTCTTCTTTTCCTATGAATTTCTCTATCTTTTTCTCTATATGCTTCAATTTGATCTGTTGTAAGTTTCCTTTAATCTTTTCACTTACACTGACTATTTCTCCCCATTGCACAAACAAAAAAACACACACAAATGATTTGAATTCTAAAAAAAAAGTTAGAGAATATTTGAAAAGCTGAATTTATCTAGTGCAGACAAAAAGCATGAGAATCTTGTGACAAAAAGAATGTAGGGACCAGTGAAATACTCAAAATAGTCCCATTTTTGTTTTTTATATAACTTACAAAACAAATATTTGTTTCGAAATGGATATTCGTTATGTCTTCCACTTGACATGCCCACAAGTTTAACTTCACAATCCTCAACAAGGAAACAAATATCCATTACCTCTAGTCTTATAAATTACAATGTCGTTAAATATATATATTTATTATTATTTAATATACTATGTTAAATTATTATATATTAATATATATTTTTTCTCATCCAATTGTATAACCTATAACAAAAAATAATGTATATCCATTATTTGATTTTTAAGAACTATTATTTCTTATGATATATGATATATATATATATTTATGATATATTAATATGTTTTTGTTCAATAAATTGTTGCTAAGGGGTAGCACCCATCACTTTTGACTGGAGCTATGAACCATTGAGACCACATATGGGGGCTGCATCCCCAATGTCTAATACTGACCATTGCTACCCACCACTTTCCCAACAACCTGATGGTGTCGAATCCAACTTTAAGCTTTCGCTCCACTAGTGCAAGTTGAGGTGAGATCCACTGTCGTTGCTTCCATACCCACCACTGCTACCCACCACTCCCTTATGACCCGATGGTGTTGATTCCAACTTGAATCTTTCACTCCATCAATGCGATTTGAGGTGAGATCCACTGTTGTTGCTACCATACCCACTAGTGCTACCCACCATTGCCCATCCATTGGATGGTGTCGAGTCTTGTTATGCCTTGCATAACCACCCCATCTTTTGCCTTGGTCAAAATGGGTCCCCCTTTGTTATTTTTGTACTTAGTTGTTTTTGAAACAAAGTTTGGAGTCTAGTTTTGCCAATACTTTGTTTTTCTTTGGTTTCTCTATCGGAATTGGAACCGAAACTAGATCGAGTTCTGAAAGTTCTTTTGAGGCTTGTTTTTGGTTCTATCCTGACAGTCTTTTCTTCGCCTTTGTTTTTGGTCTTTAGCAGAAGCAGAGCCGGAGTGGGAATTTCCATGGTTGTTATCAAAATTTGCAAGTTCACAATCAGTTCTGATCCCATCTCTGCTATTTTTATTTTTTGCTTTGTCTCGGTTTTGTGCTTTGTTTTATTAGGTTGGTCTTTTACTGAACTTTTTGTATTTATTTTTGTTTTGTTTTTAGTTGTCGGATGCGGAGCCAGAATGGGATTGAGGTTTGGAAATTTTATAAATTTAAGATCCCGTTTCCATTTTAGTTCCTCCCCCGCCCTTTTGTTGTTGACTTTTTGACTAAAGTTGCATTGCAGACCAGTGTTCATTCTCTTATAGTTCCGACTCCGCCTTTACTATGTTTTAATGCATTAATGGTGGTTGCTGGTGTAGGTAGAAATTCACATATTGACCTTTATTAAGGGTTAAAGCCGATCATTATTGTTATTATTACAAGTCTAAGAGCGTCAAGAGCAATAGCAGAGTTCATTTGAGAAAATTGATCGAGATAGAGAAGGGATATTGTGTGCAAATCGATTCTGAAAGTTAGTTGGGGTTTGTTTGCGTTTGAGGTAGGTTTCTTATCTTTGTTGTTCTTTGGTTCGATTGCTGTTGTGTGTCTTGTATATATGTTTGCCCGTGTTTTGAATAGCATTGTCATTTCATTGTAAGTTCATGATTCTTGGCATGCTGGTTTGAATGGGTCTTTTATATTGTTGGTCGAGTTGTCTTCTTGTTGTGTTGTTTTATCGTGTTGTTTCTTTCTATTTTTAGGCATTGTCACTTTCACATCTTAATCGTGATTGCATCGTGTCATTTTTGGTTTGCAGTAGATTAGATTAGATTAAGGGTTTTTAATGGCATTTTTTAGATTAAGAAGTTACAGTGAGGTAGATTAGAGATTTTATAGTGAGTTAGGGTAGATTAGATTTATTGTTTAAATTAGGGTTTTGTCGTCTGTTAGAAGGGCAGGGTTTAAACCTGTGCCCTAGTTTTTATCAGGTTTGTTAGATTAGGGTTTCGTTGGTCTCTGTAATTACTTTAATAAGATTTAAATAATGGCCCTAAAATGCAATTGTTCCCCACAGTCATATGAGGGTAGATTTTTTAAGCTCCTTTTCCATTTTATAGCAACCTAGGTCTTAATCATGAAATTGAGTTGAAAATGAATAAAGTATTTGATGACGTCATGATTAGCATAGGCGGAGGCAGGATTGGAATGGATTATGGACCTAAGAGTTTTGTTTTATGAGGTTATCGATTCCATTTTTATTCCTTTTCCGATTTTGAGTTCTAAAAGGTTTTCCTTGAAATATATGATAACATTGGCAGAGGCGGGATCGGAACCGATCTTCAACTTAAGAATTTTGTTTGCAAAAGTTATCAATTCTATTCTCATCCCATTTCTGGCTCCGCATATAATGGAAAGTATTTCTTCAAAGTAATGATAACCTAATCGGAGGTGGAGGCGGAATGGAAATAGAATATGAAAAAAATGAAAATTTGAAGAAAACCAAATCCATTGTTTGTTCTGATCTCGGTTCCGATAACCTTCCTGACTCTGACTCCGAGCCCGTTTGTTATTAGGTGAAGATTCTATATTGGTTTTTGCTCCGAGTCTGCCAGTGTTGTAAAAGAGATTGTTTTGAGCTTCTGTTTGGTTCCAACTCCGATGTATGTGTAACAGGTATGTTTTAAAAACCTGTTTTATGATGATATCTAAAGATCTAATTAGAGGTTTGCTTGCAGGAAAATTGAAAGATGTCAGGAATGTCAGGAGAGGCTGCTCGAAGGAATCAACCGTCTAGAACATCAAAGACAACACCGAAAATCAAGAAGGTGAAACCAGAATAGTTGCCTTATACATTCAGGTATCATCATAGGAATCTGGTGGTGAAAGTGAGCAAGGTGGAATCAGACTGGTCAAATATCATGGATACTAATTTGGGCCAGTATAGCTTTGAAGAAATACATGAAGAGACCTTTTCCGATCAAGCAAACTTGACAGGGAGAACACAAAGGATTGTTGATTCTGGTCTTGCACATATCACTATGTTTCCTTTATCAGTCTAGTGTTCGGAGTTGATATTGACAGTGGCCAGTACCTACAATCTTGCTACAAGATTATCCATGGATTCACAAAATAATGTGATTATAGATCTTACTCCGCAAATGTTTCAAAGCATATTTAATGTTCCTGATCCCAAGAACTTGGTGCAGCTAACTGAGGCAGAGGTATTGGAGAAATATAGCAAGCATAAAGACTCCAATAAGTCTCATTTAAACAAAAAGTGGTTAAGCACAAAGAAGAAATCTTTAAGCAAGCTGGCAGACCAACCAAAGAGGGCATATTTCAAGAAGGAGATATCTGATTTGATATTAATGTTGGCTAGAGTGTTTGGGAAGAGGGATGCCTTCCACTTCAGGGAATGGATGTTTCATTTTATTCAAGTAATCTTTTAGGGTGATTACCAGTTTGATTGGTCAATGATTGTTTCAGATGCCATACATGATCAGCTCACAAGGGTCAGATAGACTAAATCTTTCTTCATGACTTCTTATGTGGTTTATGCTACAGCAAGATTGGGGATTTTCCTAGGATTAAATAGAGTGGGCATGATGGGAGCCTTGGATGGACAAAAGAAAGTATGGGAACACTATGATCAATTATCTCTTCAAGTTGTTGAGACTCATTTCAGAAGAGTCAATGATGCATTTTTATATGTGATTATCAATCAGTTGAGTGGAGATGTAGGATACAGGTTAAGTCAAGAAGCTATTGCTTTTATTGTTGAATGGGGAAGTTGGTATATCTAATACCCCAAATTTACATACTTCAAATTGTTTGGTTTTGAAGGTCATCCCCATTTACTGCCAAGATGTTGTAGTAACAGAATAGTGCTTATGGAGTTTGTGTATCAAGCCATTGGAGTTAATGCTAGGTTTGGGATCAAGCACAAGACAAGATGCCATAAATTTCCCATGACACTGGGTGAATATAATTGTCAAGATTTAAAAGGAGCAAAGGTGGTTTGTAATGAGTTGATACAATTGAAATTAGGATTGTATACAACTCGTAAGTATTTTGATCCAAGGGAGAAAATGCATGCTTTATTACCTTTAGTGTTCACTATACACTTTAATTTGTTAGAGGACTTTTGGTGTGATAGGCAGGATGAGTATGACTTGAGGAAGAAGAATTATGAGAGATTATCAGTCTCACTCATGTCAGAGCTTGGTATTAAAGAAAATATTCCTAACACTTTGGTGGATGATGGAATTGTATTAGATCCCTCATATGAAGCTTTGAACATTGGCACCAAAAACTTAGATCCAATAGACTGGAATGAGGAAGAAACAATTGATATTAAGAAAATTGGAAGAACAGTCTTGGATAGAAGTGTGCAATGGTTGATGATGAAAGCTCAAGCTCCTCAAGGACCAGTCCTTAAGAAAGGTAAAGGGTACAAGAGGATTAAAAGAAAGACACCTCCCAAAGAGCCATTGGAATTCTTTCCTCCTGACGTTGAAGAAATAGAACTTGAGGTGGTCGATGAAGAAGAAGAGGCACTAGAGGGAGATGTTCCAATAGAATCTGTTGTTTCTACACCCACATTGGGTGAGTCATCTACACAAGCCCCACTCACAAGAAAGAAAAGTAAAGAAGTTCAAGAAGGAACTCTTTATGCCATGGCTGAAACTGATAAAGGAAAAGAAGTGGAGGAAGAATTGGTAGAAATTGACACAGACTCAGATGAAACTCTTTCAGAGAAGGACCTACAAGAAAACATGCCTTTAGAGGGAACTATTGAATGGATTCTGACGTAGGAAGAGCAATGGAAACTATTTGAAGATGCTACAAGAGAGTCTGATGTAAGGATTGCTACAGAAAAGCAAAAGGAAGTGGAGGCAAAGTTACAAGTTGATGCTCTACTTCACCAGCAGCAATTAAAGGAAAAACAAATTGAAACAAGGACAACAACTAATGAAATGGAGAAGCAAATAAGGCAATGAGAACATGAGCTCAAGGTCAAAGAATAAAATGACAAATTGGAATTGATACATAAAATCCATGATCTTGAGGAAGAGAAAGCAAGAAATCGGAGGGAAAAGGAAGCCCTAGTTGCTAGATTGAAGCTTGCAGAGGAAGCTCGACAAAAAGAACAAGAAGCTGAAGCTCTAAGAAAGGAAAGAGATGCTGAAGAACTAATAAAGAAATAGCAAGTTGAAGAAGAAAGGGAAAAAGCAGAGAAGCTCATAGCCTTAGAAATGGAAAGGATAGAAAAGGAAGAATCAAAAAAGATAAGGAAAGAAAAAGAGGCCGAAGAGCTAATAAGGAAGCAAAAGGAAGAAGATGCCGAAGCTGCAAAACTTAAAGCTTTGGAGGTAGAATGGTTGGAAAGAGAGGCCTTGGAAAAAGAGAAATTAGAGAAGGATTAGATGGAAGAATAGAGATTGAGAAAAGAAGAAGAAGACAAGAAAATGCAGGAACAACAAGATAGAGAGGAGGCTGAGAAGTTGGTGCAGATGCATGTGTTGCAGGAGCAAAAAGAAAAAGCAAAGGTTGATTCTCAATCTAAGGTAAATATTCAGCCACCCTCTACAGTTGCCACTTCCTCTTCCATGATGATGACTGCTCCCAGTGCTCCTGTATGGTTGAAGTTAGACCTGTAGAAGAGAGCTAGAACACCTCCTCAACCTCTTAATTGGGAGGACATGATGAAGGGGATTGAACAGGAAAGGCCTAAAAAGAGGGCTAAAGTCTTACATTCTACTAGACTCATAGATAAAGGGGAGATAGTTGTTGAATGTGCCATGCCTATGACTGAAAAGGAGGTAGGGGATATGCAGCTAACTGACTATCAATTGAGTACGGTTAATTTGGGAAGAGCCACTAGAAATCAACAAATGAATCTGATTAATGTGGTGGCTTCAATGACTAAATCAATAATGATGAACGACAAACAAAAGAAAGATGAGCTTAAGGCTCAATTGGATCAGTTACATTTGTTCTTGAAGAGTGTCTCCTCTCCAAGGTCACAACAAGTTGTAGCCATTGAGACTCCTATTTTGTTAAGCAAAAAGGAGGTAGATGATTTGGTGCAAGTTAGAGGTAAGGTGAAGATGGTTGACAAATGGATAGATAAATTGAACCACGAGGTAGGTGAGGTTTTAGCAAAAGGATTCTAAGCCTACAAAGAGGCAGAAGGAGTAATAAAAGAGGTGCATCAATACATTGAGGCATTAGAAAAACAAGAAGAAGAGTATAAGGAATATAGTGGAAGGTTAGAAAAGATAAATACATTGCCTCTAACTACTCTTCTAGAACAATCTATACTTGAAGATGATAACAAAGAATTTATAGAAAAGACATCTCGCATACTCAAGTTTAGAACTGAATTTTTGGGCAAACACAAGGATGAGATTCAGGAAGCAGTTGGAAGAGTTGGAAGTAGTCATGGCCATAATTGTAGATGTGAATGTAATGAAAAAATATGGCATGCCTTTGAGTTAGGTTAGAGATAAATGGAATGAAAGATTCCAAGGACTCATGCAGGAGAAAGATGATGGAGGAGACTTGGTGATAGATCGGCTTGTAGAAGTCAAAGAAGAAATAAAAGCTGCAGGGAAAGAATTGATCAAGGTTAAAAGTATGAAAGAGTTTGCTAAAGTTGAGTTGGATCAAATCAAATTTGAAGATGACTGGATTGATGGGCCAGATATGGATATGATACAACAAGTCTTCACTAGTTATGATGAGTTCATGGAAGATCCGACTTCACATGCATAAAAATCTTGCATGCATGATGTTCTTCTTCTTTGCATGTTGCATGTATGCAACACTGACAGTCTTGAGGGTGCATGAATTCTTTTCTTCTATTTCTATCTTTTATTTTTAGATCAAACTGAATGTATAATGTAAGGACTCAAGATCAAAGTTGATCTGAGTTTCCAAGAAAGTTGATTGTTCCTAAAAAGGTGGAAAGCCTAAATTAGAAGTAGAGTTTGAACTTTTGTATATCTATAAATACCAGATGGGTATCATATTGTAAAGGTCAGCTAATTGAGAACTGGATTGGCTTGCCTAATGCTAAGAAATAGAATTTTGTAGAGTTTTTGTAGAGATACATTGTACTTAAATCTTTTACAGTTAATAGAATTATAGGTTTACTCGAAAGATGGTGTTTGGAATTAAATTGTTTGTTTGATAAGGCTGATAAAGTTATGATATATCTGTATGCAGTGATTGTGCTGAACATAAGAGTTTCTTGAATGATGAAAGTCATTTGAAGGAATCAGATTTAAGGATCATCTTATTAGATTGTCATTGAGTTGAAGTTATTAAAAGTTTGTTGATCTATAATTTTGTTGATGAATGAATGTGTGTTGCTTTGAAAAGTCTTGAAATATTTGTGAAGAGTAATTGTGAAGTTAATTAAGCACCTAAAATGTATGCAGTGGTATAGATTATGCTATAGACTGTATCATCTTATGGTTTTTATGATCTATTAGGAAACATTCATCATTGAAGGTATATGTCCAGATACTAGATAAATTGGTTCATATTTACTGGTTACCCCTTTGTTCTATCTTTTTCTTTTATTTAAAACCCATTGATTTATAGGAACTATTTCGATAAAGAGAGTCATAGCTTGAATCCTTTGTTACCAGCATAGGCCCCTTGAAAATTACAGTTGCATGAACCAATTGAGTGACATCAGACAGTTGAGAACCAACTACCAGGACCTTGGGAGTTAGGCTACTACATGTTGTCTTCCTCTTTCAGGAGAAATAGAGTAGAAATATTCTGTTTTAATGTTGTTTGTGTCATTTTAACCATCAACAAGTCTGACTTTAAGATTTTTCTTGACCAGTGCAAGTTGAGGTGAGATCCACTATCATTGCTGCCTTTTTTAACCTCCCATGACTACTTTCTTCCTACAAAAATCCCATAATCCATAGTGGGATTTGAACCTTATACAACCCATCTACTGCCCTTGCAACTTAATCATTGCATTGTGGGGTCAACCCTTATTATATATTATCCCTCTCTTCCTCTTAGGTATTTCCCTATCTCCCTCTCTCCCTAAATGCTAAACCCTAAACCCTAAACCCACTCTACCTCTCTTCCTCTCTCACATACTCTCTCTCTCCCACTCTCCCTCTCTTCCTCTCTCCCACTCTCCCTCCCTCTCTCTCTCTCTCTCTCTCTCTCT
This sequence comes from Sequoiadendron giganteum, assembly GCA_007115665.2. Classification (NCBI taxonomy): domain Eukaryota; kingdom Viridiplantae; phylum Streptophyta; class Pinopsida; order Cupressales; family Cupressaceae; genus Sequoiadendron; species Sequoiadendron giganteum. The sequence goes on along the minus strand of CM021100.1, from coordinate 697,991,233 downwards.
CTCTCTCTCTCTCTCTCTCTCTCTCTCTCCCCCTCTCTCTCTCTCTCCATCTCTCCCACTCCCCCTCTCTCCCTAAACCACAAACCCTAAATCAACACTCTCTTCCACTCCCCCTCTCTTCCTCTCAGGTCTTTCCCTATCTCCCTAAACTCTAAACCCATTCTCTCTCCCTCTCTCCCTCTCTCCAAATCTCCCTTTATTCATCTTAGGTATTTCCCCATCTCCTTCTCTCTCTCCCTCCATCTCTCCCTCTCTCCCTTTCACCCTCTCTCCCTCTCTCCCTCTCTTCATAAACCGTACACCCTAAACCAACTCTATCTCCCACTCTCCCACTCTCCCACTCTCCCTCTATCCCTCTCTTCCTCTCATGTATTTACCTCTCTCCCTCTCTCCCACACTCTCTCTTTCCCAATCTCTCTCTATCCCTCTCTCCCTCTCTTCCTCTCAGGTCTTTCCCTCTCTCCCTCTCTCCCTTTCTCTATCCCTCTTTCCCTCTCTCACACTCTCCATCTCTCCATCTCTTCCTCTCAAGTCTTTCCATCTCTCTCTCTCTTCCTCTCAAGTCCTTCCCTCTCTCCCTCTCCCTCTCTCTCTCACTCTCTCCCACTCTCCCTCTCTCCATCTCTTCCCCTTAGGTCTTTCCCTCTCTCCCACTCCTCCCTCTCTCCCTCTCTCCCTCTCTCCCTAAACCCAATCTCTCTCCCACTCTCCCTCTCTCCCACTCTATCTCTCCCACTCTCTTTGTCTCTCCCTCTCTCTCCATCTCTCCCACTCTCTCACTCTCCCTCTCTCCCTCTCTTCCTCTCACCCACTCTCCCTCTATTCCTCTCAGGTATTTCCCTCTCTCCCTCCCTCCCTCTCTCTCCCTAAACCCTAAACCCTAAACCCACTCTCTCCCCCACTCCCCCTCTCTTCCTCTCAGGTTTTTAACTCACTCCCTATCTCCCACTCTCTCTTCCTCTAGGGTCTTTCCCTCTCTCCCTCTCTCCCTCTCTCACACTCTCCATGAAACCTAAAACCTGAACCCTAAACCCACTCTCTCTCCAACTCTCCCTCTCTCCCACTCTCTAACTCTCCCTCTCTTCCTCTCAGACCTTTCCCTCTCTCCCTCTCTACCTCTCCCCCTCTCTCTCCCACTCTCACTCTCTCCCTAAACACTAAACCATAAACCCAATCTCTCTCCCACTCTCCCTCTCTCCCACTCTCCCACTCTTCCTCTCAGGTCTTTCCCTCTCTCCCTCTCTATCTCTCTAGCTCTTCCTCTCTCCCTCTCTCCCACACACACTCTCTCTCCCACCTCCTCCCTCTCCTCTCACCTCCTCCCTCCCTCTCTCTCTCTCCTCCTCTCAATTCTTTCCCTCTCTCACTCTCTCTCTCCCTCTCTCCCTATCTTTCCCACTCTCCCTCTCTCCCTAAACCCTAAACCCTAAACCTACTCTGTCTCCCACTCTCCCTCTCTCCTTATCTCCCTCTCTTGCTCTTAGGTCTTTCCATCTCTCCCTAAACCCATTCTCTCTCCCACTCTCCATCTCTCCCACTCTCACTCTCCCTCTCTTCCTCTCAGATCTTTCCCTCTCTCCCTCTCACTCTCTCCCTCTCTCCCTCTCTCTCTCTCTCCTCACTCTCCCTCTCTCCTCTCACTCTCCCTCTCTCCCACTCTCCCTCTCTCCCACTCTCCCTCTCTCCCTCTCTACCAATCTCCCACTCTACCACTGTCCCTCACTCTCCCTCCCTCTCTCCCTCTCTCCCTCTCTCCTTCTCTCTCTCCCTATCTCCCTCTTAGGTCTTTCTCTCTCCCTCTCTTTATTATATAATTATTAATAATATATTAAAGATCCGAGAGGGAGATGAAGAATTCAAAGGGAAACTATGTATTAAATATATTTTATAATATATTTAATATATATTATATAATATGTTGAATATATATTACATAGTATATAATATATAGTATATGTGAAATATAATATTGTATATTTATATACAATAAATTTATTATATAATTAACAAATATTTGCTATTAATTTTATTGGATTTGAATCCTCATGGGAATAGCATATAGTGTTACAAAATGAATATCTATTTTATTGAGGACTTTATAATCCAAACCTTGCCTCATTTTCACAACCTCCAGTGAGCTCTAGCGACCTCCAATGAGTTGTAGGTATGTGTTTTTATCATTTTTTCTATTTTTTTGCTGATTAGTGATTAATTTATGTATTTTTTTTGAATTCTTTATAGTTTTATTGAATTTTTTCACTTCTATATAAACTTACAAAAAAAATTGAAACCCTAGTTAGTGGAAAACAAAAAAAAATCAAATAAAAGATTGAACCTTCATTACTAGAAAAAAACATAAAATTGAACCTTCATTACACCCTTTCTATATTTTTTTAAACTGTTTTACATTTTTGTCTATTTTTTCTTCTTCTTTATCACTTGTTCTCATGTTTCTTAAATTAGTGTTTTCTTTCTTATTCTTAAGTTAGTATTTCTTTGCTAAATAATTTTTTTTAAAATTTTTAAATTGTTTTGACTCTCCTCAACTCTCAAAATAGAAAGGATCCTTGTTTGAAGTGCTCTAAATTTCCAATACTTGGTGAATCTAGATCCATTGTTAGTACTGACCAGACAAAAATTTTCCTTGCAACCATAGGGAAATGGGTGAAGTTAATGGATCATAATCGATGGGTTATGTAGGAGGCTATCATATTTTATCATATCGTATGATAGCCTCCTACACAGTCCATCGATTATTACCCATTAACTTTTTCCATTTCCCTATGGTTGCAAGGACAAGTTTTGTTTAACCATTACTAACTATGTATACAAACTCACCAAGTATTGGAAATATGGAGCTTAACACTTCCACATTGCAGCAAGGTAAAAATTTAATATATTTTTAAATGAGATTTCACATCACTTTAACAAAAAAAAAAATCATTTACATTCCTTAGACATAAATGAGCTTTACACATTTTTTCATTTATATTCAATTAAGTCATTTATATTGAATAGTTTAAGGGGAATTTTAAACATGTATCTTACATTTTGAAATTAAAAATTTAATGTAGGTTCACTTATATCTAAATCATGGATCCACACCCTCCAACTCCACCCACTCCACTTGTAACCCCCCACCTCCACCACCTACATCTGATGGTGCTCACTTTCAAGAACAATTCGATGTGAATGTTAGAACCATTTAGGATCAAGTTAACACTATTCAAAATGAAGAATGCGTTCACCCATTATTGAGGCATTTTGCATAAAAAAAATAAACTTTTGTTGATTCAGTTAGGTGCATGGAAGTGGAACTAGATGTGCATCAACAATGGTTAGAGGAAAGGAGACAGTCCCAATGTAAAGATGAAAACACAAATAAATGAAGAGATGCAACTGTGAGCCACAAAACTTTATTAAGACAATCATCTTAATTTTATGAAAAAATTGATCTTGGATGGATATTTTATAAAGAATTTTGTTGGATCGATATTTTATAAAGAATTTGGTTGGATGGATATTTTTAGTATTGAATTTATGAATATAATAGTATAATCCTTTGCTAAATAAATTTGGGAAATGTTCTACTCTGAGCAAGAAATTTGGGCTACTAATGGGAAGTTGATGCCCAAGAGATTTTTGTTCAATCATAACATCAAAATAGGGAAAATTGTTAAATTATTCTGTCTTTGCTTATCTTCTAGTATTTTGTGGTCAATCTGGAAAGCAAGGAATGAAGATATGTTTCAAGGAAGGAAGAGATTGCTTACTGAGTCTTTTCAGAGACTCATCTTTTTCAATATTGCTATGTAGGTTTACTTTACAGTGGCTCTTTCCAAGGACAAATTCTGGAACTACTTACAGGACAAGAGGGTTTCCATAGACATCATGGATACAAGGTATGGGCATATGTGGCTAGAAGGACATCCAAATGTCGAAGTGTTTCTCAGGGCTCTTCAGGATTTCTGGAAAGATATGCCAGGTGTCCAACTTGTAGGGAATGGTTAGGAAAACCAGGTAAATTCACCTTCAACAAAGGAGGTGGTTACAGTGCAGGCCTTAGTTTCTCTGAGGGGGTGTCAGGAGGCTGTGTAGTTATCTAGTCCTCTGCAAGTTTTCCTGTCTCTTTCTTATGTTTTACCTTCAATTATATTTGTATATACTGGTGTTTATATGATGTAACTAATCCATATGATACAAGCGCTTCGGAATACTTCTCGGATGGCGTACCATTTTTTATACCTACTTTGTAAAGGGAAAGGATATGGGTTTCTTTTTGTTGCAGTAATTGGGGGATGATCTTTTTTTGATACAATGTATAGGGGATTCTCTCTGTTTTACCTTGTAATAGAGATATACTATATAAGGGGGGGGGTGATATGATACTGATAAAACGTTCCATGGACATGCTGATGGGATAACCATCTTATGGATATGTTTTATATTTTTTGTTCTCCTTATACTTAATATAAAAAAAAAATATAATAGTATAATAATGAGACAAAAATTTAGTAATAAATATTAAATAATCTATTAGTTTAGTGTTTGTTCATATATAGTGTTTATTCATGCATCATGGTTGACTGATGTCTTATTTGTAGATCATAATTATTGTATAGATTTCACATGGAAAATATAATGAATATGTATCTTGATGTCTTATAAGGATTTTGTTTGAAATTTGCATCAAACCTATTTGGTGTACATAATGTTCTTGTTTATGTATCATGATTGAAAGATAATGATTCTTATTCATGATGATTTTATACTTTTTACATGAATGATCTAATGAAATGTTATTAAGCTTGAATGTTTTAATGACATGACTATTGAATTGAGTTGTAATGGTTTTGTTTGATGGTTGTATCACTTCTTATTTTGGAGGGTCCCAACATGGAAAAACACTCTTCCTCTCAACTCTCTCTCTCTCAGGTCTCTCCCTCCCTCTCTCAGGTCTCTCTCTCTCTCTCTCCTCTCTCTCTCCCTCCCTCTCTTCATCTAAAGTCTCTCTCTCTCTCTCTCTCTCTCTCTCCCTCTCTCCCTCTCAAGCCTCTCTCTCCCTCGCTCCCTCTCAACTCTCTCTCTTGTGAATTGGACACACATCAATAAATATATAATAATATATACTATGTATTAAATATATTATATAATATATATTACATAATATTAATATAATATAATAATATAATAATATAATAATGTATAATATAATATAATATATAATATAATATATAACATATTATATAATACATAATATTATATATTATAAATATATGTATTATAAATACATAATACATAATGCATATTATATAATATTATGTATTATAAATAATACAAGTAACAGATCTCCGTTTCAGTTTGGTATTACCAAACCAAAATGGACATTGGCTTGGGATTTGTTTTAGGATTACCAGACCTAGAAAGTCAACCTTAAAAACATGTTTTGAGAATTTGTTGTTTTTTGAAATTCACCCTTGTGGCTCACAACTTTTTTTTATCCAAATTTCATCAAACAAAAAGGGTTTATAGAAAAAATTGTCACCTTTCCACCAATATAAAATTTTCCTTATTTTTAATTTAATAAATAATTATTATTGATTTTCTACCTACATTACGTCTAGATTCTTGATTGATAGGCTAATTGAAAAACTTCTATAACTTTCAAACTACCTAACATTTTTTGAATCTACAAGATGCACCACACTCTATGCTTTGTATACTATAGGATAAAATAAATGAATTTCATAAAATTTTGACCAATTCATGGTGGTTAGACACAGACGTTTTAATAATTATGAAAATTTATAATAAAAAAATCATAAGTAATTATTTACATGGAAAAAAATTATAGAAAAAATCCAACACATTCAAGCATGTGTCTACTTATATTGAGAAACTCAGAAAAAATAAAAAATAAAAAAAATTCTTGTACTTAGGGTGGTCAGACATACACTTGCTTCTTTTTTTTTCTTGAAAATTTAGTACCACTACATTGAAATTTCAAATTTTCTCAAAACAAATTTACTTTTTCTCCAAAAATGGACTAGTACCCTAAAAACTACATTCAATTTTCTACAACTTTTGTTCTCACATATTTTTCAAATTATGTTAATAACCTATTCAAATGTTTATGTCAAATTTCATAACTGATTTTCTAAATTTGCATTGCCACTTAGAGGCCTAGTTTGGATCCCCATGATCCTGCATTGACCCATAACAAACAATGGAACCCCATTCAAACACCATGATGTCAAAGATATTTGTTCAAAGTTTTCTATCAAACATAGATTCTCCATGCTCTACTACCCTCAAGAAAATGGCCAGGTTGAATTGTCCAATAAAACCATCCTAAAAATATTGAAAAATATTATTAATGACGTTTTCCGTGATTGGAATTTGTAACTAAGCCCAACCCTATGTGCTTACAACACCAAAATTTGTACACCTACAAGTACCACACCTTTTTCCTTGGTCTATGAATTTGAAGCAGTCTTACCTATTGAAGTTGAAATCCCTTCATTGTGAATATCACTGAAAGGCATGGTCAATAATAAAGAATATCAAGTTTCCAAATTGAATGAGTTGGAACTCTTAGATGAAAGGTGTTTGAGAACATTAAACCATCTCTGGGTTTATCAGAATTGGTTCAAGTGAAGGTACAACAAAAAGATAAAGAACATAAGGTTTCAAACTAGTGACTTAGTACTAAAAGAGAATCAAAATATCCAATTGAATTGAGATGGGAAGGGGAAGTTTGAACCAAATTGGTTAGTTCCTTTTGTCATGACATCAAACTATGGCTCAAGATCTTATCAGTTGGCTACTTCTGAGGGAGAACCTTTAGCTGAACCAGTGCACAACAACCATCTTAAAAAAAAGTTAAAAAGTCAAAGAAAAAAATCAAAAACATAAATAAAATAGTAAAGAGAAATAAAATGTTCTATAAGTGAAAGCCACTTTTTGGCACTTCAAGGACAAGTAAAATTGTGAGAACTATAGGAACACAAAGACCACTAAGAGGGGGGGTGAATGAGTGGACTACAATTTTCAACTACTAAGCAATATGACAATGAACTCTAAAAGCATAAACCAAAAGAAAGGAAAGGTATTCAAACCAAACACATTAAATTCATCCCACAACACAATATGTATGAGGAAAAACCCAAGATGGGAGAAAACCTTAGTGAGAATAGCTGTTGGAGGCTACTGCTCCAATCCAACCTCACAATTGAAATGAGTTTAGTTGCAATGTATGGGCACCAACCCAAAGGAACACCAATTCCTAGTTTATGAGCACCAACTCAAGGGAGCCTCTACCCCTAATCTGAACACCCACTTAGATAAGCATACAATGAGAGATTTCTAATTACAATTCGAATATCATGTTACAAATGAAGTTTTGTAACTCAAATAAATTTTTGAACTTATGAAGACTTTGTTGATTTGTTTTCATCAAATAACCTCTGGTCTTCAATCATCAACTAACTTTGCAAGTTTTCTTCAATGCCTCCTTTCTACTCTCTTTTAGTTTCACACCAACCTCTATGATTTTTCTTCACAGACTTCTACAGAAAAATATTCAACACTAGAAAAAAAATACATACTCTATTTTTACAGAGTTGTCTTCTCTTCTCCACACTCGTACTTCTATCTCGCCCTCTCTACTCTGATTACAACATTATATTAACTATCACATAAAATAAGAATAGTATTTTGATATATATATTACTATTGTAGCAAAAGGGAAAAATTTGTAGCCCTAATCATCAAACAAAATATTTTTGCAATTTTATTTCAGCAACAATCTATTTTTTTTCTAGCAATATGTTTGCAGATTTATGATATTCTCCTGTAGCAGCATATGAGATGACTTATCTCAGTCATATCAATTTATGAATCTTCCTTAATATTATTTATAATTCTACTATGATTTCAAAAAATTTAAAAACTAAAATATTAGCATTTCTTTGGTTTTCCAACTACAAGTTTTTAATGCTCTTCTTGAGCAGCTAAATGATTTGATGTTGCTACATCTTTCAAGAATGGTTGCCATAGCTAAGATGTTTCTTTTTTTTTGTTAATCAAAACAAAATCATCTATTTTGATTTGATTTTCTTAGTTGAACAACAACTTACAAAATCAGATTTCTCAAACAAATCTGTAATAAATAGGAACCCTTATCTAGGGCATCACCATCAATGATAAACAAAGAATAACCTAAATTTGATTTTATTCAAATCATGTCAATGCAGCTTGAAGACAAAAACATAGGATTAAAAAACGAGATTAAAATCCGATATGCATCGATCACATCCTTCAAGAGGTATGGAAACTTAATAAAAAAGACTATAAAATATTTTTATCAGGCATAGTTGTAGATACTTCACCACCAAGTTAAAAGTTGACAATAATATCTGATTTGATTCAAACCATTATGGCCACCAAGGAAACAAGATGAATACGAGTAGCGTTTTCCATACTTAATAGATAAAAAAAATCTAATATAGACAACCACCTGGCAGAGTGAAGGAGAAGACAAAAAAGTGATGTGTCTATTTAGGGAAAAACCATCATACCTCAAGTCTACAGAAAATGACAAACAAAAAACCTTCTATGTAGGGATAAACCTGCACATCATCCTTTTGTTGTCAATCATCTGAGCACTGATAGAGGTAAATCTAATCTTGTGTAGTTGCACAAAATAGAATTCTACACATAGAAAAACCCTAGAAAAAGAAAAAAAAAACATTATGCAAAAGCTTCCACATAATCCCAAATTTTTCATTCCTCAGAAAATGCTTTACCACGTGTTTTATGAGTTGTTTTTTCTACATTTTTAAATAACCACTGTTGAATTTTGACTCGATGTGAGTTGTTAAAGTTTGGTCATTGTGAAGCTCCTATTGCTCTGCAATCATCTTCCTGTCATATAAACTGTACACTCGAGTAGCTACAAATTGTGAGGTTTCTGTGCCAAATTTTTGTGCCATGCTTGTTCCTATAGCTGCATACAAACCATGTGTATACCATGAGCTGATATCAATGGAAATATAATGCCAAAACTCAAAAATCAATGCAAACAATCTCCCCCTTTGGCATTGATGTCAACCAATTGATTTTCTCTCCCTTTGCAAATAACTTCTTCCCCTTTGACAACAATGGAAAAGGGTTGCATAAATACCACTTGCAAATCAAATAACACCATGCTGGTAGAACTGTGCACTTGTAGCAATATAAAAAACTGAATGGACATGGTATGAACATTACTATTTGGAGAGTATCTCCCCCTATCATGAACATAAGAAGATGTGGATTTGTACTAATCAAATAGAAATGTAGTTCTAGTAGAAAGGACAACAATAACATTGAAGAAGAAACAATAAGCATGGACTAGTAGAAGCAACAATAATTATGATACTACAAACATGATATAATAATAAGCATAGAGCAGCGAAATAGCAAGTGGATAGCATGAGAAACAACTATTTCTCCATGAAGAACCATCTCTTCTTGAACATTAAAATTGATACTTCTACCCCCTTGGAGTAGAACAAATGCAGGGATGTAAGATGAATTCTTAATAAGATCCCCCTGAATCATAAACCTCCTTATCCAACTAAGTGTTAGAAGATGGGGATACAACTCCCAACCTCATTCTCAAATACTCAAATGTCTCTTTGGGAAATGGTTTGGTAAGGATATTAGCTATTTGCTCACTAGTATTCATATATTCAAGTTGAATGTAATACCCCTCTATTTTGATTCTTGTTCAAGTTGTTTTATGTTATGTTTGGTTGTTACTTTGATATTGGATACATTTTGTTATGATGTTTTGATCGCTACTATTGAGCGACAACTATTATTGTGGGATGTAGTTATCTGATTATTGTTTCACTTGCATTATGGATTAATGATGTTGTAGAGTTAACATGAGATGTTATTATGAGATTACTGGATTATGATGAAAGTGTCAGTTTCGATGAGTGTATTGGTGAAGAGGACGAGTTCGCATCACTCGCTTGCGAGCGCCCTGCGAATCCGTAATTCCTTCTTCACGGTGTGTATTATATGTTGGATATATTGTATGATGTTGTTTACTTGGTTGCAGGATTGCAGGTACATGACATCGACTCCACCTGGTTTCACAGGTTTGAGCGTGTCGATCCAACGGTTAAGTTGAACGGGAGATAGTAGCTAGGTAACATGTGTCAAGTCTATGCCCTAGCCTTAGTGTGTCATCAGTTGTGTGTGTCGAGTTATTGTCTGTCTTGTTTTAATGTTATTTATTTCTGAAGCATTCTTGATTTGGAAATAGATATTTAGAATAATTGCATTTAAATCATGTTGATGGTTATTTAATTTAAATAATGCAATGTGGATAAAAGTTTATATTTAAATTAATTAATTATATTTAAATTATTTAATTAATTAAATTTAATCCAAGGGGTTGAGTTTAGTTATTAAATAATTAAATTAATTAATTAAACGTGATGCAAGAGAATGAAAGGAAATAAAAGAATTGAAATTAATTTTGGAATTTAATTAGACGTGTGAGAATTAAATTAGAAATTGTAATTAAATGTTTATTTGGGAAATTGGTTGCAACTTTGGAAATTAATTTATTATTTGAAATTTCATTTTAAATTGAAAGTGGGTTTTTGGAAAAGTGAAATTGAAATTGAAATTGAAATTGATCTAATTTGCATGTAATGTGAATTAGGGTTGTAAATATTGAAATTGAAATATCTAATTTGCATGTAATGTGAATTAGGGTTGTATTAGGTATTTTTGATTTATAAAGAATACATGTTTTAATTTTAGGGCAGAAAAATCTTTTAGAAGGAAAAAAAATACATTTTTACAGCAGGGAAGAAATTTTGGAAAATTTGCACAAGGGTTTGAAGAAAGTTTGATTGTAGAATTGATTGAAGGAAAGATTGTTTGCATTTGTTGGATTTTGGATTGGATTCATTGGAGGATTGAAGAAAATTCAGGAAATCTTTGGAGGAGGCTTGCATCAAAAATTCATCTCTTCCTGTAGCTTCTTGTACCAGGTTTTCCTCTTTGTGTTTTATTGTTCTTGATTGTTTTCTTTAAAATAGTAGTGATTAAAGATTTGTTTGTTAAATCTATTTTAGAAAAAAATTTGATATTAGAAGAAAAGAATTAAATAAATTTACAGCCTTTGCTTGTGAAAATTCTTGAGTGAAAATTGTGAAAACCTTAGTTGAATTTAAATTATTTGGAAAAATTGATTTTATTGTTATTGAAATCAAACATAGAGATTGAACAATGCATTTAGAATGTTTTTAGAAAATGAAACTTTTTGTTTATTATCAAAAAACGGATTTTAAAATCTGCAGTATAGTTATATTTTCATGGTAAAATGGTCTGATTGCGTCACCTATAACTTCACTTTTATAGACTGGGTTTTCAAAAAATTTAAAGGGTTTTTGCATTTTGAAATTTTCTTATCCCTGTCCAAAAATCGTAAATACCCAGATCATAGTTTTTGAGTTATTCTTAAAACATGAGATTGCTGTTAAGTTATTTTTCCCATGGCTGTTCTGAAAATAAAATAATAATAAATTGATATTTATAAATATTAATATTTTATGTATTGTTATTATAATATTAAAATATTATTTAATAATATTTTATATTATAATTTATAATACTAAAGTATTATATTTATTTATATTATTTTAAATAAAATTTGTATATTAGATTAGTGGAATTAAAATTATAAACATATGGAAAATTATTGTTATTTTAAAATGGCTTGTTAAAGTTTAATTGAAAGAGTTAAATATTTGATTTAAAGAATGCAATATATTATTGAATAGAGATTTAAAATTGGATTGATTAGTGTATATGGAAAATGGATAGAGAAACAATATGTTATTATATTAAAATGATTGAATGTTTTAAATAGAAAATTGAATGAGATGTAAGATTTGGTTAGGAAATGGAAAAAGTTTACTTGCATAGATTTGTGTCGATTTAAAAGTAAATTAAGAAGTTGTTTTATTGATGAGGCAATCAATTATGTTATTTATTAATTTCTATTTAGATTAATTGAATCATTGTGATTGGATTATGAAAGAGATATGGATTTAGTATATCCAAAAGTAGTATCTTCCTCATGCTTATCTTAAAGGATTTAATTCTTTGTATTCAGTAAAGGGAAGCAAGTTTAATTGTTTTAGATTTCCAATAATGAAAAGGGAAATAGGGTTATGATTATTTTAGATGATCTACTTATCATGTCTTTGACTTTGTCAACACTACCTATTGAATGAGTATGGATTTAGGAAATCCAAATATTAGATTTGATTGATGACTTGAATGCTTTTGTTGCTATGTCATCAAGTTGCATTGTTGGTTTTGGGATTTAGTGTTAGTCCTAAATTATAAGTCTTCCAGAAGAACTTAGAGGATAAGGGTTGTTGAATCTTTATGCCATCCAGTTGTTTTCCCTTGGGTAGTGCATGTTCAGTTTTACCCGGTTTTCATGAACGGGGATGTTTGCACCTCCTTGGTTTAGGAGCGGATTATGGGATCCGTGTCTCCTTGTATGGAGTGACCTTGTTATGTGGTTTCATCTTGTTGCCTCCTGTGAAAGGAGTGGACTATGTGTTGTTGCCTCCAAGATGTTTGGAGTGAGATATTTTGTACCTCCTGTGAAAGGAGTGGACTATGTGTTGTTTCCTCCAAGATGTTTGGAGTGAGTTTCTATTATTTGTATCCTCCTTGTGTTGGAGTGGATTATGATGCCTAGTTGGTATGCACTTGTGGTTCCCTTGGTGGATTGTTTGGATGTGTGTTGTCAATAGAAGAGTGGCTTTGTTAGGCGCCAGAGCCCAAAGAGGTAAACTGGATAACCTTCAGGAGTGATTTAATCAAGTGATAATTAAAATAATGTACTTAGAAGATTAGGATTAACTTCACATTAATCAAGATAATTTAATCCTCACTCATAGACACAAGGGCTTGTTTAGACTTGGGATGAGTGAGAAGGCCTGGAATGGCAAGATCAACTATCTAGTTCTTGCGAGAGGTAGTTGATTCCGCATGAGTGAGTATGAGTGCCGGGATTCGGTTGAGGCCACCAGGATTACTTGTGCCGGAGCCTATGAAGAATGCCCAGAGGAGATCTCATGACAAACCTTGCGATGACACTCTATCTATGACAACTGTTGTTAATTATGTTATGTGTATGGTTATTGATGCAGGAGCATCCAGTGGTGTAAGGGCAATCCTACATCACCCAAAAATATATTTACTTTCATTTAGATTTTTTTGTAGATGTTTTTGCATTTCTGGATACCCTTTTCGTCGAAGAAGAATTCCCAACTTTCAGAACTGCTTTTCTGCTTTTTCTGCTCAACTGCTATTTTTAGCAGGTATGAATTTGAAGGCTGAGGAGACAAAAATTTAAGGGAAGCTTCAGGACATAATAATAAACACTTTGGTGAAAGAATCAGATCAAGAGCATTTCCGGTTCAAAAGTTATTCAAGTTTCAATTTCTGCTTTTTGCCTTATGAAATCTTCGGAGCTAATTTTGAGGTACTTAGAGGCTCCGGATGGGCCTGAAAAATTGGCGGAATACGAAAGTGGTTAGCCTTTAGGCCCCACTTTCCGGCAAGAGATCTTCGCGAGAGCTTTCCGAAAAGGTATTATCATTGAAGATCTGACGGTTAGATCTTGAGTTAGGGCTTCCGAAAGTTGGTGCATAATTTGAATCCCGTTTTTGGCTCCAAACAAAGAAACGGGCTATTTATGGGCGAGTTACTGTTTCTTTTAGGCAGTTTTTGGGGAAAGAAGATCGCATGCTGCGAATAGGGGAATTTCTATAGTTTCTTTCTGTAATTTGCATGTATTGCAAAACTGGAGGATTTGAGATCCTCTGCATGTAGGAATTTCATACTTTGAAAATAATAAGATTTGTTAGTTTTTCTGTGTGATTTTCTATGTCTCGGGTTGCACCCTCATCAAGTTATTTGAACATACTTGATCTACTTTATGTCTGGAAGCAATGTGACCTATGTCAGTGATGTTGGAGTTGTACTTGTATTGTATACTTGTATTGTATTTGTTTGTGCTTGTATTGTACTTGAGTTGTACTTGATTCGTACTTGTATGGTGAATGAGTTGTACTTGTTAATTCATTTGGTTGGTTATAACAGTATGAGTCAATTTGAGTCTGCCTTTGGTTAGAGGTAGTAGATCTTTGTCCATGTTACTTTGTTACTATCTCCTAGCATGGGGGGTGGGCCTTTGGGTACCACATTGGTTGGGTGGAACATGCACCAAAACCGTTGGGTCCCCATCTATCTTCAGTACTTGGTGGCGAGACATCCAGATGGACAGCTCGCGGTTCTTGTTGTATTATCTTGCATTGTAATATTTTAATTTGTATAAGTTATTTTATCCCTCTTATGATTATGAGGTGGAATTTTGTAATTGTAACCTTGAGTACTATTGCCTCATTCTGGGAATGAGTGATGTATCTATTGGATTAAGATAATATTTATGAGATTGTATCTTGGTTGATTATCTTATTATGTTATGTGGTATTCTTATGATGTATGATGTTTATATCATAAAGTTCATAAGGCTATGGTTATATGTAATATGTATGTGTGGGTTTAAGTAATCCTAACCTTGTAGCCTTAGAGGTTGTTGTTAACTAGTAAGTGAAGGTGTATGTTAAATGCACTTTATAAAAAAAAATTAGTTCGCTTAAGACGTTAATTGCAACTTCCTTTAAAGTTACTTGGCGGGGCATTACATTGAACTTCTTTTTCACTCACTTTTTCTCTCAAGAAATGATGCTTAATAGCTATGTTCTTGGTTCTTGAGTGCATGACTGGATTCTTGGAGATATTAATTGCACTAGAATTATCACACATAAAGGAAATAGGTTATGAATATTCTAACTAAATATCTTTTAGAGTTTGTTTCATCCAGAGAACTTGAGAGCAACATGAGGAAGCAACTATATATTTTTCTTCAGTTGTAGATAGGGAAATAGATTCTTATTTTTTACTGTGTCAAGAGACCAATCAACCACCAAGGAAGAAAGCACCTCCACTCATGCTCTTCTTTTCATCTATGCATCCATCCCAATCAACATATATGTAATCTTGAAATGTGAAGTAATCATGTTTAGCATACTATAAATCATAGGTCAAACTACCTTGCAAATATCTAAAAATTCTTCTTACAACATTCAAATGAGATTGTTTTAGAGAAGACTAAAATCTAGCTACTATACATACAACTTGTATAATATCTGGTCTAGAGGCAGTAAGGTACAATAGACTTCCAATCATAGGTCTAAACATGGTTTGATCAACATTTGGTGAATCATCATTCTTGGACAACTTACATCCAGTCACCATAGGTGTACTAACAGGCTTACAATCATCCATTTGAAACCTTTTCAACATGTTTATAGCATACTTGGTTTGTGAAATAAAAATTCCTTTGTCTAATTGTGAAAAATTCAAACCAAGAAAGTAGGACAACTCACCTATCATGGACATTTCAAATTCTTGTTGCATTTGATCAGAAAACTTCTTGCATAAATTATCATGGCTTCCAGCAAAGATGATATCATCTACATAAATAACAAAAACAATCATATGATTACCTTCCACATTGGTGTATAGATTTTTGTCAACACATCCTTTCTTGAAGCCTTGCTGATGCAAATAGTTGTCCAATCTAGAGTACCATGCTCTAGGTCCTTATTTTAACCCATATAATTTTTTTTCTGAATCTGCATACATAATCTCCTTGTTCAAGTGACTTAAACCCTTTGGATTATTCCATGTAAACTTCTTCCTCAAGGTTACCATTTAAGAATGTAGCCTTAACATCCATTTGATAAACTTTATAGTTCCTATATGATGATAATGCTAAGAACATTCTAATAGCTTCTAATCTTGCAACAAGAGAAAATTTTTCCTTAAAATCTATGCCCTCAATTTGTGAGTATCCCTTGCATACTATTTTAGATTTATTTCTAATCACTTTACCTTCTTCATTTACCTTGTTTCTATAGACCAATTTTGTGCCAATAATGTTCTTATCAGTTGGTCTTGGAACTAAATCCCATGTTTTGTTTCTTTCAATCTGTTGTAGATCCTTTTTCATAGCCTTTACCCAATCTTCGCTCTTGTTGGCCTCATTGTAAATTTTTAGCTATATTTCAGTTAGAAGACACAAGTTGACTTGATCATC
Source organism: Sequoiadendron giganteum (assembly GCA_007115665.2). Lineage (NCBI taxonomy): Eukaryota > Viridiplantae > Streptophyta > Pinopsida > Cupressales > Cupressaceae > Sequoiadendron > Sequoiadendron giganteum. The sequence goes on along the minus strand of CM021100.1, from coordinate 697,974,978 downwards.
ATTTCCAGCATGTCTTCTTCTAGTTTGTACACCAAGATCTTTTCTTCCTATAATCTTATTTTTAGGGTGGTACTTCTAAACATACTTACTTGGGGGTTTATTTGGAGTTCCTCCAACTACATCTTCTTCATTTTCTGATTTCTCTTCACCTTCATCATGATCATGTTCTTCAATCTGATTTTTTGATTTTTTCCTTAACTGTTGCAAGTCTTCATCTATTCTCACATGTACACATTTAGCTACTTTCTTGAGGAATGTTTTGAAACACTTATATGCCTTACTATGAGTTGAGTATCCTAAGAATATCCCATCATCACATCTTGCATCAAAACTACCAAGCACATCATCATCTTTCTTAATGAAATACTTAGTACCAAAAAAAATGAAGTATTTGAGAGAAGGTTTTTTTCCATACCATAGCTCATAAGGTGTCTTTTTGTTGTGCATTCTTAACTGGGCTCTATTTAATGTATAAATAGTTGTATTCCCAACCTCTTTCCAATAAACATCTGGTAGGTTTGACTCATTAAACATAGTTCTTGCCATTTCTTTCACACTCCTATTCTTCCTCTCAATAACTCCATTTTGTTGAGGGTTTTGAGCAGCAAAAATTGTCTTTTAATCCCATGGTGTTCACAATAGTCTTCAAACTGATTTGATGTAAATTCTCCACCACAATATGATCTTAAACATTTCAACTTGAAACCACTTTGTTTCTCAACCATTTTTCTAAATACTTTAAATCTTTCAAATGCTTGTGACTTATCTTGTAGGAAAGTTTCCCAAGTCATCCTTGAGTAGCCATTTATCAGCAACATAAAGTATTTGTCACCATTTAAATATCTTTTCTTTGTAGGACCGCATAAATTTGTATGTACCAACTCAAGTGGTGTTGAGGTTGAGTAATATTTTATCTTGAAACTCACATTGGTTTGCTTCCCTTTTTGAAATCCATCACAAATAATTTTTGTGTGTTTAGTTATCTTTGGCATATGTCTCACATAACCTTTTGAGCTTACCTTGACAAGATTGTCAAAATTTATGTGTCTTAGCCTTCTATGCCATAACCAACTCCCATCCATTTATCCAAACATACATTGAGCTTCATGAAATTCTCTCAAGTTGTAGACATTTCCATCTATTCTCTTACCTTTAGCAACTAATCTTTCAGTGTTCTCTTTTCTGATTTCACATCCTTTGGAATCAAATGAGAACTTATAACCGTTGTCACACATTTGACTTAGATTGAGTAAGTTGTGTTTCAGCCTTTCCACATAGTAGACATCTTTTGTGAGTATTTTTCCATCAATTCTTAGGGTTCTTTCACCTTTAATCATGATTGATGAGTTATTCCCAAGCTTAACTGAACCACCATTCCAATATTCTAATTGTTTGAATTTGTTCTTGTCACTAGTCATGTGGTTGGAGTAGCCACTATTTATCACCCACAAATTTTTCTTCTCTGTGTGTAATGTTGTTTGTGCTATCATTCTTGATTGAACTTTGTCTTTACTCACCTCTTTCCATTCTTGTTTGACTTATTTCTTCTTTGTTGCTACTGTTTGTTCATCTTTGTTCTTGGGGGTAGCAACTACATTCTTTTCAAGTTTAGAATATTTTTCTCTACAAAACTTTGCAGTTTCTCCATAGTTATGACAGTAGTAGCATTATATATTCTCATTAAACATAAGAAAGTTAAAGCTTTTACTGGTCTAATTTAAGCTTCCATAATCTACATTTTTATGTCCCAGATTATTGTAATGGTGACATTCTATATCCAAATCTCTCAAGGGTGAAAAATAATTTTTTCTTATGAAACCTAGAGCTTCTCTTCTCACCATTTTTCAATGAATGAACTTATGGCCATATGAATTACATTTAAAACAATAACCATAAAATCTAGGGGTATACCAATTATTATATCGAGAAATGTTTCTTGTTGTTTTCACAGCAGCAGTAGATCTTCTCACCCTTGGAGCAACAACATTAACATGTAGGCCATCAATGTTATTCTTTGGAGAAGTAGTAATATATTTTGGAACAAAAAAATTATCACTTGGGGCAGCAACGTTTTCACTAGAGACAACATTGAAAGAAATCTTCTTCTTAGGTTTTTCATCAATATTGGAGCTCTCAACATGTTCATAGCCCATAACACTATAGTCCTTGCTCTTTTTCTGCTTACCAAGTATATCATTTAGTGCATTAGTGATACACTCATTTTTCATTTTCAACTTTAGGTCTTCTTGAAAAGTCTTTAACTCTTTCCTTAGAGTTACTACCTCTTGTTCTAACCTTTGACATTCCTTTTTCTTTGCATCAAATTCTGATTTCAAAACTTCACTCATTCTTCGAGCTTCTTCCAACTGTCTTTAGAGTGATAATATTATTTTCTAGCTAATCTTGTTCTTTTAATGTACTATTCTTGAGTTTGGAATGCTCTTTCTTCAACTTTTTTAATTCGCTAAGAGCACAAATCAGCTCTCCTTCAAGATTAACCTCAACATCATCTTCATCTTCCTCATCTCTATCAACTATAGACACCCAAAAATGTCCTCTTACGATACTTTGTCATGAAATTACATCATTTAGACATCTTGTACCATGTTTTTCCTTAGGTACCCATGTCATCATCTAATTAGTTAAATAAATCTTCTTTATTTGACTAATTTCATTCATAATCCCTCTATTTCTTCTAATATTAATTAAATAATTCATATTATTTATTTAATTAAATCATTTCTATTTGTAATCTCTCCATTCTTCTAATGTTAATTAAATAAATCATTTTCATTCATAATCCCTTCATTCTTCTAATATTAATTAAATAATTTATATTGTTTAATTAATGAAACCATAAATCTAACATTAATTAAATAAATCAAATATTTGTTTAATTAATAAAATTTTAGAATATCTTCTCACTTTCTTTCTAAAATCAAAACTCATGTGTATCTAATTAATTTATTTAGTTAGATAATTCATCAATTATCTTTCACATCTTTTTTAGGATTTATTTCCTTTAAAAGAGAAAATCAAAATCTTTCTATTTTATTAGAATCTTATCCCATCTCGTTGTATTTCCTCTTTTGTCAAAAATCAAATCTTATCAAATATTCTTCTCTATCCACATCACAATTCTATAAATATGGCCTCTCACAAGCCATTTGGGATTGACTTCTTCCAGTACCCTCACTCTGTCAAATTGTCTCTACAATCTTTCATCTATCTATTTCTCATATATCATCTACATTTAATGTTATGATGTTGCAATAGTGAGAAACCAACATTTCTCCATCAACAAACCTTCAAAATCTTGCATTCTCATGCGAGGTTGAGAAGAGCAATAGAGATAAATCAAGTTTAGCATGGATTTGGGTTTGCAGTTGCTTGTTATTTTGATTTTCATGCTTGCTCGTACTCTATTGTGCTAGTTAGGATTTGATATATTGCTATATTAGTTTTATATTTTATTTTCTCCTAATTACATTGGGGAACCTAATTCCTTTGATCTAGCTTGCTTTTTACAGGTTTTATTGACTTTTTGTTGCAGATCTGCCATTTTTTGGACAAAACCCCAGATTTTACAAATTTATTCATATTTTCTACAATACTATGAATTTTTCTACAATATTTTCACAAAATCTTTTAAATAATATCGTAAGGCTATAGTAGAAAAATTGTGGGTTTATCACCATTCTGTAGGATTTATCATGATTTTATGTTTTTAAATAAAATTAAATTTGTGAGCGCAAATTAGCAAATTTTTCAGAAATTTTTACATTTTTGGAAATATCTTAAAATTATAATGGGGGTCTATATTTTACAGATTTAATTTGGAGGTCAAATACAATGCAAAAAATTATAATCTTTGTTTTCTATAGGGTTTTCATAAATCCACATTTTTGGGTGTAAAACAGGGAATTTTTCTAACTTCTTTACATTTCTGGAAAACTCTCAAAAACCTAGTAGGGGTTTTTTCTTTTTTATTTTATTTCTCGGATCAATAATTTCTTCAAATAATCAAATCTAATTTGGCTATGTCAAAAACATGTATTTGAAATTACAAATTTCCTTGTTTGATGAGCCTTTTTTTTATGGTTCCATTATAATATCATTTTCTTATTTTGTAGGTGAATCTAAGGAGCTGGAAAAACATTGGCACTAGCATCTAATAGTAGATTTAAGGACGAAAACAATCTGGTGCACACATTCCATCTTTCATCTCTAATCATTTCTTGTCAACACACTTTGATTTGGGCTTAAAAAGAACAACTTGTTTGATCACACATTTCAATTTGGGGCATAAAACTAATCTTGCTTGATCACATCATTGAAATTGGGATAAAATGAACAAGTTTCTTTCATCACACATTTTGGCTTTGGGTTAAAAAAACCAAGTGTTTGAATTGTTTTATACACAATTCATTTCTAAGGGAAATTAACAACTGCGAGTGTGAATCAAGTGCATGTGTGATAAAAAACACCTCACTTGGTTTTCTTTTGTCAAATCCTTCATAGGAGGCCTGCTAGGGGATTTCATCACCCCTAGGGATGACCTAGTTGAAGTGTTAATCGAAAGACACGCTTGTTTGAGATTTAAAATCTTGTCACTCTTGGCTAAGCCCCAAAGAACTTTATACCTTTGGGAAGTGAAGGTAAAGGGTGGGTTACCCCTTTCTCTTGACTATGTGGCAGGATTTTGATTTCAAATCATCCCTAGTCAACCTTGTGCATCTTAGTTCAAAACCTAATTGGCCATACCCACTTGACTATCATTAGGCTTTTGTTGTGTGTTCGAGTGTTTGTTAAATCATAACATTTAATTTTGAAAAACAATTTTATAATTGTGTTTGGTTTGTGTGTTCATACATTTACATGTGAGATCTTATGTTTGATATTTCCCAAGTCAAACTTCCAATAAACACTTGCCACATCATCCAAATCATCCAATGTAACACCTCGCCAAGTAACCTTAAAGGAAGTTGCAATTAACATCATAAGTGAACCAATTTTTTTTTTTCTTATAAAGTGCATTTAACATACACATTCACTTACTAATTAACAACAACCTCTAAGGCTACAAGGTTAGGATTACTTAAACCCACATATACATATTACATATAACCATAGCCTTATGAACTTTATGAAATAAACATTATACATCATAAGAATACCACATAACATAATAAGATAATCAACCAAGATACAATCTCATAAACATTATCTTAAACCAATAGTTACATCACTCATTCCCAGAATGAGGCAATAGTATATAAGATTACAATTACATAACTCCACCTCTTACAAAGAGGGATAAAATAATTTATACAAGTTAAAATATTACAATGCAAGAAAAATATTACAATGCAAGAAATTACAACAATAACCGTGAGCTGTCCATCTAGATGTCTCGCCACCAAGTACTGAAGATTGATGGGGACCCAACGATTTTGTTGCATGTTCCACCCTACCAATGTGGTACCCGAAGGCCCACCCCCCATGCTAGGAGATAGTAACAAAGTAACATGGACAAAGTTTCTACTACCTCTAACCAAAGACAAACTCATACTGACTCATACTGTTATAACCAACCAAATGAATTAACAAGTACAACTCATTCACCATACAAGTACGAATCAAGTACAACTCAAGTACAATACAAGTACAATACAAGTACAACTCCAACATCACTAACATAGGTCACATTGCTTCCAGACATAAAGTAGATCAAGTATGTTCAAATAACCATACACATAAAATAATTAACAACAGTAGTCATAGATAGAGTGTCATCGCAAGGTTTGTCATGAGATCTCCTCTGGGTATTTTCATAGGCTCCGGCACAAGTAATCCTGGTGGCCTCAACCGAATCCCGACACTCATACTCACTCATGCAGAATCAACTACCCCTCGCAAGGACAAGATAGTTGATTTTGCCATTCTAGGCCTTCTCACTCATCCCAAGTCTAAACAAGCCCTTGTGTCTATGAGTGAGGATTAAATTATCTTGATTAGTGAGAAGTTAGTCCTAATTTTCTAAGTCTATTATTTTAATTATCACTTGTTTAAACCACTCCTGAAGGTTATCCAATTTACCTCTTTGGGCTCTGGCGCCTAACAGAAACCACTCTTCTATTCGACAACACACACTCAAACAATCCACCAAGGGAACCACAAGTGCATACCAACTAGGCATCATAATCCACTCCAACACAAAGAGGGTACAAATAATAGAACTCACTCCATACATCTTGGAGGCAACAAACACATAGTCCACTCTTTTCACAGGAGGTACAAAAGATCTCACTCCAAACATCTCGGAGGCAACAACACATAGTCCACTCCTTTCCCAGGAGGCAACAAGATTCACTCCAAACATCTCGGAGGCAACAACACATAGTCCACTCCTTTCCCAGGAGGCAACAAGATGAAACCAAATAACAAGGTCACTCCATACAATGAGACACAGATCCCATAATCTGCTCCTAAACCAAGGAGGTGCAAACATCCCCGTTCATGAAAACCAGGTAAAACTGAACATGCACTACCCAAGGGAAAACAACTGGATGGCATAAAGATTCAACAACCCTTATTCTCTAAGTTCTTCTAGAAGACTTATAATTTAGGACTAACACTAAATCCCAAAACCAACAATGCAACTTGACGACATAGCAACAAAAGCATTCAAGTCATCAATCAAATATAATATTTGGATTTCCTAAATCCATACTCATTCAATAGGTAGTGTTGACAAAGTCAAAGACATGATAACTAGATCATCTAAAATAATCATAACCTCTATTTCCCTTTTCATTATTGGAAATCTAAAACAATTAAACTTACTTCCCTTTACTGAATACAGATAATTAAATCCTTTAAGATAATCATGAGGAAGATACTACTTTTGGATATACTAAATCCATATCTCTTTCATAATCCAATCACAATGATTCAATTAATCTAAATAGAAATTAATAAATAATATAATTGATTGCCTCATCAATAAAACAACTTCTTAATTTACTTTTAAATCGACACAAATCCATGCAAGTAAATTTTTTCCATTTCCTAACCAAATCTTACATCTCATTCAATTTTCTATTTAAAACATTCAATCACTTTAATATAATAACATATTGTTTCTCTATCCATTTTCCATATACACTAATCAATCCATTTTAAATCTCTATTCAATAATACATTGCATGCATCTCATTAAAATAAAATACGATAATGAATTTTACACTGAATATATATATATATATGCTCTATATTATATAGACACCATTAATATTCCATTCACAATGATTAGATTTCTCTATGGAACTAAATAGAACATAATAACTATTTGCCTTTTTCAATGTAGTTAGTTCCTAAATTTACTTATAATGCAACCTAACACTATTGCAAACAATCTTTTCCAATTTTCTATCCGGAGTCTATGTCTCATCAACTATCCATTTAAAAACATGCAATTTCATCAATGTATAAAAATATCTTTTGGCTTGTCTATTTGGCCACGCATTCATATTGTTTCTAATTAAATCTCATTAATTAAAACAAATATTTAAATATAAATATTTCTATAACTCTTCAATATATTTAAATATCTTTCTCTATACATTTTTTACACATATTAATTATTTTTTTTAGAACATTAATAATACCCAATTTGCAAACAACAGAATAAAATAAGATAAAATATTATTTATTCTCTCAAATGCATATATACCTTCACTATATATATACTAAATATAAATTAATATATTTAAATATATTTAATCATTAACATATCTTCTATCCTTTGCAGAATATCAAATTGATTAATTCAAAATAAAATATCCTTTATCATCAATATTCCAAAATATAAATATATTTTTCCAATTAAATCAAATTAATAATTGGACCTTTTACATATGAATTTAAATTCCACAATTAAATTTTAAATTATGCATTTTTTAAATCAAATATTTAACTCCTTCAATTAAACTTTAACATGCCATTTTAAAATAAACAATAATTTCTCCATATGTTTATAATTTTAATTCCACTAATCTAATATACAAATTTTATTTAAAATAATATAAATAAATATAATACTTTAGTATTATAAATTATAATATAAAATATTATTAAACAATATTTTAATATTATAATAACAATACATAAAATATTAATATTTATAAATATCAATTTATTATTATTTTATTTTCAGAACAGCCATGGGAAAATAATTTAACAGCAGTCTCATGTTTCAAGTATAACTCAAAACTTACGATCTGGGTATTTACGATTTTTGGACAAGAGTAAGAAAATTTCAGAATGAAAAAACCCTTTAAATTTATTGACAACCCAGTTTGTGAAAGTGAAGTTATAGGTGACACAACCAGACCATTTTACCATGAAAAATATAACTATACTACAGATTTTAAAATCCGTTTTTTAATAATAAACAGAAGGTTTCATTTTCTAAAAAAATTCTAAATGCATTGTTCAATCTCTATGTTTGATTTCAATAACAACAAAATCGATTTCTCCAAATAATTTAAATTGAACTAAGTTTTTCACAATTTTCACTCAAGAATTTTCACAAGCAAAGGCTGTAAATTTGTTTAATTCTTTTCTTCTAATATCAAATTTATTTTCCAAAACAGATTTAACAAATAAATCTTTAATCATTACTATTTAAAAAAAAAAACAATCAACAACAATAAAACACAAAGAGGAAAACCTGGTACAAGAAGCTACAGGAAGAGATGAATTTCTGATGCAAGCCTCCTCCAAAGATTTCCTGAATTTTTTTCAATCCTCCAATGAATCCAATCCAAAACCAAACAAATGCAAACAATATTTCCTTCAATCAATTCTACAATCAAACTTTCTTCAAACCCTTGTGCAAATTTTCCAAAATTTCTTCCCTGCTGTAAAAATGTTTTTTTCTAAAACCTTTCCTGCCCTAAAATTAAAACATGTATTCTTTATAAATCAAAAAATACCTAATTCAACCCTAATTCACATTACATGCAAATTAGATATTTCAATTTCAATATTTACAACCCTAATTCACATTACATGCAAATTAGATATTTCAATTTCAATTTCACTTTCAATTTCAAATTTCAATTTTAATTTCAATTTCACTTTTCAAAAACCCACTTTCAATTTAAAATGCAATTTCAAATAATAAATTAATTTCCAAAGTTGCAACCAATTTCCCAAATAAACATTTAATTATAATTTCTAATTTAATTCCCACACGTTGAAATTAAATTCCAAAATTAATTCTAATTCTTTTATTTCCTTTCATTCTCTTGCATCACGTTTAATTAATTAATTTAATTATTTAATAACTAAATTCAAACCCCTTGGATTAAATTTAATTAATTAAATAAATTAAATACAATTAATTAATTTAAATATAAAATTTTATGCACATTGCATTATTTAAATTAAATAACCATCAACATGATTTAAATGCAATTATTCTAAGTATCTATTTCCAAATCAATAATCCTTCAGAAATAAATAACATTAAAACAAGACAGACAATAACTCGACACACACAACTGACGACACACTAAGGCTAGGGCATAGACTTGACACATGTTACCTAGCTACTATCTCCCGTTCAACTTAACCGTTGGATCGACACGCTCAAACCTGTGAAACCAGGTGGAGTCGATGTCATGTACTTGCAATCCTGCAACCAAGTAAACAACATCATA